>OFHU01000038.1:0-462965 GCA_900245905.1 Lacerta viridis | reverse complement strand
TGGCAATCATTTCTGAGAAGAGCTGAACGCTAGTGAGCCTGGTCACTGTAGAAGCCTGTACAAGTTGAAAGTCACATTTTTGGACACCCAGATGTTAGGGAAACTTTTGCACTTGTATCATTGTTCCCAGAGCTATATTGACATCCGTTTACTCAGGGGTCGGCAACCTAAGGCCCATGGGCCACAAGCAGCCCATGGGGGTCGTTGAACTGGCCCATGGGACCCCTGCCACCCGCTAGGGGACCCCTGTCGTCCGCCCAGTCAGCTCCTCTGCGCCGCGCTAAACTGGTGCGGAGCAGAGCGGCGACCACCTTCAGCGATGCTGGCTGGCTTCCCATTGGCTGCAGGAAGCTTCTGTAGCCAATGGGAAGCTGTGCACACTCCTCCGTGCTGGAACTAGTGTTCACGCATGCATGCGCGCACACACTCCAACCCACCGCGGCGTCTGCGGGACCATGAACTGGCCCAAGCCACAAAAACTTTGCCAACCCCTGCTTTTACTTAACTGTAAGAGCATCAGTCCTTTCAGTCATGCAGAATTTTCCCATCACGCAGAATGGAAGGCTGTATTTTCTCTCTCTCTCTCTTTTATAGCAAGAAAATCTTGTCAGAACAGCGGCCTCAAAGAACCCCCCCCAAGACACACCGGACACCAGGGGCAACAAACATGTGGTAGGGAGGAGCAGTGCTGCTCACCTGGCCTCCCACCAGCAGTGTCACTGCTTTTACTGGGAGGCAGACGAGTGAGCTGCAGTTGCATTGGCTAGGCTCCGGCATTGCACTCAAAGCCCACTCCAACTGCCTTGCATCTCCCCCTTCCAGTAAGAATAGTGAACCACCTGCCCTGACTGACACCTCAGATGTGATGCTGTCTCCTTATACGTTGGCCACACTTCAGCATGACCATGAGACAGGTGGGGTTGTACATATCGTTATGCACCATTCAAATCTCTTGAGTGGTGAGAGACTCTGGGGGTTTCAAGCATTCGGTTTCCATGGAATGAATGTCATCAGAGACTGTGATGTCTTTAGGGCACTTGATTCTATTTACACATAAATGCAACCTAGGCAGAGGATGGAGGGGCTCATGGCATTAACACCACGACAGATCTTGCTTCGGCATTAGTCACAGCTTGGGATCCAGCACAGGTCAAGCAGGTCTCTTGTGTCTCCAGCTTCCAAGCTGCTTCCTGCTCAGAGCTCTCACACACTGTTCTGCCTGTTGTTCTCTCGCCTAGCAGCATGGGTGAGGAGCTGTGGATGAAAGGCCCAACCGTTAGCCAGGAGGACACCAAAACTTAGTTGTAGCTCTTGCACAACCTAGCTTATTCTTTTGAGATGCTGATGAGGGTACTTAAGTGGCCAGCTAAGGCTTTTGTCTTACAAAGAGGCTTGACTGTCCTGCAACAGTCACCTCCAGGCTTATGGTAACTAATACACTCTAAGTGGGGCTGCCCTTGAAGCTGACCCAGAAACTCCAGTGGGTGCAGAATGCCACAGCAAGACTCCTTATGGGGTCTTCGCCGCTGGATCACATTCATCCAGTGCTATACCAGCTGCACTGGCTCCCGGTGAAGTACAGGATCAGGTTTAAGGTGCTGCTTTTAACCTTTAAAGCCCTATACGGCCTAGGACCCTCGTACCTACGGGACCGCCTCTCCTGGTATGCCCCACAGAGGACCTAGTTGTTGTTGTTCAGTCGTTCAGTCGTGTCCGACTCTTCATGACCCCATGGACCAGAGCACGCCAGGCACCCCTATCCTCCACTGCCTCCCGCAGTTTGGCCAAACTCATGCCAGTCGCTTCGAGAACACTGTCCAACCATCTCATCCTCTGTCGTCCCCTTCTCCTTGTGCCCTCCATCTTTCCCAACATCAGGGTCTTTTCCAGGGAGTCTTCTCTTCTCATGAGGTGGCCAAAGTACTGGAGCCTCAACTTCAGGATCTGCCCTTCCAGTGAGCACTCAGGGCTGATTTCCTTAAGAATGGATAGGTTTGATCTTCTTGCAGTCCATGGGACTCTCAAGAGTCTCCTCCAGCACCATAATTCAAAAGCATCAATTCTTTGGCGATCAGCCTTCTTTATGGTCCAGCTCTCACTTCCATACATCACTACTGGGAAAACCATAGCTTTAACTATACGGACCTTTGTCGGCAAGGTGATGTCTCTGCTTTTTAAGATGCTGTCTAGGTTTGTCATTGCTTTCCTCCCAAGAAGCAGGCGTCTTTAATTTCGTGACTGCTGTCACCATCTGCAGTGATCATGGAAGCCCAAGAAAGTAAAATCTCTCACTGCCTCCATTTCTTCCCCTTCTATTTGCCAGGAGGTGATGGGACCAGTGGCCATGATCTTAGTTTTTTTGATGTTGAGCTTCAGACCATATTTTGCGCTCTCCTCTTTCACCCTCATTAAAAGGTTCTTTAATTCCTCCTCACTTTCTGCCATCAAGGTTGTATCATCAGCATATCTGAGGTTGTTGATATTTCTTCCGGCAATCTTAATTCCAACAGAGGACCTTACGGTCTGCAAATAATAACATCCTGGAGATCCTGGGCTTCAGGGAGATTAGGCTGGCCTCGCTCTGCCACAAGAGATCTGCGCCCTGTGGGATTTGACATCTTTCTGCAGAGCCTGCAAGACGGAGTTGTTTCGCCAGGCCTTTGGTCAGGGCTCAGCCTGATTCCCCATCTCTTTTTGTATAAGAAATAGTATGAAAGAGGCCTCCCAGCCTATTCACAGGCCCATATAAGAACAGCGTAAACAGTTGGGCCTGATGAGCATTTACTGTTCCCAACCCTAATCCTGCGGAAAGCCATCTACAGTCGTACCTTGGGTTACGTACGTTTCGGGTTACGTACAGTGACCCGGAACGAATTGAGTACGTAACCCGAGGTACCACTGTAATCAGTTTTTAATTTGACCGTGACTTGTTTTTAGGAGGTAATTTAATTATTGTTTGATTTTATACCAATTTTATATATTTGATGTTAGCTGCCCTGAGCCCAGTTTCGGCCGGGATGCAAATAAAAGATGATGATCATTATTATTATTCCTTGATTAGACTTTAACCTTTACTGGGTACAGGCCCCCAAGAACTCAAAGGGTCTCAGGGCATCATCCAGACTTACTCCCCAACCCGTAACAATACTCTTACTGGAAGTGCTGAGAGCAGATGGAGGCACACTTTCTGCACTGTTCCTCTGCCCGTTACCTTCCCCGTCTTCTTGCCTCTGCTATGACCAGCAAGGACCCTATTTTTGCCCAGTGGCGAACAATGGAAGAGGGGACGCAAATCAGTCTCCCACTTTCTCTTCTCAGGTTTTCTTTCCTGCCTGCTTCTGCAGCGAAACGCCCACCCACAGACCTCTTAGCAAATGCAAATTGTGAGATGATGCTCTAATGGAATTTACGGGGAGTTGATTGAAAGCAGCATTTATTCCTTCAGGATTACGCTTTCAAATAAAACAAGTTTTTTGGTGTGGAAAAGCCCTCTGGGTTGCATACTATTCTGTGCTTCGTTCCCGCACAGCGGTTCCCTCAGGATCATGTGTCCTTGTCAAATATATTTCCTTCCTGGCGGTACAGCAGGGCATCCCATAGGCTGTCCCTGTGGCTTTGCATCTCAGCTAGTGAGCTGCTGGCAATGGTAGAAAGATCTCTGGCTGGAAGCAGGAAGGGGCAGATCTGTTCATTTCACTTCCTCATCATCCCAGTCTGAAGTTCAGGTCCTCACCTTTCTGCTTAGTGATTTTTCATTATTTTAAAAACCCACGTGCAGTGAATCCCTGCTTCTGCGTTTCTTCACTAGCAAATGCTGCACTGGTTGAATTTCTGCCTACCATGCAGCTCATAAAGGCACAGAACTTATTTCATGACACAAGCTGGTCTCGGTATTGCTGCTTCTTATGGACCTCGTGCTGTCAAATAAATAATGAGCAACAATTGCTTCCTCCAAAGTTGTTGTGGGGGGGCAGATAATTCAGTAATTTCAATGCTTTTGAGTATTTGCTTTGCTTTTAACAACTTTGATTTCTAAAAAAGCTCAACAATTTTGACCGGCCTGCACCCCCATGCTGTGTGGTGTACATAAAAATGGTTAAAACAGATGGGGAAAATATATCTACCACATAAAACACACTACAGCAAAGGTGGAGCCATAAAATTAAACACAGACATCTTTCCCCCCCCCTGCAACATGTCTGCATTTTCTCCTTTGCAGAAATTCTAATTCTATTCCTTTGTATGTTTTATTTTGCTTTGTGATTGTTTAAGGCAGGCATAGGCAAACTCGGCCCTCCAGATGTTTTGGACTACAATTCCCATCATCCCTGACCACTGGTCCTGTAGCTAGGGATGATGGGAGTTGTAGTCCCAAAACATCTGGAGGGCCAAGTTTGCCATGCCTGGTTTAAGGGCATACCGTATTTTCCGGCGTATAAGACGACTGGGCGTATAAGACGACCCCCAACTTTTCCAGTTAAAATATAGAGTTTGAGATATACTCGACCGCAGATTCTCCACCTGGCGTATAAGACGACCCCCGACTTTTGAGAAGATTTTCCTGGATTAAAAAGTAGTTTTATATGCCAGAATATACAGTATACATAAATTAAAAGTTCGTTTTTAATCCCAGTCTTAAAAACCCAGAAAAAGTCTCTTAAGCCTTTTTTTTTTATTAAATACAAGTTAAACAATGATGGTTAAATAAGAAATAACCAAAATAGGCTGCAGCTCTGCACCCACTTACCTTGAAGGAAGTCCCATTGAACTCAGTGGGACTTCCTTTTGAGCAGTGATGCATACGTGTGTTCTGATCATACCTTTAAAATTTGCCCTGCATTCCATGCTGGTGCAGAGCCAGGAAGGCTGCAGTCCTAAATCACACTTACCTGGGAGTAAGCCCCACTCAGGGGCATAGCAAAGGGGGGGGGCGCCCCGTGTTCCATAATGGAGGGGGTGACAAATTATCAAGGAACAATTTTTTTGGAAAAAAAATTGACATTTTTTTTTAAAATGCCTGCTCCGAAGGTCTTATCTTACTATACTAGGGATTATATAGCTATATATGAAATTTCATGCATATCGGTTAATATCTTGACCCTCCTCCACCAAAATAGCTGTTCACTTGGCTGTTTTCCTATGTCATGAAGGCTGAAATTTCAGTTCAGAGAACACTTACTGTTCCCAACCCTAACCCTGTGGAAAGCCATCTAATTAGACTTTAATTTGATTTTGAGATGTTTTTAGGAGGTAATTTAATTATTGTTTGATTTTATACCAATGTTATGTATCTGATGTTAGCCACCCTGAGCCCGACTTCGGCCGGGGAGGGTGGGATATAAATAAAAGTTTATTATTATTATTACTTGTTATTATTCCTTTGTAAGAAAATATGAAATAACGTAAAACCATTTTTGGGGGGGAATCAATGGGGGGGTTGACAAGAAATTTTCCGCACCGGGTACCACCTGACCTTCCCATGCCTGGGGGGGGGGCAATTTTTTTTTTGCCCCCAGGTACCAATTTACCTTGCTACGCCCCTGGCCCCACTGAATTCAATGGGACTTATTTCTCAGTAGGCATGGTTAGGATTGTGCTGTAAGCTGGCTTGCCTATGAGGTCCTGGTGCCTTGCTGTGTCTACTGAGCACCATAGGTTCATTCCTTGGCATCTTTCCAGCTTCAAAGCATCTCATGTAGGTAAGCTGGAGAAGGAACTCTACCTGAGATCTGGTAAGGGAGGAGGAGGAGAGAGGTTGCCGGCCAGTGGTCAGCACAAAGGACCAATGCTTTGCCTCTAAGACAGCATGTTCATCCCTAACTAAGGAAGACTTTAGGGACGTACTTAATTTTTTTAAAATTAGAAACGTGATGGTCACTCCTGAATATCCAGATACAAATTAATACCAGTGTGGTATGGTGGTAAGAGCGTCAGGCTAGGATTTGGAAGACCAGGGGTCAATTGCTCACTCAGCCATGAAACTCATGGGGTGACCTTGGCAGTGCCACTGCCTCAAGACCTAGCCTACCTTACAGGGTTGTTGTGAAGATAAAAATGAGGAAGGTAGTACCATGGACAGCACCTTGAGCTCCTTGGATGGAAAAGCAGTGTATAAATGTAAGAAATAATACTATTCGCTTGCAAGAGGCACAAGCTCACGCAGACTAAAGTTGCCTTCATCAGAAACCAGACCCAGGGCATGTTAATAATTTTGCAGCAACGGACTGGGGGGCGGAGGGTGTTCCTGCACTGCAGGGGGTTGGACCAGATGATCCTCCCAACTGTACCGTTGTATCTATCGTTCTATGACCACCAGAGACACGTGCAGTTTGCCTTACCCATCCTAAGGGCTACCGGGAGTCAGGAAAGCATTGCTGCATATCTCCTACAATTACCTCCAGCTCATCACCTGCCGGTGGATCCCGATCGGCCTTCTGCCCTGACAAAACACGCACACGCAGCTTTTGCAACGAGCCGCCTCTCCTACCGCGGCATGGGGAGCGGGTTCCTTCTCACAGCTGAGACGTGCTAACCGTTCAGACAGGAGGGCTGCAGAGAGAGGGGTGTGTGCCCCCTCTTTCTTTCTTTGCATGCATCTCCCTACGGGACACCTGGAGGTCGCAGAGGCAGGAAATCAGGCCAGAGACAAAAGGCACACTTGTCTTCTCAAGGACTATTTCTCCCAAGCACGCTTTCGGGTCTGCCTAAAGTCCCTGGCCTGCGGCGGCCGTCCACACGGCTCCACCAGCTGCAGGCGGGAAGGCGCCGAGCGCGCGCGATCTCCGTGCCCTTGAAGAGATGCGCAACGACCTTGGTAGGGGAGGCTGGACGGGGCGCGAGGAGAGCAACTCCAGCCGAGAGCAGGCGTTGCACATAAATGCTCCAGGACCACCCCCTCCCTCCAGCCTACCGCTTCCTTTGGACACTCACAAACCCGACAGCCCTCTCCACTGCAAACGCAGCTCGGCCGCGACGCGCTAGTTCCTGCCTCCGCGCCTCGCTCCTCGCGGGCCGTTTGCTTGGAGAGATGTCCAAGCGCCGTCGTCGTGCCCTTCCCTGGGTTCAAACCTAGCCCTGGCCGAACACGTCCCCTTCTCCTTCCTCTTCCTCGCCGGAGCCTATGTGCCAGACGCCCATATGGAAATCTCCGTGCGCGCACGCACACAGCAGCACCTAACCAAAGCGCAGCGTTTTGGAGAGGCCAGCCAGCCCGCTGCAGGAGTTCCGTTGGGGGGTGTCGCCTTTCGCATTGAACCCTCTCTCGATTTGCTCGGCTTCCTCTCTGCCCGCCCCCTCCCCGAAAGAAGACCGGGGCAGGCCCCTCGTTGAGTAGAAAGGGGGATTTTTGGGGGGCTTTTATTCCCCGCCCCCCAGGAGGAGGAGGAGCAGCAGCAGCAGCGCCGCCCTCCTTTGCGCGCCGGGGGGCCTCCTCCTCTGGCGCAGCGCGGGCAGCGGAGGCGCCGACGAGGCGAGCCGAAGGGCGCTGCTTTGCAGAAGGGAGAAGCAGCCGAGACCCATTCCCGCGCCTGGGAAGAACTTTCCGCCCGGCCGCCGCCGCCCCCTTCTCCCTCCGCCGGGGGGCGGCGATGCGGGGCCGCCGTGCCCTTGAATGGCGCGCCTCCGCCTCCTGCTCCTCCTCCTCTGCTTCTCTCCTTCGCCCCAGCCGCGCCTGAGCGGGGGCTCTTGGAGGATGCGGCTTCTTCTGCGAGCGAGACCTTGACGGAGCTCGGCTTCCCAGCCCCCTTTCCGCCAGCATGGGCTACACGGACCCTACTTCCAGCCGGGATCTGCTGGGGAACCGAACTTTGCTCTTCATCTTCATCTGTGCCTTCGCCGTCGTCACTCTCCTGCAGCAGATCCTGTACGGGAGAAACTATCTCAAGAGGTACGAGAGGAGTTTTCCTCGCTGTGCTTTGGGGAGGGAGGGAGAGAGGCGGGCGCGATCCTGGGGATAAACGAGTTGGGGGCGGGGTCGGGGTCGGGGTCGCAGATATTTATTTTTTTAAAAAAACCCTCCTGAAAGTATGTAAAAAAAAAAACAAAAAAACAAAAACAAAACAAAACTTATGGGACCTTCGGAACCAACCGTGCAAACAACCTCGCGCGCTCTTCCCAAGGAGTGAGCTGAGCAGGACTTTACTCCCGAGTTAAAACGTGAGCGGGATCGCGCCGTACGACTTGTCCGTCACCCTCTACATCCCGTAACTTAGGCAAAAACGGGCGCAGGTCTGGGCTGCGAGGCTTGCAATCCTCTTCACAGGATTGAACCCAGCGGGACTGAGGAAGCGCAGAATAGGACTGGGCTGCCTTTGGGTTTGGGCTTGTGGCTGCACCAACCCACTTGCGCCAGATCCGGAGCGGTGCTGCTTCCTTAGCCTGGACGTGTGTTGGTGACTGGTGGTGGTGGTTGTGTGTGTTGTAAAGCAGTGAGGCCAAATAGCCAAGACACGCAAGAGTTCAAGCTCTGTGGGATGCTGTGTGGGCAGATAGTTACAGATGTTTCAAAAGCAGGCACTGTGCATGGATAGATATAAACACATTTCCTGGCTTAGTGTCGCTGTAAAAAAACCCCTGCAGCCATTCTTTACCTTGTAAGTGTAAGGCTTTGCTCAGTTTGGGCTACAGGGCTGTTGGGAGATAAAACTTCTGCCTTTGGAGTGGTAACTACAAAGTGTACAAAATGCAGCTGTATGAGGGTACCAGATGCTAGGCTTTTAAATTAGAGTAAAGGTAAAGGGACCCCTGACCATTAGGTCCAGTCGTGTCCGACTCTGGGGTTGCGGTGCTCATCTCGCGTTACTGGCTGAGGGAGCTGGCGTACAGCTTCCGGGTCATGTGGCCAGCATGACTAAGCCGCTTCTGGCGAAACCAGAGCAGCGCATGGAAACACCGTTTACCTTCCCGCCGGAGTGGTACCTATTTATCTACTTGCACTTTGATGTGCTTTCGAACTGCTAGGTTGGCAGGAGCAGGGACCGAGCAACGGGAGCTCACCCCGTCGTGGGGATTCAAACCGCCGACCTTCTGATCAGCAAGCCCAAGAGGTTCAGTGGTTTAACCCACAGCGCCACCCGTGTCCCCCTAAATTAGAGTAGGGGCAGCTTAAACCACCTTGCTGCACACTTTGGAGTCCTGCCACGCTGTTTTGGTTGGAGAGCTGAGCAGATGCCCTGTGCCCTCAAGGCAGCCTTTGCTAGCCTGGTGTGGTGACCTGCAGATTTTTGGGGCTGGAGCTAATGGGAATTCGAAACACACTGCGTTTCAAAGGCTGCCTTAAGCCCTCTCTTCCCGTCCCACTAATCCAGCACTCTTGGACTACGTGGAGACAAAATGACAGTTCTCTCTCTCTCTCTCTCTCTCTCTCTGTGTCTGATCTAATTTGGCATTATATATATTTCTACAGCATAGATATTCCAAGCTTTACTGTGTGTTGAGGGCTGCAGAACAGCCTTGTTTTATCAGAATGATCTCAACCTGAGAAAGTGCAAAGTTTGCTGGGTTGTTTCATATGCAGAGAATACACCCAACTTTCCCCCACTCATCTCCTGCTGCTCACTGGTGAAATGCTGTCACCCATTTCTTGCCCATACAGGCGTGTTTCTCTTTTGGGTCCTTTACTACCACTACCATTACTTCTTCTTCTTCTTCTTCTTCTTCTTCTTCTTCTTCTTCTTCTTCTTATCTTTCCTCCAAAGAGCTCAAGGTAATTCTCTCCTCCTACAGCCACATTTTATCCACACAACAACCCTGTGAGGTAGGTTAGGCTGAGAAATAGTAATTCACCCAAGATCACCCAATGAGCTTACTGGCTGAGTGGGGATTTGAACTCTGGCCTCCCAGGTCCTAGCCTAACTCTCTAACCACTACACAACACTGGCTGTCCCACTTTCCCATTGTCTGTTCCATCACATGGAGTCTTTGCCAAATGGATGCTCTGTTGTTGTTGTTCAGTCGTTCAGTCGTGTCCGACTCTTCGTGACCCCATGGACCAGAGCACGCCAGGCACGCCTATCTTTCACTGCCTCCCGCAGTTTGGCCAAACTCATGCTAGTCGCTTCGAGAACACTGTCCAACCATCTCATCCTCTGTCGTCCCCTTCTCCTTGTGCCCTCCATCTTTCCCAACATCAGGGTCTTTTCTAGGGAGTCTTCTCTTCTCATGAGGTGGCCAAAGTATTGGAGCCTCAGCTTCAGGATCTGTCCTTCCAGTGAGCACTCAGGGCTGATTTCCTTCAGAATGGATAGGTTTGATCTTCTTGCAGTCCATTCTGAAGAAATCAGCCCTGAGTGCTCACTGGAAGGACAGATCCTGAAGCTGAGGCTCCAATACTTTGGCCACCTCATGAGAAGAGAAGACTCCCTGAAAATGCTCTGTACCTAAACATATTTTCTCATGTGAAATGCATTCATTGCACACTTCTGCCAGAATAAGTAAAAGTGCCTTCCTTCCTTACTGCTTTCATGGAACTGAACCCCATTTGAACAGGTCAGCTTCCTTCTGAGTAAAAGCATGCATTGGCTTGGGCTAAATAGTCATGCAAATAAAGAGGATGTGACTCAGGTTCTGAGCCCTGATCAAGAGAGAAATTATCACACCTTGACACCATTGAAGTCAATGGATTTGTCAGTGATGAATTCAGCTGTCCCATTCATTTCAATGGGATGTGGGGTGCGATGGCCTTTTACTGAATTGGGATCAGCAAGTGTAAAAATTCAGCGAGTGTAATAATTAAATTGTGAAAGGGGACTTTTCTGAAAGGACAAATGGGTCTAGGCGTTCAGAGAACATAACACCAGTCCTATGCCAGTTGCACTGGCTCCTATTCATTTCCAGGCTCAATTAAAAAGTGCCGGTTATGCCCTTTAAACAGTGGCGTGGGACGTCTGCTTTTCCCGTTTCGTAAGTTCATTAGTAATAATGAACGGGTGCCAATTGCAAATGCAGTATTAAGCAAGCTTGGCAGTTTCAACATTTTTAGCTTTGTTTACTAAATACAAGTAAAATAAAACATGCTACATTAGATCACTCTCTACTGGAGCATAAGGATTTCCCCACATGCAAACGAAAATGTTCTGGAAAAAGTTACAACACAGATTTTTCCGGAAAACCCACACCATTGCCTTTCAAGCGCTAAACCCAGCCTCGCCAATTTTGATGCCCTCCAGATGTTGCTGGACTAAAACGTCTGCAGTCCCTGGCTGTTGGACATGGTAGCTGCTGGGAGTTGAAGTCTAACAAGATGTAGAGTTCACCCCAAAGGCTACTGCTGCTCTAAATGTTTTGGGATCGGGTTGTTTGCAGGACCTCCTGCATCTATATGAATACACCCAGATAATTCTTTGGGGTCCGGCTCATGAGCCTGCTGTCAGGATCCATCAGACTGGTGGGTGTTGGAGACAGGGCCTTTTCTGTGCTAGCCCCCCTGCATATGTTGGGAATTCTCTTTCAGAAGTTTGATCGGCTCAGTTTTTTGGACAGCTGCTAAACAGACCGCAAACACTTGCTTGTTCCAAATTGTGTTCTGTTAAAAGTGCGGTCGCTCTTAGCTTTTGAAATTGGCTTGGTTAATTTGTACATATTTCTTTTTTTAAAAAAAAAAATCAGTTATTTTTTTGATGGGCTTTCTTAAGTCACCTTGGGAGGGCTGCTTCTTTATTTAAAGTGGGACCCACAACAAAACGTTGCATCATGGAGTTGCACAATTCAGCCAGCCAGCCAGCCGTTTCCTTTCCTAGGCTACTCCTTTACTCTCCCACTGATTTGTCTCTCATTCCCGCCAAACAGTCATTAAACATCCTGAGTTCTCAGTGAGCTGCTTTTGGCTCCCTCCCCTTTTTAGGATGTTTTTTTTTAAGGTCTTTTTTTTGGCAGGTGACATATCCCTTATTGTAGCCACGGCCAACCTGATGTGCTCCAGATGTTTTCGACTGCATCTCCTATCAGCCACAGCCGGCATCTGGAGGGGCACATTGACAAAGTCTGCACTAGCACATATCAGCCCCCTACCCCTCCGAGAGAGATAAGGTGCCTTCAGCTTACAGCTCTCCGTCAAGGGAAGAGAGAAAGTCCTTTAGGAAACAGGTCCTTTTTAACCTTTCAAAAAGCGTTTCCCCCCTCTCACACCATGAGGGCTGGAACTAAAAATAATAGTAAGGATTTGAACCTGGGATTCTCAGGGAGCTGCTGGAAGCCCCAGTTCCTATTCTGTGTGATCACAGCTGTTCAGAAAGCTAGCATCGCCGAAGACAGCTAGTAAACGGAGCTCTTGCACTCCTGCCATCCAATATTTTAAAGCACTGCTGACTATTTCGGCGAAGCGAGGGCAGTTTACACAGGAGGAAGCCCTGCCTGGTATGCAGGATTCCTCTCTCTCCAGCCCTCTCCAGCAGCTGACAGTCCAATGGAAGGCTCCAGTCGTGCCGTGCACATTTAATCGTTCCTCTTTAAATAGCTGTAATTTAGGTGATTATGAAACCAAACATCTCCAGATGCGGCAGAGGCAGTTAATTGGAACTTGGTACAAAACAGACAAGGCTTTTAGAAGTAATAATGGTGCACTATAAATGGATAGAATTTATATATGATTGACATAGGCATGGTGCCCCCATTCCCTTTTTTAAAAATAATATATTTATTAAATTTTATAAAAACAACATTCAACTAAAAATCTACAGTCAAGAAAAACAAAAAAACTTATTATTATCTCAAACTTCTATCCTTTGCATTGTATCTTGACTTCCTCTCATCTCCCCTTCCTGCGTTCTTTGTCAATCATCTTTAGTAATTTCTTTACATCTTAAAAAAATCTTATTCTACTATAAAAAATCATTAATCATATCTAATATCTTTACTCATTCTCTCACACTTCCTAAACACTTAACCAAACTCTAAATCTACAGTCTAGCTTTTCTTCCAAATTATATCAAATTTTCAATCATACAATAATTTTTAAGATACAGTTTAAATTTCTTCCACTCTTCTTCCACCGCGTCGTCCCTCTGGTCACGAAGTTTCCCGGTCATCTCAGCGAGCTCCATATAGTCCATCATTTTCATCTGCCATTCTTCAATCGTTGGAATTTCTTCTGTCTTCCAGTTTTTAGCTATCAAAATTCTAGCTGCTGTTGTGGCATACAATGGAGCCCTCCTTCCAAGGGTTTATCCGTTTATTTCACCAATGGATCCATCCAGCCCTTACCACAAGGAGCTCAGGGGTCTAGACGTACATTGGTGCTGCCCCATTTTATCCATACAACAGCCCTTCTTCTTTGGCGATCCCTCGTAGCCGAGTAAGATTGTCTTCCGTAAACACAGTTTTAACAATGAGTCCGTAAGTGACTGTGGAGGCTAATTCTGGACCCACACATCTTTACACAATGGGGACATTGGTTTCTGGGCGGGAGTTGGTCACTGTAAGGGTTTGCCAAGTGTGCCTTCCTCTTAGAGTGTTTCTCCCCTTGCGTCCTGAGTGTCTTCAAAGCCCATGACACCTTTGGTAAAGGCTGTTCTCCAGTTGGAGCGCTCACAGGCCAGTGTTTCCCAATTGTTGGTGTTTATACTACATTTTTTTAAAATTTGCCTTGAGAGAGTCTTTAAACCTCTTTTGTTGACCACCAGCATTACGCTTTCCATTTTTAAGTTCGGAACAGAGTAGTGAGGTAGTGAATGTAGGAAATGAACCGCACTGGAACACAAATAGGAAATTCCCTTATACTGAGTCCGACTATTGGTCCATCTAGGCCAGGGGTCTGCAACCTTTTTCAGCCGTGGGGCGGTCCACCGTCCCTCAGAACTTGTGGTGGGCCAGACTATATATTTTTTTTGGGGGGGGAATGAACGAATTCCTATGCCCCACAAATAACCCAGAGATGCATTTTAAATAAAAGCACACATTCTACTCATGTAAAAACGCTGATTCCTGGACCGTCCGCAGGCTGCATTGAGAAAGCGATTAGGCCGCATCCAGCCCTCGGGCCTTAGGTTGCCTACCCCTGATCTAGGCCACTATTGCCGAAAATGACCGGCTGGACACTCCAGCATTTCAGACAGTGAGTCTCTCCCAGTCATACCAGGCTATGCTGGGAATGGGACCCCCTGCAATCAAAATAGATACTCTTAACATTAAGCTGCGGTTCTTCCCCAAAGCCATCTTGCTAGTCCCAAAGGGGTCATTTAGGGCCCTGCTCTCTTCCCTGCAATGACTAAGTACATGCCTACTAGGGCTGGGAGATATCTGGTTTTCACCATTGTAATATATCACCAGCTAAACATGGTGTTATACTGATATATCACAATGTCTGAAGTAAGGATGGATCTATGTAGAGGCATTGGCTGGCTTCATGGTTTTCCCCACATTCTGATTTCTGCACAACACATCATGATTCGCGATCATAGTGTCAGGTTAAAAATTACAAAACCGGTATCATGACATGGACTTAGAATTTCGTATATTGTGGATACCATTCCGTTGCTGCGTTCCTCTGTTGTCAGGAGAAGTTTTTTTTGAAGATGATTAGATGCCTAGTTAGGGTTGCCATTCGTCCGGGATTTCCCGGACATACCTGGAAAACTGCAGTCGGAAGCAGTGTCCTGGTGGAATTTGGAAAATTGCCCAGGAAAATCTGGACGTATGGCAGCCCAGGATGGCAGTGTCGTTTTTGCCAATTTCCCTTAAAAATACCCCCCAAATGGCTGCAAGCATCGATAGACAAGAAATATAACTGCCGTTGCTTGTCTTTATTTTCCTTGTGGGCAAGTTAAATTTGTACCCCTGTTCACTGTTCAGGAAAGACCATGTGCAGGTGTATTTTGGGCCTGGGAGGTGGCTGGGAGAGCTGGGGTCAATTTCTGAGTCCCAAGAACAAGTTCCGAAGTGGTGTTGAATTCTTATTCTGCATAGGGTGTGGATCTCCAAAAGTGTGCCTTGGACACCTGCCTCCCACCCCCCTTCCCCACCCCCACCCCAACACCAAATGCCTGGTGATGTCTCCCATTTCTCCTGCATGACATAATCCCCTTTCCTCCACTGACCTTAAAAAAACAGAAGCATGAAAAGGGTGGCAAAGTAGGGGCGAGAATAGATCACACACACTTGAGCTGTGATTTCGAAAGATCCCTGCAGGAATGTTGCAAGCGCCCTGCGAGGTAGTATTTTTTTTGGCTGCGAAAATAGCACCGCGTAAGAATTCCCGATACATACAGCAGCACCTCTGCTCTTAAACTGCAGCCTTGTTAACAGCAAGAACACTTCATTCTGACTCATCCAGCTTTCTCTCTCTCTCTCTCCCCCCCTCCCCCATTTGGGTAAAGAAAATAAAAGCCAATCAATAAAAAATTACTTTCAAAGGTGTCCTTGCCTCAGCACAATTCCCTCCTCCCACCCAAGCTGTGTGTACTTTAATTGTTTAGTTTTCAACCTCTAGGCCTCCCTTTCCGACTTGAAAAGCTCTCAGCGGTTTGCACCAATTAATAATACAATGCCAAGCCAGCGTCGAAATGAGTCCTTAAGAACGCAGTGCGAGAGAGCACCATGCAAGGAGGTAATTCAGCGAAGTGGGAAAGCCCTCACTTCAAAACCTAAGAGCTTGTGGCTGCAGTCCTGAAGTGTAGGCGGGTTCCCACGAGGCAAGACACAGCGATAACAGCAAGAACCTTTAACTACACATAACTGGGCAACAGGGGCAAAGCAACTGCTTATATACATTTCTGAAAGCCTGGGCCACTCCCACTCCCAACGTGATTGGCTGTCTAAACTTCCAAACTGCGAATCACGACTCAGAGTTCAAGGGCCAATGGCAGAGGCCCAAATCCTGAAATGTTCTGTGATTGGACAACATGTATCGAATCAGAACACAGGAGCTCAGAATCCTTAGTCCAGACTCAAGCTCAGGCAAACACAGACCACTGAATACATAACAAGTCCTACACTAGGCATCCCCAAACTCGGGCCTCCAGATGTTTTGGGACTACAATTCCCATCATCCCTGACCACTGGTCCTGTTAGCTAGGGATGATGGGAGTTGTAGTCCCAAAACATCTGGAGGCCCGAGTTTGGGGGTGCCTGTCCTATGCTCAATCAACTTGGAAGTAGGCCCCATTGAACCAAGCGGCACTTACTTCTGAGTATACCTGTGTAGGATTGTGCCGTAAGAAGCAGGGCAGCTGCTGTGAATCACAAGTCGGGAGAGAGCTCTTGTGCGCAGGTCCTGATTGATTGCTTGCCACACACACCTGGCCGGTCCCTGTGAGAACAGGATGTCAGCAGTGATGTGCGGTGAATTTTTTCATAGAGGAACAGCCAGGGCCAGAGGAATCAGCTTGCGAGGGCAACTGGTGGGGGGGGGGTGATGTTGTGACGTCTTGATGTTGCACGCATGAGCATTGCACCTCCCTTTCTAAGCAGGGCAGAAGCTTCCCAGGCTTTGGGAAGGAGGTGTCAGACTTTAATACTCTAATTTACCAGGAACATTTAGGGAACTAGCCTAGTCCCCCTAGTCCACTGATCACACGCAACTGGATGTCAGATTCTTCATCATCACCATCACCACTGATATATTAATCACCTTCTAAACCATCACCTCTAGGAGATTGACACAGAAGATAATTAAAAACAGCAAAGACATTTAAAACAAACAAAAAAAATCCCAAGAAATGGACACCAGTGGTAAAGATCCATTTATCCAACTGGGAAAGCCTGTTGGGAAAAAAGCCTTCAGTTATTTTTGGAAGGTGCGGGTGTCTTGTCGTATCTTGACAGGGGTGCTGCTCCACCGAATGGGGCTCCCTTTGGCCCTCAGGACATTTCCCAGCTTGTGTTCAAGCCCAGGCCATGTCCCTCATTGGCCTTGCTTTGCCATCTCGATGAGCGCTTTTGCCCGGCTGACATGCGTCCTTGATGATGCTTCTGGCTTGCCTGATGCAGAGAGGCCTGGGTGTAGAAACCTCTGGCTTTCACAATGTAGCCTGCTTTGCAAAAAGGGAAGAACTGTGTCTGTTGAGCCACCTACTTTCCTTCTGGTCCCACTACGTACCAGCGAGCTGCCCATGAGGGGATGCAACAACAACAACAAACTTTATTTATTTGCATAGCCTACAGGCCATTGCATCAAAAAGACACATATTACAGATACTGATAAAAACCATATATAACCAATAAAATGAGCTGAATCGGGATTCGGCACAATTAAAACAAGAATAAATGAGATCTTAATTATGAGGGGGCACTGTTATTCAGCTGGCAGCCCTCAATTTCATGGCCCTCTCAACAAATCTGGCTACCTTCTCCGTTGTCTGGGTATTCTGGTCTGCCAGGAGGAAAAACAGTATGTCCTCGGGCGAGCGGCCCGGAATGGCAAGTATAAGCGGCATGACGATCTCTTCCCTCAAGTCTTTATATAAGGGGCAAGACAGGAGTACATGTGATACAGTCTCCACATTACCGACTCCACAGGGGCAGAGTCGATTCTGGAATGGTGTTTTTGAGAATCGGCCTTCAAGAACAGCGGAAGGTAGCATATCTAATCTGGCCAACGTAAAAGCTCGTCTATATTTTGGAATAGTTAAATTGGACAGGTATGCCGCCTGGGAGTCCAGGTAGGAGGGGGGAAGATGAATGTACCATGCACTGAATTTCTTAATGATGGCCAGGTTATTTTGCTGTTCGATATTCTTCAGGCGCTGGTTTATGAGGCTTTTTGCCTTGGATAGGCCCATTGTGAGTAAATGCTGTGCATGCAAGCCACACGAGAGGAGTTTTTGGTGTACAGCCTTTACCCATGAGCTTTTGTGTACATGAGGGGATGCATCGTCCCTTTGGCTGGAAAAGATTCCCCTCCTCTGCTGTGAATTTAATTATCCACTGTGTGCAGAAATGCTTCCTTTCACTTGTCCGTAATCTCCTGCTCATCCGTTTGATTGGATAACCCCGAGTTCAGGAATCAGGAGAGGGAGAGAGCAATGTCTCCCCATCCACATTTATTCCACTACGTGTGCAATTTTAGGAAAGTCAATCACATCCTCTCCACCTCAGTACCAAACTGGAGGTGCTGTATCTTGCATAGTTTCTCTTTGCTTAGTTAGGAGTGTAAGAAGTTGCTGGCGCTGTTGGATTGAGACCAACCAGGTGCATATTTGAACCCTCCAAGGCATCACAGCACCCAGATTAATTGTTTTTGTTAAACATGTCTGCAGTACACAATGGGAGGAAAACTCATTTTGACACCACCAGCGAGACGTTTTTCTCCCATTGCAAATCCCAGCTGTGGGGTGTTTGGGGATTTATTTGTGTATCCCTGCTATTGATACAATTCCTTTCCATAATTTTTAAGTGGCGTGCAGGAAATGTGTATAAAAACATACGAAGAGGTTGGCTTTGAAAAAATGGCGGACGAGGTGGACCAGCAACAAACCACAAACACTGTAGAAGAGCCCTTGGATCTCATCAGACTCAGTCTTGATGAACGAATTTATGTAAAAATGAGAAATGACCGAGAACTTCGAGGCAGATTACATGCTTATGACCAGCACTTAAATATGATTTTGGGTGATGTTGAGGAGACTGTGACAACAATAGAAATTGATGAAGAAACCTATGAAGAGGTTTATAAATCTACCAAAAGGAATATTCCGATGCTGTTTGTCCGAGGAGATGGAGTTGTACTTGTAGCTCCTCCACTGAGGGTTGGCTGAAACCATGAAAAGAAATGGTCATCGTTTTGAAAACGGACCTCTGGACACTGTCTTCTGATGCCCTTAAACATTAAGATTCTGCCCTTAATTCTGAAAGACCATCCACACCTGATTGTTGTGAAGGCATAAGATCATTTGGCATATAAGTTGATATAAGGGTTTTTCCCCGAAATAACTTAAATGCAGGTGTCTTTATGTATCAAACCAGTGGATGTAACAATTTTAGTTGCGCTTGTGGCCACTGATCTTTTTTTAAGAAATAAATTTGTTTGGGTTTTTTTTGTTTTTTTTTAAAAAAAACATACGAAGAAAACTAAGAAATAGCAAAGTGTTTATCAAGTGCCTGAGGTTCAGAAAGGAGGGGGGCTGTTGAATCCCAGTTGGAAGGGAGTTCCATACTGGTTGGTGGTGGGCAAAAAAGTTTAGTCCCCCATTTCATCCAACTCGGCTTCCTTTCCCAATATTTGTTTAAGATAAATGCAGTAAGCAAGGAGAAGGGCTGGACCTCAGTGGTAGAGAATCTGCTTGGCACCAGGTTCAATCTTCAGTGGCATCTCTCGGTAGGGCTGTGAATGTCCCTCATCTGAAATCCTGCAGAGCTTCTGCTAGCCAGTGCAGGCAATACTGACCTAGGTGGGCCAGTGATCTGACCCAGTGTAAGTTCAGCTTCTGAAGTTCCAAGGGGAAACAACCTCTCTAGTGTCATGTATAATGGTTGCTTTCTCTCCCCCCCCCCACACACTTAAAAAAGCCCCATGCTTACCTTGTAGGGACCCAGGTGGCGCTGTGGGTTAAACCACAGAGTCTAGGGCTTGCTGATCAGAAGGTCGGCGGTTCGAATCCCTGCCACGGGGTGAGCTCCCGTTGCTCGGTCCCAGCTCCTGCCCACCTAGCAGTTCGAAAGCACATCAAAGTGCAAGTAGATAAATAGGGACCGCTCCAGCGGGAAGGTAAACGGCGTTTCCGTGCGCTGCTCTGGTTCGCCAGAAGCGGCTTTGTCATGCTGGCCACATGACCCGGAAGCTGTCTGCGGACAAACACCGGCTCCCTTGGCCTATAGAGCGAGATGAGCGCCGCAACCCCAGAGTCGGACACGACTGGACCTGATGGTCAGGGGTCCCTTTACCTTTACCTACCTTGTAGGAAGTACCGGTAAACCATGAAAACCAGTACAAAATGTGAGAAAGCGTATGAGATACAATTGCAAGGTGTCGGATATTGCCGAAATGTCTGATTGCCGCTGCCTAGATTGTCCGGTGTCAAATGTCGAATTTTGGATATTCGCTGAACATGGCAAATGCAGCCAGTATTTGGAGAATATTGGCCGCCGACATTTAGGGAAGACCTTCGGAGCAGATTAATTTGCTTGCAGCTCTACTTCAACAAACTGGGTCACATTATTTTTCTCCTTGTCCTTTAAGGATGCGGGGGGGGGGGGGGCGGACACATATGGCTGTGACTCTGTCTCCTTGCCCTTCTTTCCCATGATTGATGTGGGCATTTCCTTTTCGATGGTTAAATCCAAGAGTGTTCATCACTCAGCAGTCCACAAAGCCTGGAGGCAGGAAAACCAGCCATCCCTCCTTGGATGACCTTGGATGTGCTTGTTTCTGGGCAATCCTTGGCTTGTTCCTTTGTTGACAACTGCTCTCCGTTCCCCCATCAACTGCTACATGCAGCTCTGGAAATGTCCATGCCAACACAGCGTGGCAGAAGCTCCCCTTGGCACAGTTCTTTGGCATCCTTCTGCCAGCGCCAGGGACGAAAGCCAAGTGAGGCGAAATAATGAAGTCCCTATTTTTCACCCTTTGTCGCCTTCTCTGGTATTTTTGTGTCCAGTTTTTCTGCTTGCCGGTTCTCTGAGCGTCCATAGAACAACAACAGCAACTTCACATCTAAATTACGAAAAGGCAGAAACTGAAGCAGCGGTTGTGCTACTTTTTAAAACAAATTCTATAAAGGCTTATAGAGAAAAATGCAAAACTTAATATCTTTAACCTTTTTTTTTAAAAAAAAACCAAACGAAGACTTTTATCTAGATACAATAAAAACACAGAAGGGGGGGAGGGGGAGAGAAATAGAGAAAGTGAAGGAAAGAAATAAAAAGAGTAGAAAAGAGATTAAAAGAGAAAAGATAAAAAACTAAGATTCAGAAAATAAATAACTTCTGATTCTTCATCTGTCTGCTATATTTAAAAAAGCAATATTCAGTTTGTCCAACCCACCCAACAAAGCCACTTTCTATAAACAAACAGGATCTTCAGTCCTCAAATCCAGATATCATTATTTCTTTTTCATGTAAAAAGTCTGTGAGGGGCTTTCAATCTTTAACACATGTTAACAGTGACTTAACAATGTTTAGTCTCTGACTAAACATGTCAATTTAGCCATTTCAACTAAGTTTGTTAAGTTTTAACAGCCATTCTTCCATTGTTGGTAATAATGGGTCCTTCCATCTCTGTGAATATAAAAGTCTCGCAGCCGTAATCATATATTGTAACAAAGTTCCACAGTCCTTTTCTAACTGTATATCCATAAGTCCCATCAGGAAGAGTTCTGGCTTCAGTTGAAAATCAGTAGTGGTCATTTCTGAACTGAACTTTTCGGGACAGCCTCCCTGTCCATTCCACAGTGTTAGCTATGGCTTTCTGTGGTCCCGACTGTATTTAAAACAGTACCAGTATCATAACACTTTAAATTGTAACGGAAAATCCCAGGTGTGGAACGGCCCAGGCACCTGGCCCTTGGGGATAAGCCCACTGGTTTCTGCGGAGTTAAATAAAAGAAGTCCAGCCACTGGAGCAAGGACAAGACAGGGTTTATTGCGCAATAGGTTACAGTCAAACTGCACACCCAGAGCAGGTTACAGAACTTTTAAAAACTCCTATCATATCCCAGAATACAGTTTGGAAACATCATTACTACATCATCACTACATCCGAAAGGGAAGGGTTATACATGATTGACATTAGGAAAAACAGGAAAAACAAGATTAGCTATGGGGGAAACAGGCAATTCAGGGAGATAGCCCTGAGAAGTGTGAATGGGTGTTAAGTATTGGCAAGGATACCTTGAGCACTTATCTGGGAGAGAACAATGGGATTCCACTGAGGGATATTAGCCCAGTGGCTTCCTGAAGCACCCAGAGATTACCTGCTGAGGCATTTCCCTGTACGTGGTCTCTCGCCTACTGGATATGGCAGAGAGATGGGTCCCCTTAAGGGCATCACTCCATACCCCAAACGAGTTTACTCAGGAGGAGACTTTGCTTAGGTGACCCCCCCCCATAATTTCCATAACAAACAGTCATTGCTTCCTGCCCAAGGAATCCTGGGAGCTGTAGTTTGTTAAGGATGGTGATAGCTGTTAGGAGGCCCCTGCTCCCCTAGCAGAACTACAATTCCCAGAGTTCCCTGTGAAGAGCGATTGACTGCTAAACCGCTCTGAGAACTGTAGCTCTGGGAGGGGAATAGGAGAGCCTTTGGACCCAGTTTCCTTCTTCCTCCAGATAATAGTAGTAGTAATAATAATAATAATAATAATAATAATAATAATAATAATAATTTATTTGTACCCCGCCCATCCACTCTGGGCAGCTTCCAACAAAGATTAAAATACATTAAAATACAGGTGCTTCCAACAAAGATTAAAATATATTAAAATACTTTCAGAGTGATGAGTTCACAGAAGCCGGTGCCGTTACAAATGTGATGGCCTCGAAGGTGCCACAAGTCTCTTCTGCTATTTTTAAGGAACGTTGGTGTATCTGTAGGGTTTTGAGACAAATTTCAGGTCTGTGAGGTGACTCCTTTTGGGAAAATGGCATGGGAAAATGGCCGACTGTGCCCTCGCTTGAGTGCCAAAATCCCAGTCTAGTTCGGAGGCTCAAGTGATTGCAGTCAGACCCCTTTCTGCATTATGCATTTAAAGCAGTATCTTATCTTATCTTAATCTTCACAGAGTGATTTAACAGCCCATCTCTCTTCCCAGGGAACTCTGGGAATTGTAGTTCTGTGAGGGGAATGGGCATCTCCTAACTACTCTCAGCACCCTTAACAAACTGTGGTTGCCAGGATTCTTTGGGGGAAGCTATGAACTGGTATGGCAAATAGAAGGGGAAGAAATGGCCGACAAAGGTCCGTATAGTTAAAGCTATGGTTTTCCCAGTAGTGATGTATGGAAGTGAGAGCTGGACCATAAAGAAGGCTGATCACCAAAGAATTGATGCTTTTGAATTATGGTGCTGGAGGAGACTCTTGAGAGTCCCATGGACTGCAAGAAGATCAAACCTATCCATTCTGAAGGAAATCAGCCCTGAGTGCTCACTGGAAGGACAGATCCTGAAGCTGAGGCTCCAGTACTTTGGCCACCTCATGAGAAGAGAAGACTCCCTGGAAAAGACCCTGATGTTGGGAAAGATGGAGGGCACAAGGAGAAGGGGACGACAGAGGATGAGATGGTTGGACAGTGTTCTCGAAGCGACTGGCATGAGTTTGGCCAAACTGCGGGAGGCAGTGGAGGATAGGGGTGCCTGGCGTGCTCTGGTCCATGGGGTCACGAAGAGTCTGACACGACTGAACGACTGAACAACAACAACAACATGAACTGGTATGATACTGCTTTGGAGGTATAGTGCAGATATGGGGCCTAAGTCTATTCAACAATAATCCTTTTTGGGGCTGCAGCAGACCTTATGGTTTCAGCACCAAGCCAGCTTTTGTTTCTCCAGCTCGTTGAAGAGCTCAGGTGGACCTGGAAGCTTGCTTACTGCTCCGGGATGTTTTGCTCGCTCACAACAAAAGGGTGCTGGGAACTTTTTCCAAGGGAAAAGTTACAGTTTACCCCCAGGGTCATGCATGCTCATGTAGACTACGTCTTCCTCCGCTCGGCTTATTTGGTGGGTTCCTCTCTTGAGAAAAGCTTATTTGTTTGACGTGCAGAGGAAATAGTGCCCCGGGAGATGATGCCATCGTCCCTGCTGTGACATATGTTGGTGGCGATTTTTCTATGCCCATCTCTCCTCCGCTGTGCGCTGCAGCTCTGCCGACGCAAAGCCCAGAGCCCAAATGAAAACATTGAGCACCTCCTTGACCCAGTTCAGGTACCACACAATCAGCCATGGGCACTCTAATCTGGAGATGCCTTTGGTGAAGGAGGAAAACAATTCGATGAGAGGAGCCCTTCGAGGGGCTGCACATCATTCCGGCCTGTAATTGCTCCTGACCTGAAGCCCTCTAGGGAGTTCTCCTGGCTGCTGTCAGGAAATCAAGTTTAACAGATGTCAGGTCTCTCTCTCTCTCTCCCCCCACCTACAGCCCCTTTTGGAGGAAGGCCAGAGGAAGATCAGTCAGACTAATTTGAGGAGTGGAAAGATATGTCTTATGAGGAGCGGCTTAACATGCTTGCCCTTCAGATCACAGCGAGTGAGGGGATCCAATTTAAGCACGCTCGATGCTAAGGGAGTTCAAGTCAGGATGCTGTTATGGACCCAGAGGCTCATTATGTAATAGAAGAAGTGCCCAACTGGATCAGGCCTGTGGCCTATCGTAGTCCAGCATCCTGTTTTCACAGTGGCCAACCGGATGCCTGTGGGGAACTCGCAAGCAGGATTTGAGCACAAGAGCAACTCTTCCAGTTATGGTGGTTAAGAGCGGTAGACTCGTAATCTGGTGAACCGGGTTCGCTTCCCCGCTCCTCCACATGCAGCTGCTGGGTGACCTTGGGCTAGTCACACTTCTTTGAAGTCTCTCAGCCCCACTCACCTCACAGAGTGTTTGTTGTGGGGGAGGAAGGGAAAGGAGAATGTTAGCCGCTTTGAGACTCCTTCGGGTAGTGATAAAGCGGGATATCAAATCCAAACTCCTCCTCCTCCTCTCTCCTTCTTCTTCTTCTTCTTCTTCTTCTTCTTCTTCTTCTTCTTCTTCTTCTTCTTCTTCTTCTTCTTCCCTCTTGCGGTTTCCAGCAAACTGGTATTTGGAAGCATTGCTGCTTCTGACTGTGGGGGCAGAGCATAGCCATCATGATTGGTAGCCATTGATAGCCCCCTCCTCCAAGAATGTGGCCAGTCCTCCTTTAAGGTTGTGCGTTGAGTCCCCTGCTCTATACCCTCTATACATATGATTGTACACAGCTATCCATCTTAGCAACAAAATCATCAAGTCTGCTGATGACACCACTGTGGTGGGGCTCATTTCCAAGGGGGATGAGTCCACCTATTGGGATGAGGTGGAGCGGCTCTGTGGTTGGTGCGGAGAAAATAATCTGGTCCTTAATATCGCTAAGACCAAGGAACTGGTAGTGGACTACAGGAAAAAAGGCGGACATTCAGCCCTTGTATATTGGTGGGAACCGGGTGGAGAGGGTGGCTGTATTCAAGTTTCTGGGTGTTACTATTGAGCAGGGTATGACCTGGAGCGCTAATACCATTGCTCTGGTAAAGAAGGCCCAGCAGAGACTTTATTTCCTCAGACTTTTAAAGAAGAACAATCTGAGTGAGAGACTGCTGGTGTCCTTCTATCGAGGCAGCATAGAGAGCATTCTTACGTACTGTATCTGTGCTTGGTTTGCCAGTTGCACAGTCACCGATAGGAAAATGCTCCAGAAGGCCATAACCACAGCCCAAAAGATTATCGGTCATCCTCTCCCATCTTTGGACGAACTATATAGCTCCCGTTGTCTCAAAAAAGCAAACAACATTTTACAGGATTCATCTCATCCTGGATATAGTCTGTTTGCACGGTTGCCTTCGGGCAAGAGATACAGAACAATTAAATCAAGAACGAATAGACTAAAAAACAGTTTTTATCCAAGAGCTATAACTATTTTAAATGCTGTAACCAAATGATATGATCTTTGGGGAGTCGTGATGGATGGTATGTATGTGTATGTGTGGTTGTAAATGTATAAATGCGTATATGTGGCTGTAAATGTGGGATGGCATTCAATTTCGTTGTACTACGTACAATGACAATAAAGTATCTATCTATCTATCTATCTATCTATCTATCTATCTATCTATCTATATCTAAAGCTACTCAAGCTACTCAAGTTTGTGACCGTCACGTCCTCCTGTGGGATGGAGTTCCACAGTCTAACAATAAGCTGCCTGAGTACGAGAGAGAAGCCTCAAGACTGTGGCTGATGGCTGTGTGGTGCAGTAGGCAAAATCCTGGATTTGGCTGCGAGAGCCAACATCCCAATCTCCTTTCAAAAGACTATCACTAATAATAATATAATAATAATAATAATAATTTATTATTTATACCCCGCCCATCTGGCCGGGTCTCCCCAGCCACTCTGGGCGGCCTCCAACAAATACCAAAATACAATACAAAGTCACAGTTTAAAAACTTCCCTAAACAGGGCTGCCTTTAGGTATTTTCTGAATGTCAGGTAGTTGTTTATTCCCTTGACTTCTGATGGGAGGGCGTTCCACAGGGCGGGCGCCACTACCGAGAAGGCCCTCTGCCTGGTTCCCTGTAGTTTTGCTTCTCGCAGTGAGGGAACCGACAGAAGGCCCTCGGCGCTGGATCTCAGTGTCCGGGCTGAATGATGGGGGTGGAGACGCTCCTTCAGGTATACAGGACCGAGGCCATTTAAAGAATATCACTACAGTGGTGCCTCGCAAGACGAAATTAATTCGTTCCGCGAGTCGTTTCGTATTGCGAAAATTTCGTCTTGCGAAGCACGGTTTCCCATAGGAATGCATTGAAATTTAATTCCCATAGGAATGCATTGAAATTTTCGTCTTGCGAAGCACAACCATAGAAAAATTCGTCTTGCGAGTCACCTAAAAAATCGCAAAACCCTTTCGTCTAGCGAGTTTTTCGTTGTGCGAGGCATTCGTCTTCCGAGGTACCACTGTATCTCTTAGCTAGAGCTGGGTGATACGTTGTTAAGTCAACCTGTACAGCGTTCAGATCGCCATACCAGTTCCAGACATTTTGAGCTGGCATTGCAGCCCAGCACTGTCTGGAGGTGGCAGGAATTGAACTGGGACCTTTGGCAGGCAAGGCAAAATGCTCTACCGCTGAGTTATGGCCCTTCCCTAAAAGTGAGTAATAGATGGGAATGAAATTGTCTTCTTCTTTTTTTGGAAATAATTTTTATTTGATTTTACAAATATAGATGAATGATGCAAAATAGAGCCAGTGTGGTGTAGTGGTTAAGAGTGGTAGACTCGTAATCTGGGGAACCGGGTTCGCGTCTCCGCTCCTCCACATGCAGCTGCTGGGTGACCTTGGGCTAGTCACACTTCTTTGAAGTCTCTCAGCCCCACTCACCTCACAGAGTGTTTGTTGTGGGGAGGAAGGGAAAGGAGAATGTTAGCCGCTTTGAGACTCCTTCGGGTAGTGAAAAGCGAGATATCAAATCCAAACTCTTCTTCTCTTCTTCTTCAAATACCAATTGCCTCGTTTTCTTGCTAGTGGGCTGCAGTTTAGCTGGCAGAGTGGAGAGGAAATGGCCAATTGGACCGGCAGCCTCAATTTCACGGATGGAGGAGCTCTGAGGAGTGGCGGTGACACTGGCACCAGGTACAATCGCACACACCAAGGGCGATGTGGTGGCGGGGTTGACCGTGGTCTCCGGGGAGAGTCTCTTGGCACAGTTGGGGCAGGCGCCACAGCTCAGTGGCAGAGCGCTGCCTCCTTTGCATGCATGAGGCACCAGGATTTCTGGTAGCAGCACTGGGAAAGTCCCTGCACCCACAGAGAGATCCCCTCAGGTCAGAGCACCAGGGTTAGATGGAGCATTGATCTAACTAATGGGGTGCGGGTGGCGCTGTGGTCTAAACCACTGGGCCTCTTGGGCTTGCCGATCAGAAAGTCAGCGGTTCGAATCCCCACAACAGGGTGAGCTCCGATTGCTCTGCCCCAGCTTCTGCCAACCTAGCAATTTGAAAGCACACCAGTGCAAGTAGATAAATAGGTACCGCTGCGGCGGGAAGGTAAACAACGTTTCCGTGTGCTCTGGCTTCCGTCACGGTGTTCTGTTGCGCCAGAAGCAGTTTAGTCATGCTGGCCACATGACCTGGAAAGCTGTCTGTGGACAAATGCAGGCTCCCTTGGTTTAAAAGCGGGGTGAGCGCCACACCCCATAGTCACTTTTGACTGGACTTAACCGCCCAGTGGTTCTTTACATTTTTACCTTTTACATCTTACTCCGTGTATGTCATGGACTGGCTAAGAGAAGAGAAGAAAGATTTGGGGAGGGCGAGACGTTCAGCTGCACAAGTGCAAATCCTTGCACTGATGGGACATGTTAGTTGGTCCGATTGACAGATAAGTCTAATAATAATAATAATAAATAATTTGCAAGCCTTTAGCAGTCTTTCCCCAAATTGGTGCCTCCCTCCAGAAGTTTTGGACCAGCTGATGGCAGATGTAGTTCAAAATAGCTGGCGAGCACCAGGTTTGGGAAGGGTGATCAGGAAGGATAAGGATGTAGGATGATGTCTTATTCAATCAATCAATCAATCAATCAACTTTGCATACTGCCCTTCATCCAAAGATGACAGGCTGGTTCATAGCATAAAGATACAAAAATGGAAACGTAAAATGCACAATAAAACAGAAGCAGAACAAACCCAGTAACCTCCCTCCCACAAACACGTTTGAAAGGCCCTACAATGTCAACCAGCCAAATGCCTGGAGATGCTGCGATTTGAACCCAGGGCTGCCTACCCTTGAGTTATGGCCCTCTCTCCCCACCCAATGCAGTGACAGGATTGGCCTCCAGATTTGCCCAAACGTGCCCCTCGCGCGCTGTCAGCTCTGCGTTCATTTCAAAAGGCAGAGTTAGCACCTGAAGCAATGTGACCCTTAAGGAAAAGATGAGCGAAAGCCGATCTGGACGCTGCAGTGCATCGTAATGCGGTAGGATGGCTCTCGTGCAGCAGCTACGTGACTCAGGCTGTTATATTTGCAGAACGCATCACTCAGAGCCGCTCCTCCTCAGCCGGCACAACCCGTGACCCTTTCAGCTCACATACGGTAACTCCATAAGAGCCTAGTGCTGAACTTACTATTTATTTTAGTTTGTGTTTGCAGTTTTTTTTTTAATTCCACCTTTCATCCAAGGACCTCAGGGTGACTTTCAGGCTCCCCCCACCCTCATTTTTTATCCTCAGCACAACCTTGTGAGGTAGGCGAGACTGAGAGGCAGAGGAATTTGAACCTGGATCTCCCTGGTCTTAATCCAGAGCGCCAACCATTATACCTCCCTGGCTCTCTTATTCATTTTCACCACCCTGTTTTCTTGAAAACAGGTGTGGGGGAAAGGGACTTTCAGCTATTTTTGACAAAAAAAACCCAACCTAAAACAGGGGACAGTTCAGGCGGCTGCGGCAATGCTCCTCTGAGCAGCCAGTGCCTGCTCTTTATATTTCCCAGAAGCCTTCTGGAGAAAATCACTTTGTGGTGACATAGCATTGTTCCCAGGAGACTTCTGGGAAATTAATATGGTGCCCTAGCCTGACAGTCACCTCTCTGGTTGTTGTGAAACCTGTGTTGAAGAAAAAGTGAGGTGGGGTGGTGGTTTCAAGGCACCCCTTTCCAACTGAGAGCTTTAGGGTCATCCTAAATAAACTTCCTGGTTGGCTTACTACTTGGACCAGGGATTGTCCAATGCCCAACGGACCTCAAGACATGGCTAGTAGGCTGTGTTCAGGTTGTTGGAAGGGCCATCACTCAGTGGTAGAGTGTTTCCTTTACATGCAGAATCCCTGATGTCTCCAGGTAGGACTGGAAATGACCCTCACCTGAAACCTTGGGGAGCTGCTGTCAGTCAGTGTAGACAATACTAAGCTAGATGGACCAGTGATGATGATGGTGATGGTGATGGTGATGGTGATGATGATAATGATAATAATAATAATAATAATAATAATAATAATAATAATATTTATACCCTGCCACTCTGGGCAGCTCCCAACAGAGGACTAAAAACAGAATAAAATGTCAAATATTAAAAACTTCCCAAAACAGGGCTCCCTTCAGATGTCTTCCAAAAGTCAGATACAGTGGTACCTCGGGTTACGAACTTAATTTGTTCCGGAGGTCCGTTCTTAACCTGAAACCGTTCTTAACCTGAGGTACCACTTTAGCTAATGGGGCCTCCCGCTGCCGCCGCATGATTTCTGTTCTCATCCTGAGGTAAAGTTCTTAACCTGAGGTACTACTTCTGGGTTAGCGGAGTCTGTAACCTGAAGTGTTTGTAACCCAAGGTGTTTGTAACCCGAGGTACCACTGCAGTTGTTTATTCCCTTGATATCTGATGGGAGGGTGTTTCACAGGGTGGGCGCCACTACCGAGAAGGCCCTCTGCCTGGTTCCCTGTAACCTAACTTTTCACAGTGAGGGAACTGCCAGAAGGTGCTCGGAGCTGGACCTCAGTATCTGGGCTGAGCGATGGGGGAGGAGATGCTCCTTCATGTATACTGGGCCAAGGCCGTAATTGGTTTAAGGCAGCTTACTGTCACCCCAAGTTGTGCAAGCCTTGTCTAAAATGACCATTAGGGTTGACGTTTTTCTTGCTTGGTCCTGGAACTTTTTGGGAATCTAAAGAGAGCAGAGGGTGGGCCCAAGGACCCAAGGATTACACACACATGAAGGTGGTTTATGGTTGTTGGAAGGACCCTGAGTGAGAGGCAGGGAAGGGGAGACGTCCCAGGATGAGAGATTTGGAGAAGAAAGGAAAGCTCCCAGGTGAGAGCTGGGAGGGTCCACCACTTTCTGTGGGTGGCAAAGGTTGAGAGCTACCATTGAGTGAGGACTCTGCATTTTCTTTCCTCTTTCTTTCTCTGCTTTTGTTTTTTTATTTAGTTTCTTTTCTCTTACTGGACCGTGAAAAAAGCTTTAATAAAATCTTAGGAAAATAAAATAAAATAAAATAAAGAGAGCAGGGGAGGGGGGAATGCACGGAGAGAGTTTGAGGACCTAGAATGCTTCATCACTGCCCTCTCCTCTCTCATGCCAAACCGGACACCAGAACATAAACAGCACGGGGAGGACTAGGTAGGTGGCTCCTGCTGACCTCAAGACATTTGATCCTCGAGGGTAATCTTCCTCCCTCTTTGCAAACCAGAGTCACCTTCAGCTTCATTCTGCAGTGAAACCGTAGTCCTGGGCGTAGGGGGGGGGGTCATGAGTTGCTAGCGATTAGAAGGATCCAAAGCATGATATTTAGCAAGGTGACTTTGCTCTGATGTTACAGCCGCCAGCTGCAGCGCTCGGAAGTTGTGACCTTGTGCCGTCGCTTGGGAGATGGCGCTTCGGTTGCCCTTGTGCACCATGTTGTTTCCCACTGGCAATGCATTGTGTCTTGTGATGTAATGACCCTCTCTTTCGCCCAAAGGTTCCCAGAGCAGCCTGTGGCCATTAAAACGGCAATAAACAATCAAAATCACATTCTCTAACGCCCACAGCAGCAATGCAGCGTAAAAACCAGTAACCATTCTGACAGTTTGGGTTATGTTGTTTCCTTCGCTGACTGGTGGTCTTCCAGATGTTGCCAGCCCCCCCCCCCAGCCTGCATGATGGGACTTGTAGTCTTAAAACATCTGGAAGGCCACAACCACCTAGTCTATTTGAATGGACTGCTGCTGCTTGTTTTAACTTATTGTGCTATTTTGTATGCTGAAATAGTACTCTTATTGTTTCTGACTGTTTTCTTGGCCACCCTGGGAACATAAATAAGGGAGGAATATTAGAAAGCAATCTTCAAAGGAGCATGAAAACGGCCTGTAGTTGGCAATGAAAGGACATTGGATTTGGCACCAGGCGAATTTTGGATGAGGAATGTTTGAAAGATCTTGGCATGTTTAGCGTGGAGAAGAGATGGGCCGTAGCTCAAGGGTAGAGCAGCTGCTTTGCATGCAGAAGGTCCCCAAGTTCAATCCCCACCATCTTCAGAGACCCCTGCCTGGAGACCTGCTGCCAGTTAGTGAAGACAGAATTGATCTAGGTGGGCCAGTTGATCTGATGAGGTGTCAGGAGTGTGTGCCGGGGCCAGGCCCTGGGACCAGCAGGACTTTGAAGGACTAGGGCCTAGTTGGCTTGTTCTAAAGAGGCAGGGCGTGGCTTCACAGGTGAGGCTGCTGGATAACTCTCCGCACCTGGTGGCAGGAGCTGGCAGAGATATTAGGCCAGCTTTTTCCCTTAGCTCTTTGCCACAGCAATGCATTCCCTGCCTCGCTGCGTGCCTCCTTGTTCTTTGGTTGTGACCTCGTGCCTTGACTCTTGGATGGTGACTTCGTGCCTTGACCCTTGGACCGTGAGTTTGTACCTTGCCTCTTGGACTGTGACTTCGTGACCCTCAGACTGAGACTTGTACCTCGTGCTTCCCGTCCCCTGGACCTCGGCTCCTCGGACCCTCTTGCCTACCAACTTGCCCCTGGTCCTGACGTTCCTCGCTGCCAGCCCAGACCGTGACATGCGGTATAAGGCAGCTCCCTGTTGTTGGCATCCATCTATCTAAAGACAATGGAGTGCACCTTCGGGGTGAAGTCAAACGATTGCATTAGCAGCACCAAAGTGACCTCCCTGGGGTGCAAGACTGGGCAGTGTGTCTGGAGGTCCTGGGCTGCCCAGAGGGCAAGACCCCCCTCTCGGCCTCGCTGCTGTGGCCCAAAGAAAAGTAGAGCAATACATTTGGCACTGGCTGGGATGCAGGAGTTGCCAGAAGGAGACATAAAAGGCACCATCCAACTGCCTTAGGGACTCCACTCCAGATCTGTGTAGGGTTTACTCCTTAGCCCTTTCTTCTCCTGCAAGGCAGCAGAGAGTTAGAATCAGTATTTTCCTTCTCCTAAATGGGCTACCTCCCCAGGTTGACAAGCCAAATCTGACCACCACTTCCCTCCGCAGCACACGCAGAAACCGCCTTCTTGACCGTTGGACCCATTCTTGGTCTCATCAGCTCAATCTGCCAGAGCCTGTCTTTGTATGCAGGAAAAGTCCCTAACTCACCAAGGGTTTGAGACCCATCAGCTACCCTCACCTGGTTTCGCCAGCCAGTAAAAACTGTTCCCGGGGTGTGGCCGCTGTTGCACGCTGAGCCACAGGTGAGTGCTGAGTGCAGGGTGGGGACGAAAGGTGGACAAACGACCCCAGAAGGAGCATGACATGTCCCCCACCAGAAGTACTACCCCTCCCCTATGACCCCATACACCCCAAGGTAGTTCCTTATGTCCCTAAGACTAAGGCAAGATTAAGGCAAGAGGATGCAACTTGGGCAATCAATCCTGAAATGGACTCTGTGCCCAGTAGCCACTCAATTGCCTGGTTTCATGTCGGTGAAGGAGGTTGATTAAGACAAACTGGGTGGACTTATTTCTTCCCTGTTCCCCGTTTGTGCTATTCAGCTCCTGCCAGCCCAGCTGCATGCAATTGCACCAGGCAGAGTGGGAGTTAATAGACACAGAAACCGCACCCACCAGGGAAAGCGGATGGACAAAAGTACAGCAGAGCTCGTCCACGTGGGGAACTCCCAACATGCTGCCTTTGGAAAGAGGCCTTTCTGCACATCTGCAAGCTGACTAATCAGCTGCAGAGGAAGCAGGGGGCTGTGAGAGGATGCAAAGTGAAGCCCGGTGGAAAGGAAGCTCTTAGAGCAACGTGCTGCTCTGAAAAGTGGAGTTAATGGAATTGACATGAGATCTGAATATAGCACAGGATTCAGAAGGGCTTAGATTTCCATTTGGAGCTGGCATGGATGGATGGTCTCCCAGGTGGCAACTCCAGCCTCAAAGCAGTTTTATCCAACGTGTTATGGCCCTGCCAAATGTTAACCAAGGTGTGGTGAGAAGCTTGCCCACGGTCTATTTATTTTCCAACATTGAGATGCATATTTAAATGCCACCCTGCACCTTACAGTCAGAGGCTGGTGTGCAGAAATAAAACATGCACAAACTTGATAAAAAACTATACCAACTTAAAATGGCGACAGTGTAAAAGACTGGTGTCACAGAACAACAGTACAACAGGAGGCGAAATCATCAAATTCATCCAAACTTTCCTACACTCGACTTTGGGAAGATGGAACAAACTTCTTTTCTCCTGCTCTGGAGTGGAGGACTCAAACCAATTGATTCAAGTTACAAGAAGGACGATTACAACTAAACATCAGGAAGGACATACTGACAGTAAGAGCTATCTGACATTGGAATGGACTTGCTTGGGAAGTGGTGGACTCTTCTTCATTGGAAGTTTTTGAGCCGAGGTTGGATGGCCATCTGTCATGGATGCTTTAGTTGAGATTCCTGTTTTGTGGGTGGTTGGACTAGATGAGCCTCGGGGTCCCTTCCAACTCTATAATTCTATGGATACATTACTGGTGGCTAGCGCCCATTGGGATTGGTGAAACAGAAGCCAGGGAGATCCGTCTAGGCAGAATCCTCGTTAACCACCTTGGTTGAGTAGGACACAATGGTCAAGGCAGTTTATTTGTGATCAGTGATAAAAGAGGAAGGCCTGGGTGGAATACATCCCAGAGGGGCTTTGAGGTCTGGAGTCTCTTGTCCAAAACCTGGTAGGTACACAGGTTTTCTCAAGTCTTACATCTAAGAAGGTAGGAAGTTTCTAGTTCTCATGGTGAAATAAAAGGAAGCTTCCCTAAACTGGACATTTTCTTGTTAATATATATATATATATATATATATATAGAGAGAGAGAGAGAGAGAGAGAGAGAGAGAGTGAAGTGTGTGTGTGTGTGTTTATGAGATGGGTTTCCAAGATATGCTGGTCTAAATGACATGTAGGGATTTTGGTGTCTCAGGAAGATGCAGCCCAAATTTTGTGCTCCTTCCAGCAGTTACGATTACACAGTTCAACTGAAGGTCTCGGAGCGCAGCCTATTTTATTCCTTCTGATAATTTTATGTGGCAAAATGCTGGACAGGCATACATCTTCCCTGCTGCTTTCGCCTCTGGATGGGCCTTTGTTTTATTTTTATCCAGTTATCTGCGTAAACAGGAAATGACCAAGGGAAAGAAAGAAAGAAAAAAACCCAAGACATCTTGAGGAGTGTTTATATCCTTCTCATAAAATTGGTAGCTAGCACTGACCCACCTTGCTTTCCTTTCTTTCTTCCTCAATCTTGGAGTCCCTCTATGAGCCAAGTTTCCCTCTAGCCTGCCGGATTCCCATATGGCAGATGAGCTGTGAAATGTGAGCTGGGTTTTTCTAATTTAGGAATTGCAGATAGCACAGCTAGGGAATGACGGACGTCATCCTTGAAGATTTATTTGTCTTTTACGGCTGACTGGTCCAGCACTGCCACCCCACCCCATCATCTTGGCTGTAACATTTTGTAGTAGGAAATGTATCTGTTTCTCCCATCACTTTGGAAGGTTGGAATGTAAGAAGAGCCAGCTGGATCAGGCCAGTGGTCCATTTAGTCCACTATCCTGTTCTCACAGTGGCCAGCCAGATGCCTATGGGAAACCCTTGAGCAGGATTTGAGCAAAAGAGCTCTCTCCCCTCCTGTGGTTTCCAGTAACTGGTATTCGGAAACATTGGTGCCTCCAACCATAGCGGCAGAGCATAGCCATAGTGGCTAGTAGCCATCAATAGCCCTCTCCTCCATGAATTTGTCCAATTCTCTTTTAAACCAATTCAAGTCCATGAACATCACTGCTGAAATCCTGAGTAGGAGCACTCAAAGCAGGAATAGCTCAGTCAGTAGAGCATGAGAGTTTTCATCTCAGGGTTGTGGGTTTGAGCCCCACACTGGGCAAAATATCCCTTCATTGCAGGGGGTGAAGTACATGATCCTTCCAACTCTACAATTCTATGGTTTTGTTGAAGTCCCCTGCTTATTTGGGCTCAGTTCAGAGTGCTAGTTTCAACTTAGGAAGGCCTATGCAGCTTGTGACCAAAGTATCTCAATGATTGCCTTCTCTTGTGCAAACCTCCCCATTCCTTGCAGTCATTTGGAGGGGCTCTTCATTAGATTTCCTCACCTGTTCTAAGCCATGGCACCTTGGAGAGGGGCCAAGAAGTGTGTTTCAGGACCATGGACAGTGATCCTGCAGTTGAAGTTGTCTCAGCAATGTCTTAGAGCAGGCACGTCCAACAGGTAGATCGTGATCTACCGGTAGATAACTGGACGAACACCAAACCCAAAAAAGGGGGGTAGATCACTGCCACTTTATAACTGTGAGTAGATCACAGCCTCTTGGGAGTTGGCCACCCCTGTCTTAGAGCAACTGGCAGATCTTTAGAGGCGTTCACAGGCTAGAGGCGCCTCCCTCCAAATCTGACCAACTACATTCCTCTGCATCCATTGGCCTCTTCTAAGCCCTGAGGTTTCAGGTTATGAGGACAGCTCATAAAGGTCTCTCTAGTCATTCAGGGGCAAAGGTCTCCATAGGGTTCTGGAGAGATGTGGGTGCCTGACTGCCCGTGGCACTACATTGGATGGACATGGGATAGACCAGGAAGCAAATCCATCTGCTTGGGGCTGCCATTGTTGGAGAGCTCTTGCCTCTGATGCTTCCAGGTCCGAGGCCATGGTGAGTGATACGCAAGCAGTGGACCTCTTCTGTGACCCTTCTCTCTCCCTCTTCCACCCCACCTGTTGTTGTTGTTTAGTCGTTTAGTCGTGTCCGACTCTTTGTGACCCCATGGACCAGAGCACGCCAGGCACTCCTGTCTTCCACTGCCTCCTGCAGTTTGGTCAGACTCATGTTGGTAGCTTCGAGAACACTGTCCAACCATCTCATCCTCTGTCGTCCCCTTCTCCTTGTGCCCTCCATCTTTCCCAACATCAGGGTCTTTTCCAGGGAGTCTTCTCTTCTCATGAGGTGGCCAAAGTATTGGAGCCTCAGCTTCAGGATCTGTCCTTCCAGTGAGCACTCAGGGCTGATTTCTTTAAGAATGGATAGGTTTGATCTTCTTGCAGTCCATGGGACTCTCAAGAGTCTCCTCCAGCACCATAATTCAAAAGCATCAATTCTTCAGCGATCAGCCTTCTTTATGGTCCAGCTCTCACTTCCATACATCACTACTGGGAAAACCATGGCTTTAACTATACGGACCTTTGTTGGCAAGGTGATGTCTCTGCTTTTTAAGACACTTTCTAGGTTCCACCCCACCTAGCGGAGCTAATTGCCACCTCCTATTTCCATCACTCATTCTGTTGCTCCATCTGTTTCTGCTCCCCCCCTATTCCTTTCAGGCTTCCTACCCACCTTGATTTAAACTGAAGGCTTGTTTTTTGTTTGGTGGCACCTAGCACATTATCTTTTTAACCAGCCTGGCACCCTCCAGTTGCACTGAACTAAATGTAAGAAGAGCCCTGCAGGATCAGGCCCATTGCCCACCTACTCCAGCCTCCTATTCTCACAGTAGCCAACCAGATGCCGCACGCAAGTCGGAAGTGAACACCACAGTGCTCTCCCCACTGGGGAGATTCCCGGCAACTGGTATTGAGAAGCATTGTTGCCTCCGACAGTGGAGCCATTGTCCGTCATGAATTAGCCCAATCCTTTCTTTTATACCCCCCCACCCATGTTGGTGCCATCACTTACTCTTGTGGTTTAGCATGCACTACGTGGAGAGAGTCTGTCCAGTGTCTTCCAACGCTGAGCTTCGATGTCTCCAAGTTCTAGAATTATGAGAGAGAGAGAAACGTCTCCCTCTTTACTTTCTCCACACCATTCTACAGTTGCCATATTTCAAAAAGTGAAAATCCAGGCACAAAAGTTGTTGAGATTTTTTTTGGGAGGGGGGAGGGGCAAAGTTGTTGAGTTTTTGAGCTACCTTTTTAAGGAAATTCACCAAAAAAATAACACTTCCAATATGGATTGCCATATGCCCAGATTTCCCCAGAAATATTTACCGAGTTTCAGAAATTACGCCCGGACGCTATTTCCGGCAGACGAATCCCAGAAATGTCCGGGAAATCGCATAAGGCAGTCCTACACCATGCACAGTTTTATATTCCTCTATCATGTTCCCATTGCCCCCCATATTTTATTCCCCCCCAATCTAAAAATCACCCCCTAGCCTTTCCCCATAGGAGAGTTGTTCCATCTCCTTGCCCTGTTGGTTGCCCTTTTTCGAACCCCTTTCACAGCTCTATAGTATCTGTTTTGAGGGGAAACAAACAAACAAAAAATTCCTTCCAGTAGCACCTTAGAGACCAACTAAGTTTGTTCTTGGTATGAGCTTTTGTGTGCATGCACACTTCTTCAGATACCATGCACACGAAAGCTCATACCAAGAACAAACTTAGTTGGTCTCTAAGGTGCTACTGGAACATAGCTGTCAACATTTCCCTTTTTAAGGGAAATTCCCTTATTCCGAATAGGATTCCTCGCAAGAAAAGGGAAAAGTTGACAGCTATGTACTGGAAGGATTTTTTTTTATTTTTTTTTTGGCTACGGCAGACCAACACGGCTACCTACCTGTTTTGAGGGGAGGCTTCCGTGCTGGCAGGGACTGATGGGAATTGAAGTCCAAAACATCCAGAGGGCACACTACAGGTTGGTGAAAGCTGAGTTAAGTGAAGAATGTCAGGAGTTGAACCTGGGGCCTTCTGCACGCAGAGCTTGTCACTCCCAGCTTTTGTGTCCTCCCAGCTTTTGGTGAAAAGCCTTGGGCTGCCTTTATCTGCCATCTGCTTCTGGTCTACATCGGTTGACTGCTGTCTGCTTCCCTGCTTTTAAATTTAGATTTTGTACGGCTTCATGAGGGCACCCTATTTTCAGAGTTTGATCCTATCTGTGTTGTAATCTGTAACCCTTCTTCATGATAAGGTGTGTGTGTGTGTCGGGGGGAAGGTTTAGGCAAAAATCTGCTTTCCTTGCAGTTTCAGCCGCAACAATTTGGGTGGTGGTACCCCCCACCCCATGAGCTCCCGTTGCTCGGTCCCAGCTCCTGCCCACTTAGCAGTTCGAAAGCACGTCAAAAGTGCAAGTAGATAAATAGGTACGCTCTGGTGGGAAGGTAAACGGCGTTTCCGTGCGCTGCTCTGGTTCGCCAGAAGCGGCTTGTCATGCTGGCCACATGACCCGGAAGCTGTACGCCGGCTCCCTCAGCCAGTAACGTGAGATGAGTGCCCCAGAGTGCCGCAGCCCCAGAGTCGGACATGACTGGACCTAATGGTCAGGGGTCCCTTTAGCTTTACCCCCCCACCCCAACTTTGGAAATATCCACCCCACAAAATTATATAATTTTAGAATTGGAAGCAGCCATGGAGATAATCTAGACCAGAGGACAGAGAACCTTTTCAACCGTAGAGCCACGTTCCCTCATGAGAGGTCTTCTGGGGGCCGTATGCTAGGGATGGCCTGAGTCAGAATTGGGCAGAGCGATGGGTGCAACTCTAAAATCTGTGGGCTACATTCTAACCATATAAATGTCAGAGGTTTCTTCTAGACATAAACATATTTCTCCATCCTCCATGCCAGCAGTCAAAAGGGATCATCATAGTTTAGCGTTCAAGGAATGGGTATGCCATAACCATCTGTGTTAATAATTCCAGTAAATACTGTTTACAGTGGTACCTTCGTTCTCAAACTTAATCCGTTCCGGAAGTCCGTTCCAAAACCAAAAGCGTTCCAAAACTAAGGCGCGCTTTCCCATAGAAAGTAATGCAAAATGGATTAATCTGTTCCAGACTTTTAAAAACAACCCCTAAAACAGCAATTTAACATGAATTTTACTATCTAACGAGACCATTGATCCATAAAATGAAAGCAATAAACAATGTACTGCAGTCACACAATCAATCAGTAGCTGAACTGGGTTCCACACAGTCACAAAAACAAAACAAAAAGAGCCGCAAAAAATAGCAAAAACAGACAGACCTCAGCGTAACACTCAAAGCGGAGCACGTGTCGGCTTCCAAAAAAAGTTCACAAACTGGAACACTTACTTCCGGGTTTGCAGTGTTTGGGTTCCAAGTTGTTTGAGTACCAAGGCGTTTGAGAACCAAGGCACCACTGTATTTATTAAATATATACCCTACCTTTCCTCCCACAGGAGTCTGGGGCAGCAGATGCCTTTGTGATTCCAAAACCCAACAAATAAAACTTCCCGAGCATTTTGTTTTAATGTCAAAACAATTCTTACTGTTGGAAAGTTTCTCCTAATCGACTTCCCTTCGACCTCAGTTTTGCCCTCTGGACCAAAAGAGAAGTGGTCCACGTCACCTTCTGCATGACTGCGCTCCAGATATTTGAAGACTGCTATCGTATCTCTGCTTAATCTTCTCCAAGCTAAACATATCCCGCACTTTCAATCATTCCTCCCAGGACTTGATTTCCAGGCCCCCTACCAGCCTTCCTCTGGACACATTCCAGTTCGTCAATTTCCTTCTGAAAATATGCTCCTCAGAGCTGGGCCTGGTGCAGTCCAAATGCAACTTGACCTGATATTATATTATATATAAATACATACATGTGTTTGTCTATTTCTGAAATAGCTAGTGATTACATTTTTCTTTTCTTTTTCTTCTCCAGGTACTTTGAGTTTTATGAAGGTCCTTTGGAGTACAACTCCACAAAATGCCTAGAGTTGAGGCAGGATATCATTTCGGTGAAGGTTCTCTCGATGTAAGTGGGACCCCACACCATTTTAGTTCTCCAGCCTTAAGCAATTGTGAGTGATGCTGATGGGCTTTGACAAGGCAGACCTGGGTTCGTATCCCTGATCTGGGTACAGAGCTCAGGGGGACCTTGCACCTTGTTCCTTAACATAGGCTTGCTAAGCAATGATAAGGCAGGGGCAAACATGTTTGCAGGAGACAGGTGAAGGCAGGTCTGGACACCTGCATTTGACACTCCAGCTTTCAGGCAGGACCCATCACCTGCCTGGACTCCAGCTGCAGACTCTTTATATTCAAAAGGAACTTCACTTTCATAAACATACAACTGAGAAGAACATATCTACATTCTCATGCTTATTCACTTTGTTCCTTATAGAGAGCACAGGTTTCTCCCTATTAACACTTAGGGATCTTCCTCTGTTTGCTTCACCCCAGAGAGGCCACACTGACACAACATTGTCCTCAGCAGCATCCAGAGAAACCTCTCTCAGCAGCCGTTCTCCCACACACATACAGAGAAGACCAGAAAAACAGTTAAAAACGACAGTTACCGGAATAACAGTCACAACAGAATGGAATGCCTCTCTCATGTGACTCACAGCCAGCCAATCACATGAGAGCTATTGCCCACAGGAAAAACCCTATGCTAAAAATGCATAGCAATTCAACATAAGCAAACATTCCCATTTCAGGAAGTTAAACCATTATCCCTAACACCCTGGACAGGTGGAAGTGGCTGGATTAAAGAGCAGTTAGCATTGGCATCCATATAGCAGATAGCAGAGTCACGCTGACTTGGCATAGTTGGCTCTCGCCAGCCCCTCCACCAAGAAGTGCCCTTGTTTCCCAAGTTGCGCTGTGGTTTTGTAGCTTCCTTTCTGAAACCCTCTGCCTGCCCCCATGCTCTGTTTCGTGCCCCGAAAAGATTTCAAAATGATCACGCTCCGCTGGTCTGAAGTACAAAATGACCTACTTCTTTGAAGAGTGACTTACGGAAAACCCTAAATTGCTCCCATTTTAAATATTAAACCCCTTCTCTCTGGAGGGGAAGCGAGGGAGGGAAGAAGCTCATTTTGTTCGAGACAAGGTTGGATAAATGGGTGAAGGGTGTGTAGAGGATGGCTTTCTAACCTGGAATAAACCTTTTTTTAAAAATAAAAAACAAACTTTCCCCGTATGTTTTGGAGTGCCTTCCTTCTTCTGGGGTACTACAAACTGCCGCAATTCAAAGGCATTGCATTGGGTGGTTTGCAAATGTATTTCCCCCCCCCTAAGTGCCCCTGAGGATTGGAGGGTTTTGTATGGGTGCATCCTGCAACGTGCCATTGATGCAATAGTAATGCAATAGCGGTGGGTTCATACTGGACCATCCGCACATCTCTCTGCTTTGTTAGTTTTTCTGCAAGGTTTCCCTGATGATACTGTATTTTTGCTGTCTGAAGGGGCACTCTTGCACAACAATAGCAAACCAACAAACAAACGAAAGAAAGAAAGAGAGAGAGAAAGAAAGAAAAGAAAGAAACTGGAACGTTTGTGGTATAAAGATTACATTATTTCAGCTGCAGGACATGCATTGATTGGAAATGAAGCAGTATGACCACCCAAAAAGATGGTTTGAGAATATTACACCGATCCTGGTCCGACTGCACTGGCTACCAATTAGTTTCCGGGCCCAATTCAAAGTGCTGGTTTTGACCTATAAAGCCTTAAACGGCTCAGGACCGCAATACCTCAAGGACTGCCTCTTTCCATATGAACCTACCCGGACCCTGAGATCATCTTCTGAGGCCCTCCTTCGTGTGCCTCCTCCTCGAGAGGTCCGGAGGGTGGCAACACGAGAACGGGGCCTTCTCTGCAGTGGCTCCCCATCCGGGGAATGCTCTCCCCAGGGAAGTTTGCCTGGCGATTTCATTATACACCTTTGGGTGCCAGGCAAAAACGTTCCTTTTGAACCAGGCCTTTGGTTGATTTGATTGGCATCCTGTGCCCTTTTAAAATGTTTTTCCCCCTGGGGGTGGTTATTGAGTTGTTGTATTTATTTTGATTATATATTTTGTGGTTTCGGCGGAATATAAAAGCAACCCATCAGTACTTCTGCAGGTGCCAAACGGTATCTGTATAAGCACCCTATGAGCACGAATAATCATAAGCACGCAAGGAAATGGGTGCTTTGAGGGGCCTGTCGAAGGCAAGGAGATGACAAGGACTCTTTTGGGACAAGCAAAATGCCCCAGGGCCACTGTTGAGGGGACACATTCAGCTGACGGAAGTCCCCTGGACCTGCTCCTCGTCTTCCCCATTGCATCTTGCTTGTTCACTTGTCTTTTGCCCAGAGCAGAGGAGGAAACGACCAGCAGCAATGGCAAGGTGGAGGAAGGAGACAGCGTTCCCTCTGCCTGCTTGGCCATTGGCTCTGTCTCACAAGCAAGCAATGAGACAGAGGAGCACCTGGCCACATTGGCATCTGAGGTGTGTGTCCCCGTCCCCCCCAATTAAACGAAGAGGAGGAATCACAAGCATGCAGAGCTGGTATCTTATCATGCTGGCTGCACGTTAAGATTGCCTTCTGCAAGGAAGTGGAGGTTGACACTTGTACTGTCTATTAAAGCGTCAGTTGATAACACTCTGGGAATTTGCTGCAATGGCTGAGTTAGCTCATTTTCTCAGATTTGGGGCACAAAAACAAAAGACGTGACAACAAGTTTTATGAGAAGGTGGTGTGATTTTATTGAACATATCAACCACAGAAAAGGAAAAGGGCTGTTGGCAGATACAGATCGTGGCTTGCTTTACAGTGCTTTAATAATAATTAAGCAGAAGACGAAAAACAGCCTGATGGCATGCAGAAAGATAGCTCACCCTTAATTGTTAATGAGATACCAGAAACAACAAATTTAAATGGAAAGACCCTGGTTTTATTTTCATTCTCCGTGCTATTTTGTTGAACCAGATATAAACGGCAATTAATAAAATTAGGGGCTGCCCTAGTTTTATATATCAAGGAAATGTCACCCCCGAGCTGTAAATGTTTGCCCACCTCAGGCCATTTCTCACCGCAGTGGCAAACTTTGCTTCAGCGTTGGGAGTTGGCAGCCTCTTGGACCCACCCTCTAAGTTTAATTAAAGGATCCTTTCTCCCTCTTCCCGCTTTTAGGGTGAAGCAGACAGAGTTGTTTGAAAGGTGGAAGAACCTTCAGATGTGCAAGTGGGAGATGAACATCACCGAAGCCAGACAGTTCAAGTAAGAGGCGCCTCAGCTCGGGGGTGGCAGGATCCCAGCAGGCACTGTAACTGAAGGTCTGCACTTGGTTTTCCAAGATGGAAGATACTTGCTCACAGTAGCAACACGGGAAGGCTAAGGGTGGCTCTGAAGCCAGTGGTAGGCAGGGCCAAAGCAAAACGTAGGCGGGGCTCTACCCACTCTCTTTCTCTCTCCCCCCACACCCCTTTCTCTCTCTTTTTCTGTCCTCTCTGTCTCTGTTCTGCCACCCTCATTGCCCCCTTTCTTTGCCTCTTCTTCCTCTGCCCAGGTGGCTTCTGGCGCCAGGAGAGATCTCTCTCTCACCACAGAGGGCTTTTGAAATTAGGCTGAGGGCCACATGAAATTAGGGCAGGGGCCACATGCACGGCATCTTGAGCTCAGTGGAGAAACAGTGGTGTATAAATGCAACATTGATGTTATGTATTGAAGTTCTCACCCTAGGCCACTAGGGGTGTGTGTATATAGTTCATTCTGCTGCAGTTTTCACTCAGGTCCGCATATGCAAATGAAGGATTGTAAACTGACGTTCAGGGATTGGGTAACTGCAGAAAGTTGTTACTGTTGCTTTGTAGCTGAGTTCTATATAAGCAGGTTGCTGAGCCCTTCAGCTCAGTCCTGTTCCAGCCTGAGAATAAACAAGAGCTGTTTGGAAATCACTGTGTCGTCTGCTGTGTCCACCCACGACTTAACAATTGACATAAACAGCAGCTGACTCGGAGCTCCCTCCCATACTCTGTGTTTGCCTGGATCGAGGGTCTGCATTCATCCTGTGCTGCGGTTGACCCACGTAACCCTGTTGCTCCTTCTTTAGGGCTACTCTGTCGAGGTGCTGCAATGCCCCAGCCTTCCTCTTCACCACCCAGAAGAACACTCCTCTGGGAACAAAACTCAAATACGAAGTGGACACAAGCGGCATCTTTCACATCAATCAAGAAATATTCCGAATGTTTCCAAAGGTGCGGTACATGTTGTTGACTTAACATAATCTCAAGACGCCGTTTCTATTCAGAGGTGTGCGCCGGGTGGCAATATTATCATCATCTGCGCTGCAATGACTTGCTGCGTAACCGTTCTGATCATAGGCCAACTGCTCTCTTTGCTGTCACATTCCTGTGCAACAGCTGATAGGCAGCTTAGTTTATATTTAGCAGCTTTACATCACGGGAGTATCATATCCTTGTGGAAAATGACTGATCAACAGCCGAGTATTCTCTAGCAGGGATGAGTGCAGAATTGCTTCTGGTATATAGCTAAGAAAATGAGGTGATGCCCAATATTGACACTGAAAGACTGACTGACAGCAGCGCTTAGCATTTATATAGCACATTAAGAGTTTCAAAGTGCTTTACGTATACAGCGCATTGCTCCTTACGGTGAGCTCAGTGATTGGTCTGGGAGCACTGTTGCATTATTACTGTTTTTAATTAATTTATATTACCAAGGTGGCTTCTAAGTGGTTTACAGATGCCAATACTGTAGCATCATAGAAGGTGGTTGCAGGTGGACTTGATCAGCAGTATGGAAGGCTACTGGAAGGCCACTTATAACAACCTGAAGACAGGCAGTCAGGTCATGCATCCATGCAGGTGAAGGGATCCGGTTGTGCTGCTGCAGATGCACCATGGCGTCTCTCCTTCCCGCGCTCCTCCCGGCGGTCGTTCCTCCTCTGGTCCACTGCTTTGAATGCATGACTGCCTGCCTGTCTCCAGGCACTGCCATCATCTTCAAGAGATCCCCACATGGCAAGGTTGATGTCACCAGCCTTCATGTCACGGCTGCAGACATCTTTGTAAAACGGAGTTGGTCTGCAAATGGGGCCTGGGGCCTGAAGCCAGCTCCCCATAATGCCAGTTTTATTTTTGATCCCTTCCCTAAATTGCATGCTGGATCAATCAAAACGTTTGACCCTTGGTGTTATTGCTTCCCATATGTCAGTTCCAACCTAATGTTGCTGGTCCATCTCTGAACATGGTTCTCTTTGTCCCCAAATCTCAGGGGACCCTTTGTTGCGTCATTGGGCTTTCTGCCATTATGAGCACCGTGTAATGTGTCCTATAAATAAATAACATCAAAACAACCACCACACCACATTTCATGTCACTGTTTCCTTCAGACATATTTTTGTTTTACTGTTGCGGAATTACTCATAAACTATGCATGTACTAATAGCAGCATTTGCATGCTTACATAAGCAAGTCTTTCCATCTCTGTGAGGTGCCAGACATTATAAGGAAGCTAATGCGTCAGATAGTTTGTCCATGTAAACCAGGGATGGGTTTGACTCCAACTTCCATCAGCCCCAACCAGCATGAATAATGGTCAGGGATGATGGGAGTTGTAGTCCAACAGCATATGGAGCAACACATGTTCCCCATCCCTGATCTAATCCCAGTTCCAATAGCAAGTGTCCAAGTCTTCTGGGGCTGAAGGTCTTTTCCTGGCCTTGCCTCCTTACGGGATCTATGCTTGCAAAGCCAGGGTCTTATGCTTGTATGTCAGTCAGCTGTCAACCCATGCAGGCCAAAAACCGCTCATGGTGGCAGCAGATTTGTGTCTTCAGATGTAGGCCTTGCCTATCACACATGATATGCTTGTGTGTGTATGTCTCAGGGACTGGCAGGGTGCACTGGGGGGCAGGGCTGGAGTCTGACTTGGGAGGGGGGGCCTGTGGGGACCTGTATGAGCCAGCAGGCAAGAATCAGAGGCAGGGGAAGCTTCAGAGCTGGAGGAAGAGGTGGAAGAGGCAGACCAGGCAAATGAAAGGCCAAGTGCTTCCCTCCCCTCCCCTTCACCACTGTTTCCCAAAACCAGGAGAGATTTGAAGCAGGTGTAGAAACAGCTTCCATGCAGGTGTAGTCTCTGTCTATGTGTGTGCAACACATCGGGGCAATGTACATAAGCTGGTGGAGGGGAAGTGGCCCTCTGTTGCTGCAACTGCTCCATAGAAGCAGGGAATACCTGCTGTGATGCTAGATTGGTGTGCGGAGTTTTCCAGAGCTATAGAAATGACTTTTAAGTGTTCTCTTTGACAATAATTTCCTTGGCTGGTAAGCACGCTTTATAGCAGTCATAGGCAACCTTCGACCCTCCAGATGTTTTGGCCTACAACTCCCATCATCCCTAGCTAACAGGACCAGTGGCCAGGGATGACGGGAATTGTATTCCAAAACATCTGGATGGCTGAAGGTTGCCTATGCCTGCTTTATAGTATTCTCTGTTTTGCTCCTGTGGAGGAAGACATCAAGCAAGGCAGGTTTTGTTGCTTCAGCACCATGGAGAGCTCCTAGTGAGCACTTTGCTCCATCATAAAACAAGGACTTTTGAGACTCATGCGTCCAGTCTACGTCTCCTATGCTCTTCCCACTTTGTTGGAGCCCTGGAGACTCTCAAGGGTCCAGAACTCTGGCCTGAAAACCAGCACTTTCCTTTCACTCCATGACCTCCCACCTTTGTGTTCTTCGTGGGCCATTGCACTGGTGAGGTAGCTGGAGGGCACTTGTTTCCTTGGGATCTTGATGGGGCAGCCTTGGGTTCAGTTGGGCTCTGATCCCCAGAATTCAGGCTAAGAGCTGGGAATCCGGTCCGGTTCCTTAGCCCGGGACACTAGCCTCCAACTCAGTGTCCTGGTCACTGCTGGTCATGATGGGGGCAGTGGGTGAGGCCACCAAGATCTAATAACATGGATGTTTTGTATGTATCATTTAAAATGCAACAGCAGAGCTTTCCAGCAGAGTCAGTCCATCCATTGCACAGCCAGTCACTGACTGTAGAGCAGGCTTCCTCAAACTCGGCCCTCCAGATGTTTTTGGCCTACAACTCCCATGATCCATAGCTAGCAGGACCAGTGGTCAGGGATGGTGGGAATAGTAGTCTCAAAACATCTGGAGGGCCAAGTTTGAGGAAGCCTGCTGTAGAGTAATCAGATGCAGGCAAAACTCAAGAGATGACCATACCTGTGTGTGCATGTACGAGCCCAGAGCTAACTGTGTTTCATCCTTTCATCCAAGGGAACAAAACCAGTTCCTGCGAGGGTTGCCACTTCTAATGAACCGGCTTATTCCATTTCGCTCTAGGAGATGCCGTACTATCGCTCCCAGTTCAAGAAGTGTGCTGTGGTTGGAAACGGAGGGATTCTGAAGAACAGCAGATGTGGCCGGGAGATCGACAGTGCCGATTTTGTGTTCCGGTAACAGTTTTTGTGCAATTCCTTCAAGGGATTAGCAGTTGTGTATAGCACATGAATGTTTTGCCGTGAGTTTTTAATGTGTATGTGAGCAACATGTGGGATCTCTCTTCACACATGGTTCACTGGGCCTTGCACATATCGTCAATGCCAGGCAGTAAAAGAGAGCGAGTGGGAAGGGATCCCTGACTTAAGAAGTGATGGATCTCAACTTGGATGGTTTTAAAACAGGATTGGACAAATTCATGGGGGAGAAGGCTATCAATGGCTATGATTGGTGGGGTTCCCAAAGGCATCTTGTTGGCCACTGTGAGAACAGGATGGGCCATTGGGCTGATCCTGCAGGCCATTCTAGTCCAAAACATCAGTAGGGAGCCATGTTGGGAAAGATTGCTGTAGTACCTACAGGGATGCGGGTGGTGCTGTGGTCTAAACCACCGAGCCTCTTAGGCTTGCTGATTGGAAGGTCGGCGGTTCGAATCCCCAGCTCTGCCAACCTAGCAATTCGAAAGCATGCCGGTGCAAGTAGATAAATAGGTTCCTCTGTGGCAGGAAGGTAAACAGCATTTCTGTGCGCTCTGGTTTCCGTCATGGTGTCCAGTTGTGCCAGAAGCAGTTCAGTCATGCTGGCCGCAGGACCCAGCGGAAAGCTGTCTGTGGACAAATGCCGGCTCCCTTGGCCTGAAAGCGAGATGAGCACCGCAACCCCATAGTTGCCTTTGACTGGACTTAACCGTCCAGGGCTCCTTTACCTTTCTTCACCTTTAGTACCTACAAAGGAAGGAAATTGGCTTGCACTGCTTCAGACCACTGGTCCATCTATTTCATTTGTATTGTCATCACTGACTGGGACATCCCCAGTCCCACTTGGAGAAGTGGGGGGGTTGAACCTGAGACCTTCTGCATGCAAAACATATTCTCTACCACTGAGCTACGGCGACCCTTCGCCATGGCTCCTGTTCCTTGCACTGGTGTTCCCCCACAGCATACAAATCCAAAGTGCCCAGAGTTATCTGAAGGCAGAAGGTCTAGAGATCACTACTCTGTGTGATGCTTGGCTCCACCTAGAGTTCAGAGGGTGAAACTGCTCATCTCACCTACCTGGTTTCTCAGGGTATGGCACAAGAGGCACTATATTTAAGCCCCGCCCCTCTCCTTTTGTAATTTTAAACAATGTTGTACATTAAGGAATCACAAGCTGCATCCGCCCCTGTTGTTGATTCTTTCTGAAATGTTTTTGATGACAGAATTAAGTATAAATGAGGTATTTGTGCTGAACATCTAGGGCAATGTTTCTCAAGCTTAGGCCTGTTTTGGGACTACAACTCCCAACATCCCTAGCTAGCAGGACCAGTGGCCAGGGATGATGGGAGTTGTAGTCCCACAACAGCTGGAGACCCAAGTTGGAGAAACACCGATCTAGGGGGAAAAGAGGACCGAGGGGAACGTCTGAAGAGTGCCTGTTTTAAAAAAATCTCTTTAATTGAAGTGGAGAATGGAGGGTTGCCACTAAAAATGGCTTCTCCTGGTGGGTGGGTCATTTCTCTTGTGGCTCTGAGAGCATGATTTCTAACCAGCTGTATCAGTGGGTACAGGAAGATATTCCTTTCAGTGGAAGCAGTCTGCAGAAGGGGAAAGAAACCAGCCACTTCATTTGGAATCAGGGAGGCCTAGGTTCAAATCCCACTTCCGTTAAGCCAGATCACTCTCCCTTAGTCTATGCAGCCTACACACCTTAGCTCCTTTGAAGGAGAGAAATAATAATGGCTTCTTTGTTGCTCTGTTCTTTGTAGGTGCAATTTGCCTCCCATTTCTGAGAAATACGTTGTGGATGTTGGTGTAAAGACTGACGTCGTGACGGTTAACCCCAGCATAATCACCGAAAGGTCAGTTATTTGTCTCTTCCTTGCCCACTTCTGCCTACACTTTCCTCCTCCTGCGACTTTGTGAAATTGACAAACCTCAGGAAAGGAACAACAGCGCCTTATTATTAGCTCTGGCGGTTCTTGCTCTTGACTTCGTAATTTCATAGCAACTGGAAATCAGAAGAAAATCGGCCCTTCTTCTCAGCGAGGAAAAATGTGTTCAGAAGGTCCCTGCAGACTTCCAACCTACAACTCACCTGCTCTTTTTTGACATTTTTTTTCTTCCTTACTGAAAACAATAAATAAGATCCACAATAAGTAATGCATTAAACGGCAATATCCCTTGATGCTCTGCATTTTCAGGAGAGGAGAAAAAGAAATACAAATAAATTCGCTAATTATCTGCCTTTAAAGGTAAAGGTAAAGGGACCCCCGGCTATTAGGTCCAGTTGCGGATGACTCTGGGGGTTGCGCCGCTCATCTCGCTTTACTGGCCAAGGGATCCGGTGTACAGCTTCCGGGTCATGTGGACAGCATGACTAAGACGAACCATAGCAGCATACGGAAACACCATTTACCTTCCCGCCAGAGCGGTACCTATTTATCTACTTGCACTTTTGTGCTTTCGAACTGCTAGGTTGGCAGGAGCAGGGATCGAGCAACGGGAGCTCACCCTGTCGTGGGGATTTGAACCGCCAACCTTCTGATCAGCAAGCCCTAGGCTCTGTGGTTTAACCCACAGCGCCACCCATGTCTCATTAATTATTTGCCTTTACGAGACTCCCAATAAACGTTATAGTTATAGTATCTTGTTGTTCCAGAAACACAATAGATAGGGACAGTTTTTCACCCCCAAAATTTCCTCGTTTGCCCTCTATTTTTTTTTACAGTCATTCTGACAATTTCTGTGCTGTTTAATTGCTATCACCTCTAAGAAGTGTACAAAAAAAAACAAACCTCAATACGGCGAGTGGACTAATACCTGTATGTTTCAACTTGTACAATATATGCTACCTCCTGAGGATCCAGTGTTTCAATGATGACAGGTCTCTCTGTTGCAACCTCTGGCTAATTGCCTCTTTCTTTTGCTGCGAAGAAGGACACCTAGCGATAATGCCATCCGTTCTAACTTATTTCCTCCTCCAGGTTTTTGGATCACACAATAAAACGTACAGGATATATATTTATTTAATATAATGCGTATTTCTGCCTACCCACGCCGAAGGCCTTTTAACTCCTGTTGATTTCAAGCCCACTGAAATCAGCAGGACTTCAAAGAGGTTAAATTTGGCGAGGCCTATCCCATTTAATTCCCACCCCCCTGCCCCCAGACATGTTTTTCTTTCGCATATCCAGAGAATGGGCACCATGCTGCCAGAAACAGAGAGAGTTTACTCTCTTGGGCTGCAGTCCTGAAAGCTATGCGGGGAAGAAGTGGGTGGTTGGGTGTGAAAGCAAAGACTGATGAACCGCCACATCATGCTCCCATCAGCAGGGTAGAAAGGTGGGTAAGGCAACACCCTTCTGCCATCCTCTGTCCCCTTCCAGGTTTTTCGAAAAAAATTCTCTTCCCTTAGAAACAAGGGAGGAAAATTTACGAGGCCAGATGCAGAGCTGTTGTCGTTGCATCCCTGGTTTGGGGGGGAAGGCTGCGGATCCTTCCCAGTCCCTGCCTTCCCTTCAACTACCCCCCTTTTACCTCTACCAACCGTGGCTCTTTGGTGCTGGTGAGACCAGTGGCGGGATAGCCAACCCCGTGTTGTTGGACTACAACTCCCATCATCCCAAACTATTGGTCATGCTGACCGGAGCTGATGGGAGTTGTCGTTTAGCAATTTCTGGAGGTCACCACGTCAACCTGAGGTTTCCGTGGCAGTGGGGAGGGAACCTACTAGGTCAGGACTCCTTGGTAGAATCTAGACACATATAAAAAAATGCTGGGAATGCTTTTAAAAAAAAAGTTTTGGAAAATATATTGAATTTGCCACCTGTTGTCACGTTTGTATAATGCACTTAATGCACTTAAAACGTTATATTTGTAGCTGTATAGCTGAGCTCCTTGCCTAATAGTGGAGCTCTTTCTGCATTCTTGGAAAGGGAGATCTGCTGTATCTTTTGACCCCTGAGACTCCCAGGGACCACATGGACTGTTGAGCTTGGGCCAAATTCATCCCGCTGAGCTGTCTCCTCCATTGAAGTGAATGGGGAAGCCCTTGCAGGCCTGGGAGCTCAGCCTCATATCCATGACCGAAGCCACTGTCCAGAGAAGCCACCATCCAGTGGCTAGATGTACAGATGGGCAGCTTCCCCCAAAGGCTTGGATCAGATTGGCTCAGGAACTCTCTGAGCTGTTTTCCCCAACTTGGCTTATACGGTATCTGATTTAATCTGAATTTATTTATAAGCTCATCACTGCCCAGTAAGTCCCAACCATCATTCCTTAGATTCAACAGTCATCAAACAAACCTTGTCCTCCCTTCTTGCTTCCCACGCACTAGCAAGGTGCCTTGCAACTGAGATTTTGCTACATACACCTCAATATCCCACCCCAGTGGCAGAAGCGAGAGCAATAATGTCAGGAAACAGCCTACTCACACGTAGGACCCTGGCAGAGACACATGCCCGGCTGGCATGTTCCCTCCTTCCTGGGTGATCGTTCGGGAGCTTCTCAACTTCTTCAGCCCCTGGACATCATGGTGATTGATGTGGGAGTACATCAACACACTCTTAGGCATCCGCAGAGGTTCGCGCAGTTGTGTAACAGACCACAACAACTCAGCATGTTGGCCAACCTACTTTATTACATATATACACAGTCGGAGCATTTCAACATGGCTCCCTCTCTCTCTAGCATCAGATAGCAAAGAGAAAGAACAAAGGACAATAGTAAGACAAACATCCTGTCTATGTAACTTCCCACTTCCATTTTGTGGAATCAAAGCACATACCCAGTCATGTGAAAAACAATAAACCCATGACTGCACACAGGGGAATGAATCTCCTTGCAGGTCTGAAAAGGGGCCACCCAGGGGCGTAGCGTGGGTTGCCCGTGCCCGGGGCGGGGCAAGTGTTGCGCCCCATGCGGTGGACTGGGCAGCGGTCAGTCCCTTTGCTGGCCAGCATCTAATCAACGGAGTCTCTCCTTGCAAACTAGCCCTAACCTGGGAGCAGGGATAAGGCAGACAAACTCGAAGCTAGGAACACCACTGCGCTGCTTCGCCCCCCTGTCCTTGCAGTGATGCGCTCTGGGCAACACACTTGGCTCCAGCAGTGCTTTCCTGCCTTCCTCTTTCTCCCTCCCTCCTTGGTGGGTGGGGTTGCAGCACCCTCCCCCTCCCTCCCTGTCAGCTAGCCAGCCCAGGGGTTGGGTGCACACAGTTGTCCCTTTGCAGGCCATGAAGAGAAGGAGGCACTGCCCCAGCGGAAAGACCCAGTCTGGGCATCGCTTTCCTCCCCATGGCTCCAACCTTGATGAGGAAGCCTGTTGTGGGGGCACCGGGTTGCGCCCCCTCAGAAATTTGCACCCGGGCCATGGCCCCCTGGCCCTCCCCACGCTACGCCACTGGGGCCACCCTACTGATCTGTTATCTGGTTCTCTCTCTTTCTTTCTTTTTTAAATTTTTAAATAGTTTATTAAATTTTACAAAGAGAAAAAGAAAACAAACAAAGAACAATACATAACACTATAGACACACTTATATTTCACACAATAAAAACCAAAAAGAAAGGAGAAAAAAGAAAAAAAGTACAAAGAAGAAGAAGAAAAGAAAAACTTTTCATAACCAGAAATATTACCAAATCCGTACTTCAAACACTGCAACATACAGGTGAAACTCGAAAAATTAGAATATTGTGGAAAAGTCCACTTATGTAAGCAATTGTTTTCATTAGCTACTGGAGTTTAATATATGAGATAGACTCATGACATGCAAAGAGATATGTCAAGCCTGGCGTACAGCTGATGAAAACCCCAAAGTTGAAATTGTTAAATCAGCTGTAGCCATAATCATCACAATTATAACAAATAAAGGCTTTATCTCGCTTTGCATGTCATGAGTCTATCTCTAGTTTCACCTTTTAAGTTGAATTACTGAAAGAAATGAACCTTTCCACGATATTCTAATTTTTCAAGTTTCACCTGTATAAATCTTAGTTAAAATATAAATAAAAGACTTCCACCGCATTCCCCACACATCTCTTAGTTATCCTACTTGCATTTGCATCTGTTCTTCAATCATTTTCCTTCCTTAGATTCTTTCATAGTCCATCAAATCTTTATGTTCTCTGTTTTCTTCACAAGGTTAGTCTAGACACAACCAAACTTACGTATTTGAGCCCTGCTTGTATAAATAATCATTTAAGCATTCCCATTGTTTTTGAATTACGGTTTTTGATTTGTGCCTTATTAAATCAGTCAGTTTTGCCAACTCCAGCTACTCACATAGTTTACTTAACCATTCCCCCTTTGTTGGGATATTATTTCCTTTCCGGTAACTGGCTACCAATGTTCTCGCTGTTGTTGTTGTTGCTGTTATCTGGTTCTCTTATATTGCTGCTATTTTGCACAAAACCTAAAACTGTTCCTAGCGTTGCACAAAACCTAAAACTGTTCCTAGCGTTGGCAGCGGTTGCAAGAGTTGTGAAATTGCCTTGGCTCTCCAGTCTCCCTGATGGCTCTCCCTTTCATCCTCCCAAATTATATCAGGTTCCACAAGCTGGAGAAGTGGAGGAAGCCCTTTTTCGAGGTCTTGCAGGTGTACGAAAACGCCTCGGTCCTGCTCCCGGCTTTCTACAACACCCGCAACACGGACGTCTCTACCCGGGTCCGGTACGTCCTGGACGACTTTGAGTCCCAGCAGGCTGTCTATTTCTTCCACCCACAGTACCTGATCAACGTCTCGCGCTACTGGCTGACTCAAGGGGTCCGCGCCAAGCGCATCAGCACGGGCCTGATCCTGGTAACGGCAGCCTTGGAGCTGTGCGAGGAAGTGCACCTCTTTGGATTCTGGGCTTTCCCGATGAACCCCTCAGGGATATTTATCACCCACCATTACTACGACAACGTCAAACCTCGGCCGGGATTCCACGCCATGCCTTCGGAAATCTTCAACTTCCTCCATATGCACAGCAGAGGCATTCTGAGGGTGCACACGGATGCCTGCACTTGCTGCTGAGGGGTCAGGACAGGAGGAAGCTCGGTTCTTCTCCCGAGTCGTGTAAAGGAAAGGAAGAAAGGGAGACGACGCACCGGCAGCCCTGGGTCTCGAGAACCAAGTTGCACAACTGGGGGGTTTTTTTGTAAGGGGAAGGGTCTCCGCAAGGTTGCTTTGGCACCTTTCTGCACCCGTGTCTTGTGAAAGAGTCCCCGTGGTATGGTTATCAGCTGCCACGTTCTGAAAAAGACTTGTGGCTGTGCGGATTGGCACAGCGCAATCTGTGTAGGAGAGGGTGGAGTGGTGTTTTTTTTTAATATAACGACACTGAGAGATTTATGCAATAATGTTTGATAACCATACATTTCTTCAAAGGCTTTGCGTTCCTCGTGAGCTGGGGTTTCCGACACCCTCCTTCGCTTAGGCAGCCCTATAGGATGGCTGCTGTTTGGCCTGAAGCCGACCTTCTCTCCACTGCAGGAATCCACACCCTGCCCTGGAGCCCGTGACAAACAGGAGAAGCACATTAACTAGTGGTTTTAGGCCAGAAATAGAGCACATCACTGTAACGATTTTTTATTTCACCTCCGGGAACGCACCAAACCTGAGCGTACTTGACAAAGCTGAGGATCTAGACCCGTTGTTCTTAAGGTGCAGTGCCAATGCCCTTGTGTGACAACGTTAGCACTCATCAGGGGATGCTCCAGAAAAACACTGTAAGGCTGCATCTACTCCATACATTTGAAGCCCAAGGCTTCCACGGCAAGAATTCTGGGAACTGTAGTTTACCCCCTCGCTGAGCTACAATTCCCAGCACCCTTAACTAATGATGGTTCCCAGGATTCTTTGCGGGAAGCCATGTGCATTATTTATTTATTTTCCCCCATTTTTAAATTATTATTATTATAGCTACCTAAGTTGCAAGACAAGAAAAAGAAGCAATAGAAGAAGGGAAAGGGACAATAGAGAAAAGGGGGTTAAAAAGTAGAAACAGAGAAACTGCTTTAAATGTGTGGTGCGGATGTGGCCAAAGGGACATTGTTTCTGTACCCTGTCTGCAAATCTGCTGTTTCCCTTTTAGTTTTCCATAAGTACCACTGGCAGGAAGATCAGGATTCAGTGGTCCTTGAAATAATGCACATCGAATTCCTCTCCCCACCAGGCTGCTCTCTCAAACAACTTACTGTGGATTAACACCCCATAACCACTTTCAGTCTGCTTGCCAGCTCCACAGCCTTAGGGTTAAAGAAGGATTTTTTTAAAAAAAGGATCTTCAAGGCTTAAAACTATTTTGGTTCTGGTTCACGTTGGAAGCTAGAAGTGGAGTGGAGCAGGATGCAGTCTGAAAACCATTGCCTTAGCAAAATGCATAGAAAGCTTTGAGCGCACCTGATATTGGAGTCGTGTAAATAGATAACACAGGCGCCAGTGTTGTTGCTGTAGCTGGGAGCTGTTTCTCATGATATGGCTGCGGTGGTGGAGGGACGGTTCATGCGGCCAGCCGATGCACAGGAAGCGGCCCGCGGCATCGATCCTTCAGTCGGAAGCTGGATCATGAGAAGCAGCCCTCGGGTTCCCTTTAGAAAGCCATAAATGTTTTCTGTGTAAGCCGATGGGTATTTATTACCATGTGTATCTGTCACTGTGAAATGTACTAAACATGTCCAAAGTCTTATCAGCTGCTGTAGAAGGCAGCTCTTTGGACAGATCTTGAATTGGAGGGTTTCTTTCCAGTGGTATCCGACTGCATCAAGACGGATGGGACACTGTGGCTGCTCTGTGGTGCATCCATGGATCACAAAATACCTGTTATATAATAGGTTGCGTGGTAGAGGGAGGGATTGTCTAATGCAAGGACCCGTGGGGACACTCAGAGACACACTGCACCCTCCCTTCTACATTGCGTGTTGTTGCACCCAGGTCGCCCTGTTTCAAGGGTGGAAAGCCCTCCTCACAGCAGCTTCCTGCAATGTAGCACATTAACTTTTCCCTGTAGGGATCGTGCTGACCCCTGTGGAAGAGGAAAAGAGGGAGGGTTACTTTTGGGTACGCCATCAGCATGGAAGCGCAACCAGTTCCCTGTGACCTTAACCAGTGATGCTCGAACCTGTGCTGATCTGCATAGCTCCACCCCTCCATTTGCATAGGTTCTTTTTCTTTGTCGTACAAAAGTGTGACATGGAACATGGCTTTTTTCAATATAGACAGATAGAATTGTATGCGTTCATCCGTTTGTGCCAGTCACTTAACTGGGCTTAAAGTATTTTGTGACCCTATGCAAAACAAGTTGCACATCTTTCCTCTTCTCTGCCTTGCCATTAAGCCCTGACACTTTCCTGGCCCAGCCGATCTCCTTCCCCAAATGTCAGAGGGCTACAGAGGGCTCCCCCTCGCTGTGTGTGGGTGTGGGTGTGTGGGTGGGTGTTTTCTGCAACACGATATTGGCATTCTGCTTTATGAGTTTTCCTGCGATGCTTCCCCATTGCAATACATATTGGCATCTAGAGGGGCACTTTTGCAACAGAAGCAATACAGTACTAAAGATAAACTGGAACATTTGTGGTATGAAAAGTTACAGGATTTGAGCAGGGAAGTTGCAGGAGATAGACTGACCAGAAATGGAAGAAAGGCGGGATGTAAATGGATGGTTTTGCTGGTGCAAACGGTAATGAAAGTGAAATTGCGTGTAACTGCCCCGATACCATCGTGAGCACAGACAGTAATGAATGCACAATAAAAAAGACATTTGAAAGGGCTCTGAATGAGAGGAAAGGGAGTCAAGTGAGGTTCGGCAAGCACAGGGATTCTCTAGCTTTAAACTGTGCACACAAGAGGGAATTTTGCCTCCTTGCACCATTCGGTGCTATGAAACAGCTAACCAAAATTCCCACTTTTGAGCCTTCTGGAATGAATGAATGAATGAATGAACAAGCAAATGAATGTCTTCTTCAATACGAGAGTGCACCTCCAACCCTTCTGCAGCCAGTCACTTGGTGCTATGAATTAGGAAGAATCGGATCTTCCCTTTAATAAACAACCACAAGCTTTGTAGTCTTTTTGGCATGACATTATTGTACAAAGCAGTGTCCTGTTTCTCATCAAGCCTCAATGGTTGAAAGATGTGTGTGTGGGGGGGGTATAACTTGACTATTACATGGTTGCAACTTCATGACTGAAGCGTGCACATTTTTGAGATTTGGGGAAGGTTTATTCATATTTCGGTTGTTAGTTCTGTGGCTTTATTTGGTTGCAAAAGGATATTGAGCAGCTAAAACTGGATAGAGTAGAGCAGCTTTTGAGTAGAGCCTGAGGCTTTGTTTATTGTGCATTACACTGAGATGGGGTGAGGTTTTTTCTTTTAAATTGTCAATCCATTCTACAGCCTACTGTGTTTATTTCAGGCATTCATAAAGAGATGAAGTAAAGGGAGAGGGAGAGAAACAATGTTGATGAGACCATTTTGCTTCTGATTTAGCGGCAGGTTTATCCTTCTGCTCCTAACACAACTTGAAATATGCATTAAAAATACATTGTACAATAAGCCCTATTCATACTTGTTGACCTCACGTAGATGGGGAGGGGGAAACCGATCCACTTCGTTTACATCTGATTTGTTAATGCCCTTGTTTTCATTGAGTAACCATTTGCTGAAATCCTCAGACCTTGTAATTTTATTCCATTTGATGTGTGTTTCCTTCAGCTGACCGCACGATGTGAAAGAAAGCCTATAAATTGATGTAAGCCATAACTTTAAAAACAAACAATCAGGGTATTTTTTCCCATCAGTCACTGTGTTTGGGAGACAATTTAACAGTTAACAAATAAACCAGTCTATGAGTTTTAATTTGAAAAGAAGTTAAATTGTAGGTTCTTTGTGTGTGTCTTAAGTGAGTGGCTGTGCCCTTCTAAGGTATGGCCCAGGTGTAACATGCCTTTGTAAGATTATTCTCTCTCTCCCTCCCTCCCTCCCTCCTCCTCCTCCCTCTTGCATTACACCTGTCTCTCCAAAGAATACATCTACATATGCCACCCTGAACTCTTTGGAGGAAAGGTGGGATATAAAGTTAATAAAACAAACAAACAAACAAACAAACAAACAAACAAACAAACAAACAAACATAAAGTGAAAGAGTGCACTTTTGAGTCTTGCAAGTACAGTAAGGCTTTTTACCACTTTTTTTGTTTGATTGCAGCGATTACACAACTTGCCCTGAGAAGTAGGGGTGCGTTGTGTGTTTGTGTGTGCACGGTGAAAGAACCATCTTGTCTATTCATGTGCATTCTATAGAAATGGCATTTCTGGAGTGCTTATCTAGCCTTTATGTTCCGCCCCCCCCCTCCAAATTACTCCGGCGATGCAAGATGGTGATGAATTCAGGCAGAATCGATTTTGATTGCAGCTTTTCAGCACCACTTCCATTTCCAGGAACGGGGGAACATTTTCTCTTTACAGCTGCTGGCGATAATCCTTTACCATTATCCCTACACACACAAAAAGGGAAATGCGAAGAGTGGAAGGGATGACTTGACTGGCTGGCACAGTTAGATATGATTGCAACTGTGAAGTCAAAGAAGAAGGAAGGAAGAAATCCAGCCATTCTCTCAACTGGTGGCCTGATCCTGCCACAACTGTGCCAGCAAAATGGGTCCCATTGTTTCATCTGCTGTGTCTGCCAGCCCTGCTGTTGTATTATGGACCGTGGTGTTGAACTGATTAATAATAATAGCAATACTATATACTTTGATTAATTTATTGTTGATATTTATTCCTTCCAAAAGAGCCCAAGGCAGCCATGCAACATAATAGTACAACCTAAATAAAAACACATTTTCAGTTTACATACACAACTTCCAAGCTGTTGAATGTACACTCCTTCAGTGGGGAGGGGCACACGGGTGGTTGCCCCGAGTGCAAAAATTGTTAGGAAGCACAAAATTTCAACACCAGGTGCTGCCTCAATACAGCTGTGTACTTCCATCGCTGGGCTCCATTGAAAACGGTTTCTCCATGAGAACCAGGAAGTGACCTTTCCATACAATGAAATGACTCTTCTTATCTCTGCAGTTACAATCTTCTGGGTGACGCAGATGCCGTTAGGCAGTTGAATGTGTGTGCCTACTCCTATCAGTTTCCCTCCCTCCCTGCCTCTGTGTGGCCTGGGCACTGGCAACCCACGCTATGCCACCGCTCTCCTTTGATTACTAAGTGCCAGGGTGAACAGGGTATATTTTTTCCCCATAATAGGTGCCAGTAATGCCAAGCACAGATTATCACCAGCTTAGAACAACATCTGTGTCCATCTGGGGATTGGTCCCTGTGAATACCTCTCTTTTAGGGGAAGTGCCATAACTCAGTGACAAATGCATCATTTGCATGCAAAAGGCCACACCTTCAATGGTAGCCCAGCAGAGTGAAAATAAACTCCTACACCTGAGCAGGATCAGTCAATCTGAGCAGTGGAGATTTGGCCATTCTTGCAGCAATGCCTTTCAGGACCCACGACTATGTGTACCTTGACTTGATGCTGGCTCCTAGCAGGAAGGGGTGTACAACAGTGTTGCTCTGCAGTACACAGATGTAAATTCATTTTGCTTTGCTCAGTTGCTGCAGTCACCTTGTATTGAATGAGGTCACTGAGAACCTAGCCAGTTTCTCTCCCAACCTTTACACACACACACACACACAGAGAGAGAGAGAAAGAGAGAGAGAGAGAGAGAAACATGCAGCACAATAACATTCAGAGGGCTTTTTTTTTTAACAGCGCATTATGGAAAGGGACTGGGGAGAACTCAGTACCGACCTGCCATTTACAACAGCAGTTGTGATTAAAATCTGTTTTTCCAAAGCAGTTGAGGAGGAGGATATTCCACTCCAGGAGCTGCTTCAGTCCAATTTCTCTTATCTTCTCTTTTCAGGCCCCAATCAGGATGAAAAACGAGTGCTGGAAGTGAGCACTTTTCTATCCCCCTCCTTTTGCTAGTTCTCTCTCTCTCTCTCTCGTTATTTTAAGACATCGGTTTAGCAGTTCTTGGAGGTGTTTACTCTCCAATGCATACTAATTACTGAGCTGATTGGGCAATTATGATTAATCTAAAGGAACAACGGTTGACACGGTCTCTGAATTACCTTTTCCTAAACCGGCAGATGAATATATGCACATGAAAAATGAATCATCCTGGATCCTATCGGGATTCAAACCCACAGCGGCTCATCTGATTCCCAGTTTCCAAGGGATGCTAAATGGAGATTAGAGCTGCTCTGTTTGCATGCCAATACTAGAAGCACCCTGAGCCAAGATGGACGAACTGAAGCGCTTGGTCTTAGAGGACGGCATTAATGCAGTGAGCATAATGGAAACGTAGTGGAATGGAGAGAAGCAGGGAGACACGGTTATCTCAGGATACAAACTCTATAGAAAGGACAGGGAAGGAAGTACTGGAGATGGTGCCACTCTGTGAGGACATTGAGTCCCCAAGGGGGAAGAATCATCAGCAGAATCATTGCATGCGGTGATAAAGGTAAAGGCAAAGGGACCTCTGACCATTAGGTCCAGTCGCGGACGACTCTGGGGTTGCGGCGCTCATCTCGTTTACTGGGAGGGAGCTGGCGTACAGCTTCCGGGTCATGTGGCCAGCATGACTAAGCCGCTTCTGGCGAACCAGAGCAGTGCACGGAAATGCCGTTTACCTTCCCGCCGGAGTGGTACCTATTTATCTACTTGCACTTTGACGTGCATTCAAACTGCTAGGTTGGCAGGAGCAGGGACCGAGCAACGGTACACCCACTCTTGCCTCTGGCCCAGCACAGGCATGTGGCCCTTAGAAGACTGCCCAGAAGGAAATGTGGTCCTCAGACAGAACATTTTCCCCACCCCTGTGATTTAAAAAAATACAAGTGGATAAAAATGAGGGGGTAGACTCTTCAGAAAAGGTGAACAACAACAACAACAATTTATACCCCGCCCATCTGGCTGGGTTTCCCTAGTACTCTGGGCAGCTCCCAACAGAATACTGAAAACACAATAAAACATCAAACATCAAAAACTTCCCTAAACAGGACTGCCTTCAGGTGTCTTCTAAAAGTCAGATAGTTGTTTATTTCCTTGACATCTGATGGGAGGGCGTTCCACAGGAGAAGGCCCTCTACGTGGTTCTGTGTAACCTCACTTGCAGGGAGGGAACCGCCAGAAGGCCCTCAGAGCTGGACCTCAGTGTCCAGGCAATGGGAGTGGAGACGCTCCTTCAGGTATACTGGGCCGAGGCCATTTAGGGCTTTAAAGGTAAGCACCAGCACTTTGAATTGTGCTCAGAAATGTACTGGGAACGAATGAAGGTCTTTCAGGACTGGTGTTATGTGGTCTCGGTGGCCACTCCCAGTCACTAGTCCAGCTCTGTTGCCTTAGGCATGGAGTGAAGCAAAATAAGAAAGGTCTAGATCAGGTATCCTTTCAGAGATCAGGCCTGTTATTATGAACCTCAATTGGATGATAGGCCACCATGAGGACATGGTCTAAAAATAGCTTTTTGACTATTGACACCTTTTGCATAATTTATTTATCAAGCAAAGTATTTAATGGTTCATGTCCGGTATCAGAAATGGACGTGCACCAGTTCTTGGCTGCCTCATAGAATTTTGCAGCTTGTTGAAAAGGGGAATACCTTTCTTCAAATATGCTCCAGAAAACCAGCAGGTTCTAACCAATTAAACATCCCTTTTTTGTGCCAGCTCGTTTTTTTTCCCATCAAGGGGTCACTGCACTCAAGCGGGCAGCAGGTTAAACTTAGGCCTCAAAACCTCGGCTTCAAGTTACCTCTGCAAATACCAGGAGGGGTCATTTGCTACCCAGATCTGAAATCTATCTGTGCGAAGTGAAATAATACATCTTAATTTCAAAACCAATAATCCTTCCTTGGTGGCACATGCTCTAGGTACACCCTATTGAACTGCCCCCTTCACTATAACCTTTGCTTTACATTACCCAAGCAAAAGCCTTTCCAAAGTTGTTTAGCTCTAATGGACTGAGCTGTCTACACCATATCTAGCAGCAAGAGCAAGTTCTTTATTGACCTCAAAGCAGGAAACAGAGAACCAGACACACACCTGCATGGTGCAAAATAAACCTTGATAAGCATTTTAGATGTTCTCTCTCTCTCTCTCTCTCTCTCTCTCTCTCTCTCTCTCACACACACACACACACACACACACACAGTAGGCACAGTGGCATAGCAAGGTCAGGTGGTACCCGGTGCAGAAAATTTCTTGTCACCCCGCCCCCCCATTGAAATTATTAAAAGAAGGAAAAATAAGCTAATTACAGTAGGCAGCATTCTGTGAATTCAAGCTGCTTACACAGATACACACACCTGATAGGAGACAGATAAGTAAGGTCACACAACCCAATCGGTTTCGTAAGTGGACACTTGTCTTATGTAAATTGGCTGAAAGGTTTCAAAATAGGTTATGAAACCTACTGCAGACAGAGCACAGCAAACCGAAAGAACAACAAAATTACAAAACCGAAACGGTAGCGAACCAGGAGGGCCTTGAGACTGCACAAAAACTGAACAAACAGGCATGCTGTATTGGATTGCATCCCTGGTTGAGTTTTGTCATTCCAGTATGTTGTAAAATTATACCAGGGTTCTAATACATTTATTTCTGCATCTGCTGCCCATTCCTATAACCTTTTATACGATGAGATCTTATGCACACACATCTTTTAGAAGACATCTGAAGGCAGCCCTGTTGAGGGAAGCTTTTAATGTTTGATGGATTGTTGTATTTTAATATTTTGTTGGAAGCCACCCAGAGTGGCTGGGGAAGCAGGGTAGGGTAGATGTGTTGGATGTTAATTTAAGGTTCATTACTGTTCCACAGAAATATCTCTTTAAAAGCAAGAATGAAAGTAATTGACCTAGTTTTCCAGCTGTGGGACAGTGCAGCAGGTGATGCTGAGTTTGTCTTGATTTGGGCGTGTCAGTAATCGGGTACGGTATATAAGGAGGTCTGCGTACCTTCCTCAGTACCCTGGGTGGTGGGTCACTGTATGGGTCATGTTTCTGTAATGTATTGTTAGCTAATGTAATTTCTGTTATTTTGCTTTTTATTAAATCCACTCCTAGTTTTGCTCTACAGTCTCCTCAACCTTCTTGTTGCGCAGTTGCTCAGCTTAATATGCCAACAGATGGGCATTATTATATAATTATTATTATTATTATTATTATTATCATCATCATCATTATTATCATCATCATCTGTGCCAAGCAGCTATTTCACATTTCTTGATGCTTCTTGACTAGAGCTCCTGACAGACACTGTTCATTGTTTTGGCATTGATTGTATATTTTCATTTCCCCATGGAAAGGGAAAGCAGTGACAAATCCAGTGGGTAGGATTGGGCTGACCCTGGAAGAGTACTACTTGTGCCTAACGAGAAATGAACTATAGCTGATTCCTGAACCTGGTGTCATCCAGAAGTTTTGTACGAGAACCTTCATCATCCCTGACCCTTGACTGTCCTGGCTGGGGTTGATGGGAGTTGTAGTCCAAAGCATTTGCAGAGCACCAGGTTGGGGAACACTGCTCAGCTCTTGTCATTGGTCAATTTTTTTTTGTCCTGCTCTAAAATAGGAATATTATGAGTCTTGATGGATAATCCAATTTCCCGACATCTTCCCCCCCCCCTTCAGAATAAGAAAGGCTTTCTCCATGTTCTGGATATGAACACTGGAGATTTTGGTCCTGGGGGGACCAAACAAATTGTAAGAACCAATTGTGTCCTTGTGGAATGACACATTTGCCTCTATGTAGCCTTGATGATGTATCGAGGAAACTACCAATTATCTTTGGCCTTCTTCTTCAGTTACAGACCTCCTTTTGTAACTGGTTTCCTGCCCAAAAAATTGCAGCGGAAGGTTGTTGTTGGGTTTTTTATTATTATTACTAAACCTATCTTCTCAATTGTTATTTATGGTAAAGGTGACACCCTCAGCATAAGCCAGATGTGTCTTTATAAGGATAGCTTTTTTTGAAATAATTTTTATTTGATTTTACAAGTATAAAATTATAACAAACAATCATATAACCCCACATTTAAAGATTCCTCCGAATCTCTGGACTTCCCCTCCATGGGTCCTATTGTCAACCTTTTCTACTGCATATTTTCCAGTAGTCCATATTTTATTTAACTCCATTATCTCCATTTTACTTGCTACATTACAAGTGTTATTGCAATCCTGCTAATGTTTTCATCTGCTTACAGTGGTCTCCAAGATAAATTATAAATTCCCCATTATTTGTTGAAGTTTTGGTCTTCTTGGTTCCTGAGCTTTCTGGTCAGTTTTGCCATTTCGGCATAGTCCAACAATTTAATTTGCCGTTCTTCTCTGGTAGGGATATTATCTTCTTTCCATCTCTGAGCTAATAACATCCGTGCGGCTGACGTCACGTACTTTCTGCACCTACAATTCCTAATAGAAAAACCTCTGGGTTTTGTTTTTTTTAAATAAAGGTTAATTTAAACCTTTTTTAAAAAAAATAATTCATTATATATCATTTCCCAGAATGCTTTTATTACTTTACAAGACCACCACATATGATGAAAGGTGCCTTCTTTTTCTTTACATTTCCAACAGACATTTGTACCTGTCCTATACATTTTGGCTAACTTACTGGGAGTCAAAACAAAATAAAATAAAAAAATTCCTTCCAGTAGCACCTTAGAGACTAACTAAGTTTGTTCTTGGTATGAGCTTTCGTGTGCATGCACACTTCTTCAGATACACTGAAACAGAAGTCACCAGACCCTTATATATAGGAGGAGTAAAAGAATGGTGGAATGATAGGTGTGGAATGTTGACGACTGTTGACGACTGCAATTAGTCTTGCAGGGAAAGGCAAGGGGTGAGATGGCTAAAGATAGCTTTGTTATGTATAATGAGATAAGAATCCAATGTCTTTGTTCAGACCAGGTTTCTCCATGGTTTTAAGTTTGGTGATTAGTTGCAATTCAGCCACTTCTCTTTCCAGTCTATTTCTGAAATTCCTTTGTATTAAGACAGCTACTTTGAGATCTTTTATAGAATGTGCTGGGAGATTGAAGTGTTCTCCTACTGGTTTCTCTGTCTTGTGATTCCTGATATTATTGGGAGTCAGATACCATAAGTACAAGGATAGCTTTGATACAGTAAGGTTTGTTGATTTGCATCGCTAATTGCAGTGCAGTTTTACTATTCGGTTTTAATTCTATTTGAATCACCAGTCGTGTTTGGGAATGCTAGGGATCTTCCAGTTTGGTATCGTGGCCTAGCTAAGCTCCTAAATCTGGAATGGGGAGCCTGTGGTCCTCCAGGCATTGTTGAACTACAATTCCCATCAGCCCCAGTTGGCATGGCCAATGGGCAGGGGTGATGGGAGCTGAAGCCCAACATCTGAAGGGCCACAACGTCCCCATTTCTGTAAGAATCCATGTCCCCCTTTTAGAGCTGCAATTTCCACAGTGGTTTAACAGTCGATGCCTCTTCCCAGAGAACTCTGGGAATTGTAGCTCTGCGAGGAGAATATGGGTCCTTTAACTACTCTTAAGAAACTACAGCTCCCAGAATTCTTTGGGCGAAGCCAGGGCTGTTTAAAGCGGCACCGCAGCATTTTAAAATGATGCCGTGAATGTGGCCTGAGGCAAAGTGTGAGAGTTGTTGGGATCTGAGAAGGCAAGAAAGGTTGAGATCTTGCGAGAGATTGAGTTTCTCTTTTGTCAACGGCTCTGCTATAATGGTTACCTGATTATCATATTGAGATTTAGCAGGCCCACATTTGAGAATGCTTGGCTGCGCTTGAAGATTTGTGGTGTGTGTGGGTGTGTTACAACTTGAACTCGAGACCTGCCAGTGTCAGAGATACCGGTAGTGAGGGACCAACAGAAGACTGTACAGAACGTGCCCTTCGTGTATTTACTTGTCTTCTACATTTACAAGTCAGGTTCTTTCCTTATAGCTTCTGTTAACCCTCACCATTGGCCGTGCTGCCCAGGGCTGAGGAGAACGGTTTCCCCAGCCACTCTGGGCAGCTCCCAACACAACAACAACAACAACAACAACAACAACAACAACAACAACAACAAAACTGATAAAACATCAAACATTAAAAAACTTCCCTAAACATGGCTGCAAGTCCCACGCCGTGACTTTAAGAACAGCAGAAGCTGCTGGGAACAGAGAAGAGGAGTTCAAGAATTCATTTTTTAAAATAATTTTATAAGCTGTGTGTCTTTATTTTATATGTATTGCGGGGGTTTTTAAATACATTGTGACTTGCTGCTATTTTTATTTATCCCAGTCTAGTAAATATTTACTGTAATTGTTAAGCTTGGATTTTCGTTTCATTATTATTTGCTGGCTTTTTGAGAGTCAACTTTACTGTGTGCCATTGCATCCTAATAGATTATTGGATATTACTTTATTTGATATGAGTCGTTCCATTTTAAAGTTACGTTTTATTATGACTTTCTGTATTGGACCGGATTATTATAAGGTGTGTGTTCTTCGTTGTATATTTTGTTGCTGTAAACGGCCTTGTGTGTAGTAATATGGAAAGGTGGTATACAAATTAAAAGTGAAAGGTAAGGAAAGGGAGGGGTGTAGGTAGAAGCAAGCCCTAGTGTACAAAGGTAGAATTCACACTCATTGTCCTACCTACTTTTGCATCTACCCCCGCCCACCACTGGCAAATGGCCACTGTGGTGTAGTGGTTAAGAGCGGTAGACTCGTAATCTGGTGAACCGGGTTTGCGTCTCCGCTCCTCCACATGCAGCTGCTGGGTGACCTTGGGCTAGTCACACTTCTCTGAAGTCTCTCAGCCCCACTCACCTCACAGAGTGTTTGTTGTGGGGGAGGAAGGGAAAGGAGAATGTTAGCCGCTTTGAGACTCCTTCGGGTAGTGATAAAGCGGGATATCAAATCTAAACTCTTCTTCTTCTTGAAAGCTTGCTCAGAAGAGAATGTGGCCCTCAGACTGGATGAGGTTCCCCAGCCCTGACATGAAGCATAGAGGTTGAGATCCACAGGTGTCTCATTGATTTCCTTGATGTTCAATTTTCTGCCTTCTCTCTCTTCTCCCCCTCCAGCAGAGGTCAGTAGGTCCTTTCTGGCTTCATATTTTTTTTAAAGCGCTCATTAAGTCTGACGGGGCTCTCGTTTGGCTGGCACAGTGCACTTAAATATCAGAAGTGAGAGCTGGTCTGCCTTGACTTCTTGCTGGTGTCAGTCAAAACTCATTTGACAACAGAGTCCTGTCTTGAGAAGCAAAGGCTGTCGCTCGTTGCTCCTTGTCCGCTCTTTCAATAAAACCGCTTGTTCAGAACCAGAGACCTGAACTGGAAGCGAAGACAAGACAATTTGCCATGTGGTGGAAAAGGAAACTCCTGTCTTCTCATTCACAGACTGGTAGGACTTTGCTTTCATTGTGATGTGTGCTTTCTCAGCACCACTTTAGACTACAATGTAAATATTTAAATTATAAATTGTTTTAACTGGTTTTAATCTTGTAACCTGTCCTGGGGACATTATGCTGAAGGGTGCAAAATACCACTACTACTGATGATGATGATGAAGAAGAAGATGACATGTGATGACAACCTGGGTTGTTTCTCAAACCAAGTAACACAATTTGCTCTCACGATGAATTTGCTAACTCTAATAGGACCAAAGAGCCCCCTGTGCTGTTCTAATAGCCCACTCCAAGGATGTTCAAATGCAATTCTGTATCTGGGACTTACAGGTGAAACTCGAAAAATTAGAATAATGTGGAAAAGTCCATTAATGTAAGAAATTGTTTTCATTAGCTACTGGAGTTTAATATAGGAGATAGACTCATGACATGTGAAAGCGAAATATGTCAAGCCTTTATTTGTTATAATTGTGATGATTATGGCGTACAGCTGATGAAAACCCCAAAGTTGAAATTGTTAATTTGGGGTTCTCATCAGCTGTACGCCATAATCATCACAATTATAACAAATAAAGGCTTGACATATCTCACTTTGCATGTCATGAGTCTATCTCATATATTAGTTTCACCTTTTAAGTTGAATTACTGAAAGAAATGAACCTTTCCACAATATTCTAATTTTTCGAGTTTCACCTGTAGATGGGCAAAGGAGGATTGGTTTATTATAGGAAATAAGGAGTTTGAGTCTGAAGCTACCATCAGGATGGGCATGCCAGAAGAGATATAAAGAAGTGATGAGCTGAAGGAGATGTTGTTAGGAAGTCTAATATTGGTGCAGAGGTGTTGATGTGTTAGACTTGTTATTTGCCTGTTCAGCAAAGGTTTCCAAGTGACTTGCAACATTTAAAAACATAAACAAAAATACATTAAAACATTAACAAATTCTGACAAAACGTCAGCAAATCCCCCTTTGGGTAGGAGTGGAGGCTAACAGCACAACCCTATACATGTTTACTCAGAAATAAGTCCCATTTGGTTCAATAGGGCTTACTCCTGAACAAGTGTGCTTAGAATTGCAGCCATAATGTGTTTGTGTCAGTTTTGATACTGAATATTCTTTGGCTATGACCTGAAAGTGTGAATATTCATGTTGTGAACTGCCCGGTGATCTTCGGATGAAGGATGGTGTGCAAACTTTAACAACAACAACAACAACAACAACAACAAGAACAAGAACAGGTATTTAGTTTCAGAAATTGATGACTAATTATTTCTCATTAGGAATCAACACTGGGCAGTATCTGACAACTTCTTGTAATTAATAAACTTTTGTTGGATTTCATCCACTGGTTGACCCAATCAGGGAATGTTCCCTTGGATGGGCCAGAGCAGGCCCAGACCGTCATGTTTTGTTTCCTGAGGTAAAATGGGAATGTGCCCCCCCCCGCTGCTCCCCGCCGAAGCCTCACTTAATGGGGGTCACATAGAAGCTGTAACTTCCGGTAAAATCTTGCAAGATCTTGCGGGAGCTGCCGTGAGATCTTGCATGAGCTCAGCAAGATCTCACGAAAGTTCTGTGAGATCTTGCAAGTTCTTGCTGGAAGCCGCCACTGCATGACCCCAGTGGTGGCGGCAGGGGTGGGCAGGGTCCTTGCGGGAGCACCAACCCATCGGATCCTGCCATTTGAGTTGGTTGCTTCAGTCTGCCTCATGAGTGGGTCAACCCAACGTAGACCAGACAACACAAACACCTGGATTTCAAATTATGGTGTTGAGTTTTTATTTTGAAGTTTGGGTGACAGATTTTAGACGCCGGGTTTCAAAATCAAGATCTGAATCATGAAATCTGAGAACTGGGCAAACCCCATTTCATGTCTAGGTGAAAAATACAACAGCCTCTTCTGCCTCATTAATTCCATGACTTGATTGGCTACTGCTTATTCCAAAAGCACCTAATGATTCATTCCGGAAGCTTCTTCAGCTTTGGAGAAGCAGATTTAAGATTTCACGAGGACCAGGACTATGGCTGATGGGTTCTCCAGATATCCCTGGGCTTTGGGCAGGGAAGTGACCCCATGCCTGGTCAAATGGCTGTTCTCAGTCCAAGGATGGTGAAGTTCTTCTTTCAGCTCACATTACCATCAGCCTTTAGAACGGGAGCCTTTAGGGTGGGCGTTGAGCATATGGGGAAAGACTCTGGCCTTGCATGCCAGAGGTCCCAACATCTCTAGTGTTTCCAGGCAGGACTGGGGAAAACTCCTTCTGGAAGCCTTGGAGAGCCACTGCCAATTGGTGTCAATTAGCAGTGGCTTGCCAAGTCAATCTTGACCAACTAGGCACTGGCATAGCAAGCCCAGATGGTACCCGGTGCGGAATTTTTTTTTGTCACCCCCCCGGGACCTGGACTGCGCATGTGCACCATCCCGCGCATGCACACTCCATACGGAATGCTGCACATGTGCAGCCCGTATGGGCTGCCACCTGCGCACGATGGTGGTGCGGGTTGCGGGTTGCATGCACGAGCGGCATCCCATACAGAGTGCGCATGTAGGGACGCTGCATCCTTGGCCGCTGTACACCTGGGGGGAGGCAGGGGCCATCTTGTCGCCCCTCCCAGAGTGGCACCCGGGGCGGACCGCCCCCTCCGCCCCCTTCCTACGCCACTGCAACTAGGAGGGTCTGATTTGGCCCATGAGGCCATTTCTTGCAAAACCATGCTCATCCATCACCTGACATCACTGCTCACCGCTTCCATCAGTGCCGGATTAACAACTAGGCAGAGTAGGGCACTGGTTTATAGGCTCCACATCTTTTAGGGGTCTCGCGACAACGGATCAAAACAATATTGCGTAATGAAATTGGTTTATTAAAACTGTCGGTTGGTAAAAAAAAATTGTATTAGGAGATAATATGTGAGGTCCCCCCCCCCCGATTTCGAATGCCTAGGGGCTTCCATAGGGTTTAATCCGGCACTGCCACCCATTGGAACATTTGCACATGAGCGCAGGGCAAATGAAAAAGGATGTCAGGCAGATGTCCAGCTTCAAACCAAGAGGTGTGGATCGTATCACTGGGATTAAGTGAGCCAGAGGGAGGCTCCCAGGTAGCCAACTGCCTATTAAGAAACCAGGCTCTAAATTTTTCACACGGAATGACTTAATCTGTCTGAGGTTGCACTTCTGCTGTGTTCTTCAGTGTAGGTCCACTCTGCGAAGGGACTTTCCTCTTATCGGTTTCAAAGGCTTGAATTTCTTCTCCTCGCTGCTTCCTTTTCTTTGAGTAGGGGCTTGGGTTGCTAATCTCCCCATGACATTAGAAGCCCCATTTCGCCATTGTCTTCAGAGGCCTTTTCTTCTGGGGAACCGCAAACGTGGGTAATTGTATCACTCTCCTCTTATTTCCGGAGTCCGGCTGCAAAGTGGCATAATGTTCTTTTGCCATCTTGCCAAACCCTTACTTTAAATACAGGCTGGGGAGGGACTCCTGTTTCCCAACCAAGTCTACAATTCCCAAAGCAGTTTAAGAGCCACTTCCTCTTCCTAGGGAACTTTTGGAATCGTAACTCCAGGAATGGGAGGCCTCTTAAGGACATACCGCCTCTCCTGGCATGTCCCGTGTAGGACCTTAAGGTCCTCAAATAATAATATTTTGGAGGTCCCGAGCAACAAAGATGCTAGGTTGGCCTCAACTAGGGCCAGGGCTTTCTCAGTATTGGCCCCGACTTGGTGGAACAGTCTATCACAAGAGACCAGGGCCCTGCGGGATTTGGCATCTTTCCGCAGGGCCTGCAAGACGGAGCTGTTCCACCTGGCCTTTGGGTTGGTTTCTGTTTGATACTTATGCTTCATTCTTTTATTGGTGGGCTATTTGAAAATGAGACTGCAGTTTTAATTTTGAATTTTTAAATTTGTATTTTAATCTGTATTTTAAATTGATTGTTTTTGCTGTGATTTTAATTAGTGTTAGCCGCCCTGAGCCCGGTTTTTGGCTGGGAAGGGCGGGGTATAAATAAAATTATTATTATTATTATTATTATTATTATTATTATTATTATTAACACCCACATAACAAACTGCAACTTTCAGAAGTCTTTGGGGAAAGCCATGGCCATTTAAAGAGATATCACAGGACTTAAAACGCATGGTGTAGTTATGGCTCAAGATCAGCATGGTGCAAATGGATCAGGCCAATGTCCCATCTAGTCCACACATGCTATGCTTTACTCCCGAGTAAACATGCTTGAGGATTGTGCTGGAAGTGAGTGATTGCAGCTTTCTCCTCCGCTGTTTGGAGAATTCGCGTCGCCCTGCCTCACAGTGAGCTCAGCTTCAGCGAGACGCTGCTCTGAGCGCAAGCTGGCCTCAATTTCCTTCTGCCCCGGAGACAAGGTTAGGATGACAGGAAAGCGGATAGAAACCATAGACCCCCGAGGTGGCCCGAGCCTCCCTCCCTGTCACCCTGCGTTTGTTTGATCCGTGTGGCAAAGCCTGCTCCAATTTGCCACGATGCCTCCCAGCGCAGAGTGCAGGCGGAGAAACAGACACTGTGGCATGGTGATCAGACAGAGACAGGGAACAGAGAGAGTCAAGGCTGCCTTGGGTGCCGCAGGAGACATGACAGGAAGATGACAGCCCCTTGGATGAGGAATGCATCACATTGTAATAAGGGCAATAGGCAAATTCACAGAGGAGAGGGCCATCGGTGGCTACCAGCCAGGATGGCAACTCTCCTCCTGATAGACTTCCCATTGAGACATCTGCTTGGCCCACTGTGATGACAGAGCTCTGGACCAGATGGACCTTTTGTCAGATCCAGCACATTTCTTCTTATGTTCCTACAAAGTCACGGCCCATCCCTGATAAGTAAGGCACATATCTCATTGTGAACTCTTTATTGGCATGAAAAACACTTATAGCAGCTTTCATGGCATTCCAGATATTCATGCACAAGCACTTTTAGCCTCTAGGAAGCTGTTCACAGGTCTGGATCCTATGGAGCAGGTGCAGCAACAGTGGGGCCCCTTCCCTCCTCCAGTTTATATACTGTCAGGGACCATGCTGCACTGAGGAATGGTAGGAGCCACCCCCTCCCCCTAATCCTGAATCTTTCCAGGAGCAGGAGGACAGTATAGATTTGGAACAGCGGTTTGGAGAGGGACATAGTTCAGAAGGCAGAAGCTGGGAAATACTGGATGGGGAACAGCTAGGAGAAGAAACACTAGAAGAGAGAGAGTTAACAGATTCACAGTCCTTGGACAGCATTCACCCCTGTCTCCAAAGTCACAGGGATCTCATAAAGTGTCAGAACAGAAAGCGCAGAGGCTACAAGCTCAGATTACAAAACGTAGGAGTGATGTAGATTAATAGGAACAGAGGGGGTAGTGACCCTTAATTGGGAGCACCGCCATTCTAGGAGACGTGTTCTTTGTTCTCTCGCTGTGATTATTAAAGATTCTAACTGGTAAGACGTTCCTTTCGTTTGATCTTATTATCTACTGCCACGGGGGAGGAAGCTGATTCCCTGAAGCCTGACATATACCCTTCTCTGATGGATTGCACGCCTGCAACCTGAGACTCCTCCTGCATGGAAGTCATCACTGCTCTTCGCTTTTCAAGCCCCTCCTGGTTCTAGGAGACACTGGGGTGGGGGAAGATGATCAATCTACTGACCTGTCCCTTGTTGGAACAGTCCCTTCTTCCTTCATCACAACCTGCACACCTTCCTTCACGTACAACTGCCCAGACTCTCCCTCCTCCCCTGGCTCCCCAGCTCCTGCCTTGTGGGTGATGTCATATCCCATAAATCACGGGTCCCTTCTCCTAGGTCGCTCCCCTGGTCCCCTACCTCTGCCCCATACTCTTTGGAGTATTTATTTAGAACCTAGGAAGCTGCCTTAAGTGGGCCATTAGTCCCTCTAGCTCAATATTGTCTACAGCCCTCCAGGGTTTCAGGCTGGGAGCGCTTACCATCCCTGCCTGGAGTTAGGGTGGAACCTGGGAACTTCTGCATGCCAAGCAGATGATCTGCTGCTGAGCTGTGTCTGCAGCCCCCAGAGAAATAGGACCTTCCCCTCCAAAGGTCCATGAGATTCTTTTGTGATGAAATTCTGCCACATGCTCTCAACACGTCCAGAGAGAATTTTTTGCATTTCCAGGGTAGTGGGTGTCAGTAATAAATATAATGGAATCGCCTCGGTTGTTTACAGCTTATCTTAGCAGATCGCATTTCCCCGGAAGAGCCTTGACATTCATGCTCGACCTCCCCGACTCTCTTTGTAAGAAATGAAAGAGGTTTCAGCTTGCTGTGAATGCCTGCCTTTGGCTTCCCCATTGCCGTCCCAGCACCAGGCTCTGAAGCAATTCAATTAGTCGGGGTCCCTTTCCTGAGGTCAGGGACTGGCTAGACGATGAGGAGTGGTGGGGACTCCTGCCAGAGAACCCCCTGGAGGAGCTTCAGAAGAGGAAGGCTCAGAGCCAGGGGAGCGGTGGTGGGAGAACACAATGGTTGGATGCTGAAGAAGCAACCGCTTGAGTTAATGAGAGGAACCAGAGGCAGAAGAGCAGTTTTGTTCCTGCACCACCAGGAGGGCTAAGTCCAGGGCTTTCTTCAGGCAGAACATGCTGGAACTCAGTTCTGGCACCTCACAGGTGGGTGTCATTGCCATTATAAGAGTACAAGGGACGCTGTGGTCTAAACCACTGAGCCTCTTGGGCTTGCCAATCAGACAGTCAGCAGTTTGAATCCCTGCAATGGAGTGAGCTCCTGTTGCTCTGTCCCAGCTTCTGCCAACTTAGCAGTTCGAAAGCATGCTAGTGCAAGTAGATAAACAGGTACCACTGCGGCAGGAAGGTAAACGGCATTTCCGTGCAATCTGTTTTCCATCACAGTGTCCTGTTGTGCCAAAAGCGGTTTAGTCCTGCTGGCCACATGACCTGGAAAGCTGTCTGTGGACAAACGCCAGCTCCCTTGGCCTGAAAGCGAAATGAGCGCTGCAACCCCATAGTTGCCTTTGACTGGACTTAACCATCCAGGAGTCCTTTACCTTACCTCTACCTACAAGGTGAATTCCGGCCCCTCTTTTTCTTGAAAAATAGCACTGACTAAGTCTCATTGATGCTTTTGAATTATGGTGCTGGAGGAGACTCTTGAGAGTCCCATGGACTGCAAGAAGATCAAACCTATCCATTCTTAAAGAAATCAGCCCTGAGTGCTCACTAGAAGGACAGATCCTGAAGTTGAGGCTCCAGTACTTTGGCCACCTCATGAGAAGAGAAGACTCCCTAGAAAAGACCCTGATGTTGGGAAAGATGGAGGGCACAAGGAGAAGGGGACGACAGAGGATGAGATGGTTGGACAGTGTTCTCGAAGCTACTAACATGAGTTTGGCCAAACTGCGAGAGGCAGTGAAGGATAGGCGTGCCTGGCGTGCTCTGGTCCATGGGGTCACGAAGAGTCGGACACGACTGAACGACTGAACAACAAGAAAGTCTCATGGCCCAAGTGAGACCAACGGTGTGATGGCGAGTTGTGTGTTGGATTAGACCAGGGTGGTTTCAGATCCCTGCCTAGCTTATTGGATGATCAAGCCCAAGGCATTTTGCTGCCTGAGGCAAAACGCAAGGTAGCATCTCTCTGCTCCATTCTACATATGGAAGCTAACTGGATTGGGGGTTGAATCTTACTTCAGCGTTGGCAACAGGGCAGCACTGTGTGAGAGCAAGCTCTCTGTCTCACACCCAGCTCTGGTGCCTGCCCCTCAGCAATTGCTACCCGAGGCAGCTGACTCCCTCCACCTGGGATGAGCTTAATGCCCAATGCAATCTCTCAGCCTACCGTCACAGGCTAACATCGGGAAACCTCTGTACGTTGCTTTGAACAACTTGGAGGAAGGGAGAGATACCCTACCACCAACCACGCAGAAAACGATAACGGATCTTTGAAGTGCTACACGGCGTTTTGCCATTTCACCCCATTACATATTCTCTGGGAGGGCTGACGAATGAGGAGGAAAGGAAGTAGCTTGAGCTGGTAGGAGCGGATGGGGAAAACACAATACATTCCTCAGTTCCATTGAGGATGCCATGAGCAGGTTGTTTCGCCTGCTTGATGCTCTGCCTTCTGAATTTGAGGCTGGGCTGAGGCACAGTTAATGTGAAAGGGAAGAAGTGTTAAAACATTGCCCTCTTCTGGACACAACTGGACACCTGATATTTAGGAACGGCAAGCTCACTATAGGCATATAGGAAGCCTCCGTATTAACTGAGTCGGATCCTCTAGGTCAGGACGGCCGAACTCTTCATACCAAGTGGGCTGCAAGAGTACTTTGACGCTGCACACTGTCTTGTTGCACTGCAGAAGAGAGCATGGCCAAAATTTGACACCCGCCCTGCCCTCGCATTGCCTTCCCAGCTAAGCAAGGCACTAGGCTTTGGGAAGGAGGCGGGAGAGCTCTGACAGGGTCCTAGAGTGTTCCCACCTTCTTCCCAAAGCTGGAAATACACTAACTGGGCTTTGGGAAGGAAGTGGGAGGACTCCAGTGTGGTGTAGTGGTTAAGAGCGGTAGACTCGATATCTGGGGAACCGGGTTCGCATCTCCACTCCTCCACATGCAGCTGCTGGGTGACCTTGGGCTAGTCACACTTCTCTGAAGTCTCTCAGCCCCACTCACCTCACAGAGTGTTTGTTGTGGGGGAGGAAGGGAAAGGAGAATGTTAGCCGCTTTGAGACTCCTTCAGGTAGTGATAAAGCGGGATATCAAATCCAAACTCTTCTTCTTCTTCTTCTCTTCTTCTTCTTCTTCTTCTTCTTCTTCTTCTTCTTCTTCTTCTACTTCTGTCAGAGCCCTCACGCCTCCTCCTCAAAGTCCAGTGACCTATGTATGAAGAAAAAAAAAATCCTTCCAGTAGCACCTTAGAGACCAACTAAGTTTCTTCTTGGTATGAGCTTTCGTGTGCATGCACACTTCTTCAGCATGCACACGAAAGCTCATACCAAGAACAAACTTAGTTGGTCTCTAAGGTGCTACTGGAAGGATTTTTTAATTTTTAATTTTGTTTTGACTATGGCAGACCAACACGGCTACCTACCTGTAACTATGTATGAAGGGTAAAGTGTATATTCACAACTCCACTTTCTTTTGCCTCTGGCCCTGCTCAGCACTATTGTGTGGCCCCCAAAAGGCTGCCTGGAAGGGAATGTGGCCCCCAGGCTGAAATATGTTATCTAACTGAGCCTTAGAACTACAGGCTTGTGCATTCCTCCATTACATCTACAGCTCCTGTTCCCCTTTTCTCCCTGTTCCCCCACTTCCTTTTAGTGTTGAAACACATGAATTTAATTTAATTTAATATCATTTAATTTATTTAAGCTCAGAGGAGAAGGGGTGAGGATTTGTGATGCAGTCAGCTGGAGGGGTTTGCAAAGCAGGGGAACATCTCATTGTTTTGCAGAGCTCTTTAGGGAGGGGGGAATTCAGATCAGTTTGCATTTAAAGAAGCTCCTCCCCATTTGCATTTCTGAAACAATATGCAGTGATTCTTTGAAATTTGCACTCTTCCATATTTTGATGCATATACTGAGGTAAAGTGTGCATTAAAAGGCATGGTGAAAATTACGTACCAAAAAGACATTATTTAAGGGGATATTGCTTTGGAAAAATGTGCACATTAGGAGAACTTTGCACTACAATGTTAGCGAATATTCATGAAGACTTAATTTTCATTTTATTTTTTACAAACTGATGTAGAAAAGTGGGGAACTGAATTTGAGACTGGAACAATGATAAACTGAAATTGACAGCTCCGGTCATCCGTAGGTGCAAGTGAGAGAGCTTTGAAATCTCCCTCCGGCTGGCTTGGAAAACAGCTGGACCCCACAGCTGTCTTCAAAGCTCCATGGCTCCATGTGAGTTGCAGAAAGGAAGGGGAGAAGCTGCCCCCTTTCATTAAAACTCAGTTTGCTTTGCAAAGCAGCTCCAGTGCTTGTCCCTTTCACCAGGTCTAGTACACAGGACACTAGGGGGGCAGGGGGGTGCATTGGGTGGTACATGCAGTACATGCAGCACGCCCGAGCCATGCGTCTCTCCTGGGAGTGCCACATGTCATAGGAATTTTAAGGTCTTAGATATATAATAAATGTTCATAAGTGTACCAAGCAAACACATACATGAATGTATAGGCCACATGTCTGAGAGGACAGTCCTGAAACCATTTTGACTCCTAAAACTGACCAAATGTTTCTCTGCAAGGAGGGAGGGGGTGAGGGAACCTTCCCATTGTCTCAGGAATTAAGTAATTACCACCTCAAAGGAATGGCCAGACTACCAGGAAAGGCAATCAGATAAGGCATTATCAGATAACCTGGCAGACAGGAAAAACAACAACATTCAAATTTCTGTTGTAGACCGCCTTTTCTGTGATGTAGGTATGATGATTGTGGGGGGTGGTCTTGGGCTACACCCCTTCTGTGATGTATGTATGATGTATGGAGGGGTGGTCTTGAGCTCCAGGGCAGGGAATTTCAAAATGTCTATATAAGGGCAGGCACACCTTTGTTCTGGGTCCTCCTCCTCTCTCCTGCATGTGAGGGGAGCACCCTGTTGCAACAGCTTTAATAAAGATCAGGCTTACTAGCTGCTTTGCTTCTCAATATTCTCTGGTTGGCCTCTGTTATTTTCTCCTACCAATGGAGAACCTACAGTACAAAGGGCAGATTTTGTTTACAACACACAGAAGCTGGAATAATTGCTGGTGCAACAGGACCAGAGCATCTCATATTGTTGTTGTTCAGTCGTTCAGTCATGTCCGACTCTTCGTGACCCCATGGACCAGAGCACGCCAGGCACCCCTATCCTCCACTGCCTCCCACAGTTTGGCCAAACTCATGCCAGTTCGCTTCGAGAACACTGTCCAACCATCTCATCCTCTGTCGTCCCCTTCTCCTTGTGCCCTCCATCTTTCCCAACATCAGGGTCTTTTCTAGGGAGTCTTCTCTTCTCATGAGGTGGCCAAAGTACTGGAGCCTCAACTTCAGGATCTGTCCTTCCAGGGAGCACTCAGGGCTGATTTCTTTAAGGATGGATAAGTTTGATCTTTTTGCAGTCCATGGGACTCTCAAGAGTCTCCTCCAGCACCACAATTCAAAAGCATCAATTCTTCAGCGATCAGTCTCCTTTATGGTCCAGCTCTCACTTCCATACATTACTATATTGCAGCTGGAGACTCCCCTCCTTCCTGGCTCTCATTCAGGCCCTAATCCATACAGATGTTTGCCTGTCCTTTCCTCTCCTCTTGAGTAGCCTCATGCGCAGCTAGTCAGTCACTGAAGTTTCTGCTTGACTTCCATCTGTTCTGCTCCTGTAGCCAGGAACCCAGGCAGATGAATTAGGGGCCTCCAGTACTGGCTCAGGGATGTCCAGATCTGATGACCTCCTCAGGGTCCTTAGCGGTGTGGAGATCTGCTGGGGGGTTCTGTTCCTGTAGATCCTCCTCTGAGGACCCTCAGGTCTGAGGTGCAGGCAGGGCTGACCCCAGACAGATATTTTCGTAGTTTGCAAAGTTGCAGTCCAAGGAAGTGAGGGAGAGTTTTGCCCTTCCTGCAATCCCTTTTCCTCATATGTCACCTCAAATCACGCACAGAGACACAGTCATTTATTTGTTGTGTTTGTTCATATGCATCTATTCACCCCAAAAGTTCTATTTAAAAGGGGGGGGGGAGTTGGCCTCCTCCACAGTCTCCCGAGACAGCTGGATGTCAAAAACAATTCATGTTACAGGTGGGTAGCTGTGTTGGTCTGCCATAGTCAAAACAAAACAAAATAAAAACTTAAAAAATCCTTCCAGTAGCATCTTAGAGACCAACTACGGTAAGTTTGTTCTTGGTATGAGCTTTCGTGTGCATGCACACTTCTTCACACGAAAGCTCATACCAAGAACAAACTTAGTTGGCCTCTAAGGTGCTACTGGAAAGAATTTTTAAAAAACAATTCATGTATATCCCACCTGCAGCTCAAGGAGCTAAAGATGGCATACAGTATTCACACCCTGCCATTCTGTTTTGTTATCACAACAAGCCTGTGAGGTAGGTTAGGTTGAGAGGCGGTGACTGGTCCCCATTTTCACCCAGTGAACTTCATAGCCAAGTGGGGATTTGATTCTATGATTCTATGAATATTCAGGTACAACTTTTCAAGAATCTTGTTTTTTTCTTTCCAGCAGGGGGCACCCTGTCCTTAGACTTGAGGATAGCAAACTACAGGAGGATCCCATCAAGAGGTTAGCGTTAGACACAGAGAGATCTCCCTTTTCCTTCCTCCTCTTCACTGATTTCAGGCAAAACACTGTGTTGTGTGATGATAAACCATCACGATTGAATCTGGGCAACCAAACTGAAGGCCAATTCACACGTGTTACCTCCCTTCTCATAACAGACATACACACACGGCTTGTTTGTTTTAAACAATATATTGCTGCTTTAACCTGCCTTCCTTCCATCTTGCCTCTCATGCAGCCATTGAGCAGATCCAGACCTATTTACGGTAGCTTCAGTAAAGGTGATGGCCTCATGTGGCTCTGGGGCATGCATGGTCTGGCGCTCACACGAGTGATTTATTCAAGCGAAAACTGTAACACTGAAGGAGATCATGCATAGGGACGTTGCATTAAAAGTGTTTGGAACCACTAAGTGAAAACCACTCTACCGCTGCAACTCCTGTAGTCCATGAGAGGCTGTCCAAGAGGCCACAGGATAGGAACACAGGAAGGTGCCTTGAGTCATTAGCTCAGGATGCGCGAAACTGAATGGTAGCATCTCTCCAGGGTTTCAGGCAAGAGCCTCAGATGACGACTGGAGGGTCTAGGTCAGTTTATATGGGGAGAGGAGGTCATTTAGCTATTGTGACCCTGAGCCAGTTAAGGCTTCATAGGTCAAAACCAGAACTTGGAATTGGACCCAGAAACTAATTGGCAGTTTCTGCAATGAAAATAGGGACGTTGTGTTTCATCACCGCCATCATTTTATTATTTATACCCCAGCTACTCTGGGCGACTTCCAACGTATCTAAAAACAGACTAAAACATTAAACATTTTTTTAAAAAAACCTTCCCTGTACAGGGCTGCCTTCAGATGTCTTCTAAAGGTTGTGTAGTTATCTCCTTGGCTTGAGGGTCTCATAACTCCGTACCCTCCAACATTTCTCTGATAAAAATAGGGATGTCCTAAAGAAAAGTGGGACATTCTGGGATCAAATCAGAAACCAGGACGGCTTCTGTAAATCTGGGACTGTCCCTGGAAAATAGGGGCACTCGGAATGTCTGAGATACTCCACACGTAGAGCTGAAAAATTTATTATGGTGTGAAGAAAACCACATGGTTTTGAGAGCAGGACCCAGCACACAGTGCCCCACACAGATTTCAACTAGGGTTATGATTCTGATTTCCCATCATTTTGTGTGATGCTTGGGAGCTCAGAACATGGCTTGAGAGCTTCCTATGGAAAACCAGTGATGATAGGAGCCATGGTTGTCCACCCCCCCCCTTTCAAATAATTTTTATTGATTTTCTTTTCTCAAACAAATATTCAGTGTCATCATTTAATATCCATTTTCTAATTTCCCCCTCCCCGTTGGCTTCCCCCAACTTCCATTTCTGGTTTATTAAACCAAATGTTACATTCTGCTGTTTATACATAATGTTATATTATCAACTAACTGTATTTCTTGTTTTCTGTAAATAAAATTGTGTTTATTTAAATCCTGCCAACGAGTCCCTGGTTTTTGTTTGTTTGTTTCTGCAAGTATGTTGTAAAGGGTTCCCATTCTTTTCCAAAGTCACTATTGTCCTTTTCCCGCAGTTTGTCCGTTAACTTTGCCAGTTCTGCATAGCTCATCAATTTTTCCTGCCATTGTTCTTTAGATGGTATTTCTCCAGTCTTCCAGTTTTGTGTTATTAAAATTCTTGCTGCCGTAGTAGCATACATAAATAATGTCCGGTTTTCCTTCAGCATTTCTTGTCCTACAATACCTAACAAAAAAGGCTTCTGGTTTTTCCACAAAAGGTTATTTTAAACATTTTTTTCAATTCATTATATATCATTTCCCAAAACTTTTTAATAATCTTACAATCCCACCATATATGATAAAATGTACCTTCCCCTTCTTTACATCTCCAACAATTCATAGAATCATAGAATCCTAGAGTTGGAAGAGACCACAAGGGCCATCCAGTCCAACCCCCTGCCAAGCAGGAAACACCATCAAAGCATTCCTGACAGATGGCTGTCAAGCCTCCGCTTAAAGACCTCCAAAGAAGGAGACTCCACCACACTCCTTGGCAGCAAATTCCACTGTCGAACAGCTCTCACTGTCAGGAAGTTCTTCCTAATGTTTAGGTGGAATCTTCTTTCTTGTAGTTTGAATCCATTGCCCCGTGTCCGCTTCTCTGGAGCAGCAGAAAACAACCTTTCTCCCTCCTCTATATGACATCCTTTTATATATTTGAACATGGCTATCATATCACCCCTTAACCTTCTCTTCTCCAGGCTAAACATACCCAGCTCCCTAAGCCGTTCCTCATAAGGCATCGTTTCCAGGCCTTTGACCATTTTGGTTGCCCTCTTCTGGACACGTTCCAGCTTGTCAGTATCCTTCTTGAACTGTGGTGCCCAGAACTGGACACAGTATTCCAGGTGAGGTCTGACCAGAGCAGAATATAGTGGTACTATTACTTCCCTTGATCTAGACGCTATACTCCTATTGATGCAGCCCAGAATTGCATTGGCTTTTTAGCTGCTGCATCACACTGTTGACTCATGTCAAGTTTATGGTCTACCAATTCTTTTGTTCTGTTTTGTAAATTTTGGCCAGTTTTAATGGTGTAATGTAGCACCTATACATCATTTTCATAGAATTCTCTTTTAGCAATATACAATCCGTAAACTTCAAGTTCACTTTCCAAAGCCTTATTCAATCATTAAATTGTATGTTGTGACCTAGGTCCTGTGCCCACTTGATGATTACTGCTTTAACTTCCTCATCTTTAGTTTCCCATTCCAACAGAATATTGTATGCCTTCTTTAACAATTTAAGGAGCCACGGTTTTAAGATGACTGTGTTGCTGCTAACTTGGTTGCTCTGGCCTGATCATTCTTTATGCATCGGTGACCTTCCGTTGCACGGCTTCCCCTGTTCTGCTATTCAAAGAAAGAACGAGAGGATAAAAGGCACCGCGGCGTTCTTCAGTGTATTACTTTTAATTTAATTTACGGCAGGTATGTCGGCAGGGACAATGGCTTTGATGGAGAACTCTGATCTTCGATTTAATTGTCCCGGGTGGGAAAACTCAAACAGCTTGATCGTGGACGCTGGCTTTTCATCTGCATATTTGCTCACTATTATTCTCGCCAGATTGCAAGCGAAAAGAAGACTTTAAAAAGGTGTTGAAATTCTGAGCAATTTACTGCTGATGATAGGATCTAGATGCGCCATGGGTAAATAATGCTGTGAGAAATAACAGCTGATCTTTATTTATTTTTTTTGGTGAAAGAGAACTGTTTTTTTCCAGGTCAGAGAACTTTGAAAAGTCTTTGAAGGGAGCCATCAAAAACAGGGGCATAGCGTGGGGTGTGTGTCTGTGCTTAAGGCGGCTGTAGCACAATTTTGAGAGGGTGCGAACCAGGTGCCCCTACACAGGCGTTGGCCTCCGGAGGAAACCCATGTCACCCTGGAGCAGGGGCGTAGGGAGCCGCTCTGCCGCCGGGGGCGGCAAACTTCAAGGCACCCCTCCCCGGGGGCCGGTGTGCCGCTCCCCAGCGCGCGTGCCCTGATGTCATGATGCGTGCACAGCCTCCTGGGTGGACTGCGGATGTGTGGACATGCGCAGTCCACCCAAGATGGCGGGCGCGATCGGCCAGCACCCCCTTCGACCGGCGCCGCGCCGCGTTTTAAGGCTGCAGCGGGCGAACAGCAGCGCTGCTGTTTGCCCGCTGCAGCCTTAAAACGCGGCGTGGCGTGGCGCTGGTCGGAAGGGGTGTCAGCCGACCGCACCCGCCATCTTGGGTGGACATGCGCAGCCCACCCAAGATGGCGGGCGCGATCGGCCAGCACCCCTTCCGTGCCGTGCGGCAACCTTTAAGGCTGCAGCACATGAACAGCAGCACAGACGCTGTGCTGCTGTTCGCGTGTTGCAGCCTTTTAAAAGTTGCCACGCCGACGGTGTCGATCACGGGAGTGGGGCCTGCCCCCAGAGTGTCACCCTCCCCAGGGCGGTACCCGGGCAGACCGCCCCCGCCCCCTTGCTCCGCCCCTGCCCTGGAGCAACCTGGCAGGCCCTGTTCCCAGCTCCCCGTCCTTACCTGCCTGCCGCCAGGGGTCTCTGGGCCCCAGAAACTGGCCTGGCCTTGCTGCCGTGTCCTTGGCCCCCTGGCTGAACAGCTGCCTAGCCAGCATTTGCTCACTCCTTGCTCGACGTGCTCCCCAGACGGTGATCAGGTGTGGATGAAGGGAGGTGAGCAAGCTGTGACCTCCAGCATGGCTTGGCCTGATGCTCCTCTCCACAGGCGCTGGGGGGATTCACCCGCCAAGGGCCACGTCAACCGGCTGGGCTTCCCCCTGTGCTGACAAGCAAGCAGTACAGTGCAGCCCTGCTTGGCCACAATGGAGGGGGTTTGCTCCGGCAGTACCAGTGGCAAGGGCTGGGCTGGTGCAGCAGGCTCCGCTCAGCCTCCACGCCCTGCCTCCCAGTGTGTGTGCCCGTCTGCTCCAAGAGCTAGCAACCCATGCTACACCACTGATCATTAAAAAAATCCAGCATGAGAATCCCCTTCCCCTATGGGTCTCAAATCCCTGCATATATAAAAAATAGCATTTTCTGTAGAAAGCTAGACTAATGTCCTTTACAATGTGCATGTTTTCTATGTGCGGGGATATTTTGGGGAATAATTTAATCGTGCAATCCATTCCTACTCCTCCACAATCCTCCTAGTGGCGCAGCAATAAAACTGCTAGCACATTTGCAAAGCTAAGCAGGGTTCAGTATCGTTTCAAATTGGATGGGGGACCACAAGTTGGGATTCCTGCATTGCAGGGGCAAGTAGGTAGCTGTGTTGGTCTGCCATAGTAAAAACAAAATAAAAAAATCCTTCCAGTAGCATCTTAGAGACCAACTAAGTTTGTTCGTGGTATGAGCTTTCATGTGCATGCACACTTCTTCAGATCAGAGACACAGAGTTTAGACACTTCTTAGCCTTCCTTTGACAGGGCTCCTACTTCATCCTAGCAGTTTAAGTGCGAAAGCTTCTTTGATTTGATTTAATATGCACATTCTCTCTTCTCAACAACAAATATTGATCTCGAGGCGGCTTAATGATGGCACTACTGAGAGATTAGGGTCGCGGGGGGTGCTGTCGGTTAAACCACTGAGCCTAGGGCTTGCCAATCAGAAGGTCGGCGGTTCAAATCCCTGCGACGGGGTGAGCTCCCGTTGCTCGGTCCCTGCTCCTGCCAACCTAGCAGTTCGAAAGCACGTCAAAGTGCAAGTAGATAAATAGGTACCGCTCCGGTGGGAAGGTAAATGGCATTTCTGTGCACTGCTCTGGTTCACCAGAAGCGGCTTTAGTCATGCTGGCCACATGACCCGGAAGCTGTACGCCGGCTCCCTCGGCCAATAAAGCGAGATGAGCGCCGCAACCCCAGAGTCGTCCGCGACTGGACCTAATGGTCAGGGGTCCCTTTACGTTTACTGAGAGATTTCAGGGACCAAACCTTGGAGCTCACGCAGGCAACGTATTTGCTCCCCGCCTGATCGACTTAGGGAGTTTCTCTGCGACAAAGTTTGAGATCCCCAGCTGTAAAGCAATCCTGAGACCCATGAATAATGGAGAGGGAACTGCAAACCAGCCAGATAAAGTAGCTGGATGGCTCTCTCTCTCTCTCTTTTTTTTCACCCGTCTGTCTGTCTTGGGGTCAGCTGACCGAAGGAGCGCCGGATAATCTCCCCCCCCCACACGTCAAACGTAGCCAAGTTTTCTGAAGCTCAAAGTGGGGCTGTGAGGAGAGTGGCATAGACTTGCCCCTCTGGATAAATCTCTTTCTGGGCTCAGGCCACGGGAGAATTTCATTACGCGCTCTCTCTCCCTGACCTACATTCGAAGGGATTCTGGCTTTCATTGGCCAGGTGTGACATGGTAGACTCATGGCAGGATTTGATCTCAGGAGAGGAAAGCTCTTCTTTAAAAAAAAGATGCCGAAGACGGAGGAGGTGGAGGAAGCAACTCTGACCAAGCCAATGAATAAGTAATGGAACCGAAAAGGAGAGAAGGAAATGAAAGATGTGAACAGAAGAGGCCTTTTGGCCAAACAGGTGGAAGACAGGAGGGATATAGTTAAAGGCAGTCAAAGAAGCGACCGTCTGATGGGATTGTTGATGGCAAGCAGGGAAGGAAGTCCACAGCGCAGGCATCGAGGGAGGTGCAGGTGCGAGGAAGCTTAGAGGAAGCTAGCATCTTTCAAGAGGTAGAAGAGGAAAGAGGGACACAGAGGAAAGGATCGAGGGAAGAAGGATCGAGGGAAGTCCAAAGAGCCTGAGAGGAAAGGCCGTTGCAGAGGGATGAGGAAAGAGAAGGGAAAGTGTAGGTGATAACTGGGCGGGGGGGGGAGAGGATGAGTAGATCATCAGATGAGGAAGACGAGGGGGTGGAGGAAGATGAGGAAGATGAGGAGGAACAGGAGAGAGGAAGGGGCTTGACAGAGGACGAGGACGACGAGAGGAGCGAGAAGAAGAAGAAGAAAAAGAAGAAGAAAGAGTGGAGCGACAGTGAGGAAGATGACGAGGACTATGGTGGGAAGAAGAAGAAGAAAAAGAAGAAAAAGAAGAAAGGGAAGAAGTCCAAGGACAAAGACAAGAAGAAGAAGAAAAAGGATGATGAGAATTTTGCTGAGATGTATGAGCAAGAACTTCGGGATTATCACTCAGATTCTTGCCATGAAACTGAAGACGAGTACAACAAGAAAAAAGGTGAGCCAGGAGAGATATTATTATTATTATTATTATTATTATTATTATTATTATTATTATTATTACCCTGCCTATTATTTATTTCCCCAGCCACTCTGGCCAGCTCCCAACAGAATATTAAAAGCATGACATTAAGAACTTCCCTGAACAGGGCTGCCTTCAGATGTCTTCTAAAAGTCAGATAGTTGTTTATTCCCTTGACATCTGATGGGAGGGCGTTCCACAGGGCAGGCGCCACTACCGAGAAGGCCCTCTGCCTGGTTCCCTGCAACCTCACTTCTCGCAGTGAGGGAACCACCAGAAGGCCCTCAGCGCTGGATCTCAGTGTCCAGGCAGAATGATGGGGGTGGAGACGCTCCTTCAGGTATACTGGACCGAGGCCGTTTAGGGCTTTAAAGGTCAGCACCAACACTTTGAATTGTGCTCGGAAATGTACTGGGAGCCAATGTAGGTCTTTCAGGACCAGTGTTATACGGTCTCGGCGTCAGGGATCCCTTTGCACTCATGCTCAAAGCAGTTTTAGTGATGTTTGATTTACAAGACAAAGTGCCAGATCAGTGTGAAGTGATGGACTGAGTGATGGATGGAGACCTCAGTGTATATCCTGCTTAGCCATGGAGCTTACTGAGCGAATCTCGAGCACCCAGGGCTGTTGTGACTCTCTTACAGGGGTGTTGGGAGGATGGGAAGGAGCGTGGGGCTGGATTGGACCTTGAATGCTGCCCCAAGTTCCTTGGGGGAAATGGGGGACAAAACCAGAGCAGCTTAATAAAATGGTGCTTTACACAGTAACAAAAAAAAATAAAAAAATCCCTGCCCCATGAAGCCTACAGTCAACATTTTGACAGCTGGAGTGACAGCAAAGGAAAAACTGGGAAGGAGGTAGCAAGAGTAACGAGAGACGAATGTGAGGATCATTGAAGATGCGGACTGCATTTAATTATTTACTTACTTACTTATTTAAAATATTTATAGCCACTTTTCTAGCTAAAAAAACCACCCAAGGCACCATTTAGAAACCAACAAAACCAATGATGAAAGAATAAAAAGCAGCAAAACGCTAAATGATTCAGATAACCTAACACGCCCCCCTCCCGGAAAAATAGAAGGAGAAGCAAATAATAAAGTTAAACGATAGCATTAAAGTTCAAAAATTCAGTTTGTACGGCAGCCCTTTTGGGTAGGCAACTTGTTATCATCCACATGAGATAATAACATGTGAAAAGAACTAAAGGCTGAGTCCAGGCAGCAGCCTCTCTCATAGGCCTGGCTGCATGCTTAGGACTCGGGTCATTATGGGGAAAATGAAATTGTGTGGCTGGTGACCAGCTCCCTCCCAGTGTGGCTCATAGATGTGATGCATACAAAATGTGGGGTCCTATAGTTCCTCTGTTCTGTTGGCAGTGGACTTCTGGCTGATGGGTCAGGATTCACTACCAGGCCATGGCCTGATCCAAGGTGGGTCGCAACAGCAGAGCACCACCGTAAAAATGCATGATAAAATAATTAAGGATTGAGTCCCTAAATGCATGAAAGCAAGTCCTGGGTCTGAAAAGTTTGAGGACAAGCACGCTGACCCCAGTTCTACCAAATATGCAACTATGCAAGTTTTGCATCGCAAAGGGTCCCCTCTACTCTGTTGTGAAAGCAAGCTTGAAATCGTAAATGTGTTGTAAGCTTTGAGCTATTTGCGTCGCTTCCATTGGAGGCCACCTTTATCTTCCTTCAGAATCACAGAATTGTAAGGGATTGGGCAAATCATATAGTCCAACCCCCTGTGATGCAGGACCATTGCAGCTGCCCCATCCAGTGATACCGTGTCCAGTTCTGGGCACCACAATTTAAGAAGGATATTGACAAGCTGGAGTGTGTGCAGAGGAGGGCGACCAAGATGATTGAAGGGTCTGGAAACTAAGCCTTATGAGGAGCGCTTGAAGGAGCTGGGTATGTTTAGCTTGAAAAGAGGATATATGATAGCCATCTTCAAATATCTCAAGGGCTGTCACATAGTAGAGGGAAGAAGCTTGTTTTCTCCTGCTCCGGAGGGTAGGACTCGAACCATTGGATTCACGTTGCAAGAAAGGAGATTTCAGCTAAACACCAGGAAGAACTTTCTGATAGCAGGAGCTGTTCTACAGTGGAACGGTATCCTTCGGGAGGTTGTGGACTCTCCTTCTTTAGAGGTTTTTAAAGTAGAGGCTGGATGGCCATCTCTCATGGATGCCTTAGCTGAAATTCATGCATTGTAGGGGCTGGACTAGATGACCCCTGGGGGTCCCTTCCAGCTCTACAATGCTATGATTCTATGTGATTCTTAGCTCCGAGAAGTGGAAGAATCCATCTTGCCTGCAGGACGCAGTTCTGTTCAGCCCCAGCCTTGCTGTCGAGATGCGTCAGGCCCTTGATATCTCGCACAAGTAGCTCTAGGAAGTCAAAGGCTTCTGGCAACCTGAAATATCCAAACAGCCTCGGTGAGGAGCATTGCTCTTTCATGGGCACATCACAGGGAATGAATACTTGTAAGATGATATGTATTTAAAAACAGGCTGCGTTCAATAATGAGGGAAATGAAGAGGACCACTTTACTAATTAATTTACACCTTGTCTTTCAGATCTGTTGGGGGTAGGTCTGAAAAGGCAAGTGTGACTTTATAGTGTTACTTTCTGTTCTGCTTCTGATAACCTGGGTGGGTGGATGATCTGATTTTATATTTAACAGATCAGTAGATCGCTGGGTATTTGACTGCTGAAGATCTGCTATGTACATTGTAAAAATAAACCTAAGGGTTGAAAACAGTGGGACGTGAGTGGCACTGTGGGTTAAGCCACAGAGCCTAGAGCTTGCCGATCAGAAGGTCGGCGGTTCAAATCCCCGCGACGGGGTGAGCTCCCGTTGCTCAGTCCCTGCTCCTGCCAACCTAGCAGTTCGAAAGCACGTCAAAGTGCAAGTAGATAAATAGGTACCGCTCCGGCGGGAAGGTAAACGGCATTTCCGTGCGCTGCTCTGGTTCGCCAGAAGCGGCTTAGTCATGCTGGCCACATGACCCGGAAGCTGTACGCCGGCTCCCTCGGCCAGTAAAGCGAGATGAGCACCGCAACCCCAGAGTCGTCCGCGACTGGACCTAATGGTCAGGGCTCCCTTTACTTTTAAGGGTTGCAAAATACTTCAGCATCAATGAAAAACAGGAATGGGGAATTTATTGGATAGCTCTAACCAGCAAATTCTTCCTTCCTGATGTTTAGTCAGAATCTCCTTTCTTGTAATGTGAATCCATTGGTTTGGGTCCTACCCTCAACATTAGGAGAAAACAAGCTTGTGACAGCACTTGAGATATTTGAAGATGGCTATCATATCTCCACTCAGTTTTCTCTTTTCCAGGCCAAACATACCCAGTTCCCTCAACTGTTCCTCATAAGGCTTGGTTTCCAGAACCCTTGATCACACATACCCACAACTCTCAACATTCTCACTTCGCCTAACTTCTCCAGAAAAGTAATGTATTCAAGAATGCATGCACCGAGGTAATGTGCGCATAAAAATGCATGCATTAATGGGGGGGGGAGATATATACAAAAATGAATTATTCTAGGGAAATGTGTTTTGTATAAATAACAATTGTTTAGAAAAAATGTGTATCAGGGGTCAGAAAAACTTATTCAGCAGGGGGCCGGGCCACTATCCCTCAGACCTTGTGGGGGGCCGGACTATATTTTCTTTTTAAAAAATAATGAACGAATTCCTATGCCCCACAAATAACCCAGAGATGCATTTTAAATAAAAGCGCACATTCTACTCATGTAAAAACACGCTGATTCCCGGACCGTCTGCGGGCCGCATTTAGATGGCGATTGGGCCGCATCCGGCCCCCGGGCCTTAGGTTGCCTACCCGTGGACTACATGGTACTTGTGGTCCCTTCCAACTCTACAATTCTGTAACATACAACCAGCCACGTGTATGTTAAGCTAGAAGACAGACAATGATCTGGCATGACCAGTTACTCCCAGGATCTGATTATATCAGGGGTGGCCAACTCACAAGAGACTGTGATCTACTCACAGAATTAAAAACTGGCAGTGATCTACCCCCTTTTGGGGGGTTCAGGTCACAGCTGTTGAGCTTTTTTTAGGGAATCCAAAGTTGTTGAGCTTCTTTGGGGGGGATCCAGTGATCTACCAGTGATCTGCAACAGACATCCGGTGATCTACCGGTAGATCACGATCTACCTGCTGGACATAGCCTGAGGTATAGCAGAAGTTCACATTAAGATGCTGGAAAAAACAGAAACCAACACCGACAGATTCACCCCTCTGTAACTGAATCTGTTCTCATTCTTCTATAGTTGTACCTCTACAAGTTTGGAAAGAGGATGGAGAAATACATCACTTTCTATCAAATCGGCACGATATAAAGGGCACATTGCTCTCTAATCACAATGGATACCTGTGGGGTAGATTTTGGCATCTCTCTGGTAAATGTGCTTCCCTGCCCATCACCAATTGAAATTAGATCACAAAATCTGCCAGTTTCTGAACTAATATCTGCCAGCGCTGTGAAGAAACCAATATGTGTTTTCCTGGCTTCTGAAAGGTAGACCGATGTTTTGCTTCCAGCTAAGACTCCAAATGACTCAAGGCACTCATCACGCAATGAGTCAGAAATAATAACATTTGACTTTGCAGTGGCTCATCAAGAATAACAAAGCCCTGCGTGTGCCTCCTCTAGGTTGCAGTGTAAAAGGTAAAGGGACCCCGGACCATTAGGTCCAGTCGTGTCCGACTCTGGGATTGCGGCGCTCATGTCACGGTACTGGCCAAGGGAGCCGGCGTACAGCTTCTGGGTCATGTGGCCAGCATGACTAAGCCGCTTCTAGAGCAGCGCACGGAAACGCCGTTTACCTTCCCGCCGGAGCGGTACCTATTTATCTACTTGCACTTTGACGTGCTTTCGAACTGCTAGGTGGGCAGGAGCAGGGACCGAGCAACGGGAGCTCACCCCATCGCGGGGATTCAAACCGCCGACCTTCTGATCGGCAAGCCCTAGGCTTGGATTCTGTTTTCAGTTTAGTGAAAAATTAGCCCATTAATACTCTTCAAACCGAAAGGTGAACCAAGCAAAAGTTTCTTTGAAAGTTGCACTTCTCTAAATTTTGCAGTGCAGTTCTCCAAGCAAATAATGTGTTCAGAAATGCATATATTGGGGGAATGTGTGCTTTAAAATTCATTATGAGTGAAAATAACATACCAAAATTCATTTTGATTGCTTGCAAAAATGTGTATTTTAGTTAATACTGCTTGCAAAATGGTATATATTAGGAGAAACGTACACTAAAATGCTGATTATTATTATTATTGATTCTTAACTTTACATATCACCCTTCACCTGAAGATCACAGGGTGAAAACACAAAAATACATACCATGATGAATTTTCACGATGACTTGTTTTTTAAAAACCGTAAGCTACTGCAGGAATATGGAGAATTGGAGGTTGGGATAATGAGGAATTGAGGCACAATGAAATCTTCCTCTATTTACATTTTCAGAAGTGAGGCATATTGACATGGAAAAGATCTTTGCTCTGGATCCTGCACTTACTCTAAAACGAAACTTGTTTCAAATCTCGACAGTGGGGTCCATTTTGACCTGTTGCTCCGTTCCACCCCGGAGAGGAAGACACATTCTTCCTGCTGGTCTCACGTGTTTCCTCCCATTTGTCCCCACAGTCTACGAAGTTGTGACGGTGACAGGAGACGTCCGAGGAGCAGGGACCGATGCCAATGTCTTTGTTACTCTCTTTGGAGAATTTGGCATCACTCCAAAAGCCCACCTGACCAGCAAGTGAGTCTCGCTGAGTATCTGTGAGCTCAGCAGCTTTCTCTGTAGTAAGCTAATATGAGAGATTTCAGTTTGCAATGTATCTTGATTCACTGATGGATGCAGCACATTCTAAATGCATGCGAAGCCTGTGAGAAAATTCGACCGACACCTGCATGTATAACTCGAACACTCACAGACCCATACATGTGTCAATCCTTTTGTTACCGCTCTGTTTTGAAATGCCCATTCGGAAGCTCTTTTTGCTTACCCCCTCATCCCAAAACGTAAAAGCTCACCTGACAATTCTGTAGCTTTGCAGAAAGTGTACTATAGTTAACTGAGCCACTTAAAAGCACATTGAAGTGCAGCGGGTGGTTATTGCCAATAGGCGAGACTGTGGTTTTGCATAACTGTTTTGAGGTGGGAAAGATATTGGAATGGGAACAGACGGGCTCGGTGCAATGAGGCGAGTTTGACATGTGTAGACCTTGTTGCATAGGGACAGGCGAGCTGTGTGAATGGTAAAATGCTTATATGTCCTGCTTGTCATGAAATTTAAGTACAGATTCAATAGACCCACATCCAAGCAGGTTTAGGGGGCTGTGTGAATCAAAAACTAGGGTGGCTGAGCCCCTACGGTTCTGAATCAGAAGATGTCCCAACCATAGCATTAATGAAAAAGAGGGATGGGTAATTTATAGAATCATAGAATTGTATAGAGTTGGAAGGGACCCCGAGGGTCATCTAGTCCAACCCCCTGCAATGCAGGAACCTCAACTAAAGTATCCATGACAGATGGCCATCCAACCTCTGCTTATAAACCTCCAAGGAAGGAAGAGTCCACCACCTTCTGAGGGAGTCTGTCCCACTGTCGTAAAGCTCTTACCGTCAGAAAGTTCTCCCTGATGTTGAGTCAGAATCTCCTTTCTGGTAGGGTTGCCATATTCCGATAAGTACAAACCAGGACACCCTGAACATTGTTAAGCTTTTAAGGAAACCCCAGAAATTGTCCACGACCAAATGTTGCCTTCCAGAGATTCCCCCTGGACGTCACTTTGGTCTTTGAATCCCTGTAATGTCCAGGAAATTCCAGACGTATGGCAGCCCTATTTCTTGTAACTTGAATCCATTGGTTGGGAGCAGGAGAAACAAGCTTGCTCCATCTTCCCTGTGACAGCCCTTAAGATGTAGCCTGCAACAAGGAAGATGGCTGGTACAATGTTCAGATTTTCTACAAAATGGTTTGTTTTCTTAATGGTCCCACAGTCTTAATGGAGAACGGTCAACAGTGCAATCCTGTTTGTGTGAACTCAGAAGGAAGACTTAGTCCCAAGTACCGTAAGTGGGTAAGGGATTGGCTTAAAGGACAATCCTAACCTCACTTACTCGGAGTAAAACCCCTTGAATCCACTAGGACTTACTTATGAGTAGCCATAGCAAGGATTGCACTGTTAGGCTCCCATACTTGTGTTGCTTCAGGTTCTCTACTATGCTTGATTGCGTTTCTTTGGATGTCATTGTATCACCGAAAATGTTAATTTCATACCATAACCCCACATTTTCTCCATGTCTACAGCGCTGACAAGAGGTACCTGAAACTCTCTTAAGTTTCCCCCTCAAAAGATCTTCCTTCTCCAGTGAAGCTACTCAAACACGAAAACCTTATAAAGACAAATAATATGGGAATGGTAAAGGAAATGCATGAAATTTCAGGCCTCTTTGCCATATTTGAGAGAATTAACTTGGAGATGATTTCAGAATACTCAAACGCATTCAGTGCACCAAGTTGGCTCCTAGTACACTGTAGATGTCTTAGACCGCCATTTCCATCAGCCCCAGCTGGTGGTGGGAGAGAAATTTAGTTTTGTGTGCATTTCAATGAGAAACCACCCAATTCACACTCTTCAAACGAATGTGTGAGGTGAAACACGGCTATCCTTTAAATTTTGCATTTTTGTGAATGTTGCGTAACGGTTCTTCAACCAAACGCTGTGTACAAAAGTGCATATATTGGGGAAAACAACACACAGAATTAATTAATTCAGGGGGACTTGTCTGCAAAAATGTGTATATTATTCAAAACTGCATGCAAGAATGGGTTTATTAGGAGAAATTCGCTGATGAATTTTCATGAGGATTTTTCTTCTTAAAAATAACAAATTGCTGCAGAGATGTGGAGAACTGAAGATGGGAAAAATGAGAAATTGAGACCATATTTGCACCAGACGTTTGAAGCAATATGTTAACATGTTAAACAATCATGGATTCCCTCAGAGATTTGCAGTTTGTTAAGGGTGATGAGATTGTTAGGAGACAATTCCTCCCTACAGAGCTACAATTCCCAGAGTTCTCTGGAAAGAGGGACTCAGTGCTAAACTGCTAAACTGCTCTGTAAAATATAACTCTGTGAGAGGAATAGGGGTCCCCTAAGAACTGGTCCCATCACCTCCTAGCAAATAGAAGGGGAAGAAATGGAGGCAGTGAGAGATTTTACTTTCTTGGGTTCCATGATCACTGCAGATGGTGACAGCAGTCACAAAATTAAAAGACGCCTGCTTCTTGGGAGAAAAGCAATGACAAACCTAGACAGCATCTTAAAAAGCAAAGACATCACCTTGCCGACAAAGGTCCGTATAGTTAAAGCTATGGTTTTCCCAGTAGTAATGTACGGAAGTGAGAGCTGGACCATCAAGAAGGCTGATCGCCGAAGAATTGATGCTTTTGAATTATGGTGCTGGAGGAGACTCTTGAGAGTCCCATGGACTGCAAGAAGATCAAACCTATCCATTCTCAAGGAAATCAGCCCTGAGTGCTCACTAGAAGGACAGATCCTGAAGTTGAGGCTCCAGTACTTTGGCCACCTCATGAGAAGAGAAGACTCCCTAGAAAAGACCCTGATGTTGGGAAAGATGGAGGGCACAAGGAGAAGGGGACGACAGAGGATGAGATGGTTGGACAGTGTTCTCGAAGCTACTAACATGAGTTTGGCCAAACTGCGGAGGCAGTGAAGGATAGGCGTGCCTGGCGTGCTCTGGTCCATGGGATCATGAAGAGTCAGACACGACTGAATGACTGAACAACAACAACAACAAGAACTCTCATCAGACTTAACAAACTACAATTCCCATGATTCTTTGTGGGGGAGCCATGATTCTTAAAGTGGCATAATACTGCTTTAAATGAGATAAAATGACAGGTTCATCCACACACACTCCAGCTGCACAACAGCGGCCATAACAACATGTTTCTTACTTTCATTTATTTATTATGCATCATTTACATACTGCTTGATTGTAATAACTGTGTTTCACTGAAAATTCTAGTGTGTTTGTTTGTTTGTTTTTGTAAAACAAACAAACAAACAAACAAACACACTAGAATTTTCAGTGATACACAGTTAAAAACATTCCAAAGATGATTAAAATAAACAGTAAGCAAAAAAAAAAAAAAAAAAAAAAAGAGATTAAAACATATGCCAGCATTCTACATAGGCTTGTCAAAGCAGGAAAAAAAGAAAAAGGTTTTAAGCAATCACTGAAAATAGTTTTTGTTTTATTTTGCCACATTGAAAAAGTACTTTCTCATACATCTCCCCAATCTCTTCCCAGTCAGTTTCATTGATGACCCCAGAATGAGCCGTTAAGCATTCATTGCTGGGAATCTTGTTCAGCATTTGAAATTAACTCTCTCCTGACTTAAACCTGCAACTGCACTCCACCTTACCTTGCCAAATGTCACAAAAATAGCTTGCAATTATTTTGACCTTTTAAAATTCTTATTAAATGAACACCCTGCTTGATGTACAGTGGTACCTCTAGTTACGAACTTAGTTCGTTCCGGCGGTCCGTTCTTAACCTGAAACTGTTCTTAACTAGAGGTGTGTTTTCACTAATGGGGCTTCTTGCTGCCGCTGCGCCGCCGGCACACGATTTCCGTTCTCATCCTGGGGCAAAGTTCTCAGCTTGAGGTAACTCTTCCAGGTTAGTGGAGTTTGTAACCTGAAGCGTTTGTGACCTGAGGTGTTTGTAACTCGAGGTACCACTGTATTTATGCACCGTTTGATTGTAAAAAAACACACACCCTCAAAGCAGTTTACAAAAAGATCAACCATAAAACCAGCAAACAATTACCGTATTTTTCGCTCCATAGGGCGCACCGGACCATAGGGTGCACCTCATTTTTAGAGGAGGAAACAAGAAAAAAATATTTTTCTGGTTTTCCTCCTCTAAAAGCCCTGTTTTTTTGAGGATCAGCTAAAAGTTTTGCAGCTTTTTTTGCAAAGGGGGAAAAGCAAAGAGGAAAAGCCCCATTTTTATGGGGTTCAACTCACATTTCTGCAGCTTCTAAAGGAAAGGGAGCCTTTTCTACAGTTTCCAGACAGATAATCTAATCAGCCAGTCACATGTCGCTGGGGAAACAAACAACCTCCCTCTGCAGCACATTCAACAAATGGAGGGCGGGGCTGAAAGGGAGCCGGGACTCTTATCTCTCTCCCGATCTCTTGCTGATCAGCTGCTGAGCGGGGTCCTTTCAACACCCCCTTTTCTCTTTGTAAAATAAAAAGCATGATCCTCTTTTGGCCCCTGGGCAATTCAGCTCCAGGGACCACCATTCGCTCCATAAGACGCACAGATATTTCCCCTTACTTTTTAGGAGAAAAAAAGTGCATCTTATGGAGCGAAAAATATGGTACATTAAAGCATACAAGCAGTTAAAATACTAAAACAGTTTAAAATTCACACCAGCGTTTCTAAACATCAGGGGTAGGCTTGTCTAACCAAGAATGTTGTTAGCAGGCATTGGTCTCAATAGGCAGGGAGTTCCAAAGTGTAGGTGCCGTCACACGAAATGACCGAGTTCTTACAAACGTGTAAAGGGTATTATGTGTCACCTGCAGCAGTGCCAATTCCACACTCGAGTAGGCAAATATGTGGCAAGGCGATGTCGTAGGCAAAGTGGTCCCAAGTTATTCAGGGCTTTGTATACTAATAGCAACACCTTGAAATTAACCTGGGAGCAAATCAGCAACCGGTGTCGATCTCTGAGCACAGGTGTTACACGCTGACAAGGCGTCACCCCTGTCAGCGTAATTGCTTTTCAGGGCTTCCCAATTCCCGTTCTTCTCTTCCCCGTGGTCTCCTCAAAAACAAAACAGAACAGAACAAACTTAACAGGCAAAACCAGAAGGAATTTATTCCTGCCTGTTAGCTCCAGCTAACATTTGACGGCAAAAACTGATTCAACAGCAAGGGTGGCAAGAGAGCGTGACGCCTACCCCCGCTCCAAATTTGTCACGCTGTTCACAGAATATGGCAAAAGGATGGAATCTCATGCATCTCCCCCGGCGGGCTGTTTTCGGAGCGTTGACGGATGATACGCCTTGCGGAATGCATGACATTTTAGACACCCTGTTTCGCTCCACTGCGTCGATTGCACAAAATGCCATGCATTTCCTCAAAGGTGGCACCTTTTTGGTCGCCACAAGGCTTTCTGCTTCTTTCCCTCTCACCGCTGCATACTGCCACACTGGTGCATGGCAATGTCACCTCTGCATTTCGGCGGCGCGCTTCAGAGAATGGTCACCACAAGGCATGCTGAAGTCACGTGAAACATCTTTGCCATAGGTTCCCCGTTCCCCACGTAAACATACAGGAATTTGCATGTCTCCATGTGTCATCAAGACAAGAAGCGTCCATTCCAGAGGTCCCCCAAAGTAGATTTCACTTCCTGCTTATGTTGCACCTATATTGTTATAGGCTGGGGTGGGGGCAAGTCAGTCTGAACAACATCTGAGGGACCTGTCCAGGCCTGCGATTCAGTGAGGCTTAGAATTGATTGATTGATTGCATTTATTCCCCTCTTCCTCCAAGGAGCCCACTGAGCCTCTTGGGTTTGCTGATCAGAAGGTCGGAGGTTCAAATCCCTGTGTCGCGGTGACCTCCCGTTGCTCTGTCCCAGCTCTTGTCAACCTAGCAATTTGAAAACATGCCAGAGCAAGTAGATAAATAGGCACCACTGTGGCGGGAAGGTAAACGGCACTCTGGTTTCCGTCAGTGTTCTGTTGTGACAGAAGCAGTTTAGTCATGCCAGCCACATGACCCAGAAAGCTGTCTGTGGACAAACGCTGGCTCCCTCGGCCTCAAAGCGAGATGAGCGCCGCAACCCCATAGTTGCCTTTGACTGGACCTAACTATCCAGGGGTCCTTTACCTTTATCCAGGGGATAAATTTAACTATCCAGGGGTTTACTTTTGACATAGTTCTCTTCCTCCTCTCCACTTTATCCTCACAACAGCCCTATGAGGTGGGTTTGGTGCGCTGGTGATCTCCACTAGGGTTGTGGCAGGGCAAAGGGTCTTCACCCTGGCATGTCCTCCACCGGGAATGCAGTGGGGCAAAGTGTCTTCATAAGGCAAGGCGACTGGCAGTGGCTGGGGGATGGTGGGCCGAGTCAGCCTGGCTGGGTTGGGGGTGGCGGCATGCGTGTGACATCACACATGTGCGACACCCCCCTTCCATGTTGGGCACAACTCAGTGCCTCTGCCTAAGGCTGCATTCCTGTGTACAATTATCTGGGAGTGAAAACAATAGAGCTTACTTCTGAGTAGACATAGGGTTGCAATGGAAGAGACTGAGCAGATGTTCAGGATGTTCCCTGTGACATGAACTCTCCAAACTAAGAGTTTGGTCCTACATCTTAGATTTCCATGCACACCATGGAAGCAAGCTGATCCTAGTTTCTGCATATCGTGGAACTTTTGAGAACATGGGATCGTTCCCCCCCCCCTAGTGCCAACTTTCCCTTGCTCTTCACTTTCTTAAATCCCCTGCCTTCACTGTTCTTTGCTTCCTGCTTTTCTCCGAAGTAAGACCAGCTACTCTGGCTTGTAGCCAGCCCTCTTCGGTTGTTAGTACTCCTCTTCTCTTGACTGCGTCCTCCAACGCTGTCTTTTCAGTTTAAGAAACCGAAACACTGGGAGAAGCACAAGACACACGTAGCGTGACCCTCAGTCCGAGGTGTCTGTCCCAGCCAAAGTGACCCCTCATTTTCCTCAAGGGGGATGGACTGTGAGAATTCCGTGCCGCCTCTTTCATTCTCTCAGCCTTGGAATGTTCACGGACATTCTGGTGCCTCCCACCAACTCAGCCAATAGGAGCCAAAGGCTTCATGGCCACCGCTGTGCATTACAATAGGTAATGGGAGTCCCCCCCCCCGTCTTGGGTTCAAATCATCTGGTGATTAGTCAGCTGAGTGGTGCAAATGCATGTGCAGACCATCTGTAACGATCACTGTTAACCCCTTCTTTTCAATAATTGTTCTTTCTGGGGGCATGTGTATATTTCAGGAGCAGCTCTGCCTTTGAGAGAAGCAAAACAGATGTGTTTCGAGTGAGAACCAACAACGTGGGGACAATTAAGAAAATAAGGTATGGTAGCGGAACCGACCACAATACGGAGACACAGAATATTGGGTTCCCCTGATCTACATAGCCTTTTCCAGGGATCAGCAAACTTTTTCAGCAGGGGGCCAGTCCACTGTCCCTCAGACCTTGTTTTTTGGGGGTGGACTATATTTTGAAAGGGGGGGGGAATGAACCAATTCCTATGCCCCACAAATAACCCAGAGATGCATTTTAAATAAAAGGACATTTCTACTCATGTAAAAACACGCTGATTCCCGGACCGCCTGCGGGTCAGATTTAGAAGGTGATTGGGCAGGATCCGGCCCCTGGGCCTTAGTTTGCCTACCCATGCTCTTATCAGATAAATTCATAGGCTTTTAGCAATAAGGAGCATATCAAGGGCCAGAATTATAGGCAGGCATGATGGCTTGCTAGCAGGGCCGGATTTAAGTTTGATGAGGCCCTAAGCTACTGAAGGTAATGGGGCCCTTTATATGTCCGGCTGTCCTTTGTCAACTGTTGAATATGCTACATGGTAATTTATGGACCTAAAGCCATTTGCCACTGTTGCTGTATGTAGGTTTTAGTTCATTTTTTTAATCTTAGATTTTGCAAATGTACATCCAGTACATTTTATCCAGATTTTGCAAACGTACATCCCTTTAATTTTTTTTTTTGGATGAAACCCTTTTAATGAGCTTAAAAGTTGTGTTTACATCAAAAGATTAAGAAACTAATTACAGTGGGCGCTCGTGTGGCAAACATGAGCCATGCGGGAGGCACATTTGCAACCCGCAGCGCCGTGTCTGCGCCCACGCAGGTTGCGAATCGGCGCTTCTGCGCATGTGCAAAGCGTGATTTAGTGCTTCTGCCCTTGCGCGAGTGCTGAAACCTGGAAGTAACCCGTTCCGGTACTTCCGGGTTCGGCTCGGTGCGCAACCTGAAAATGCATAACCTGAAGCGTCTGCAACTCAAGGTATGACTGTAAATCAGGCCATTGTTATAAAGAAGAACCCCAGTTTGTCAATGGAGCTGAACTTGATTCATGTTACAACATTCATATATATATATATATATACACACACACACACACACACACACACACACACACACACATATATATATATATATATATATATATATAACTGCAATACTTGGCAATCATTGTTAATTATTTTTATGCAATTTTACCTACATCTTTTTCACAAAATCTTTTATAATAATAATAATAATTTATTAATTGTCCCCCGCCCATCCGGCTGGGTTTCTCTTTTTGCTAAGACGAGTTTAAAATTATTGGAATTACACAGAATCATGAAAAAGTCAATTATTTTTAAATGTCGTTATTTACCAAGCAAAACTAATTTATATCAATTTAACCAAAATATCTTTTGAATTCCCAAGTTACGCTACAGTTTTTTTTAGCACCCCTCGTTTTAGGAATCTGAAAGTTGAAAAATTCAGCACTCCCTACTGTTACATTAAATGTGAAGGTGCGGCAAACCCCCCCCAAACCTGCGCCTTGTTCTGATTTGTGCAACAGAATTGAGCACGACAACACAGGGATGAATGCCAGCTGGTTTCTGGACCGTGTGATAGTGACGGACATGAACAGGCCCCACCTCCGCTTCTACTTCCCGTGCAACAACTGGCTGAGCAAGGATGAGGGTGACGGACTCTATGTCAGAGATCTTATTGGCAGCCTTAACCCCATGGATGTTCCCAAAGGTATGTCATTCCGCTGAACTTACGACTGTGCAGAACAGCGGCAAAATTGGGCAGCTGATGCTGCTGGTGCTTATAAAGTGAAAGAATATGGTAATGATTTAAGTCTTGGGGCAATAATGCCATCAAGAAATTTATAGAAGGCAAGGGAGAGCTGGTATGGTTGGGCTTCTGCCGTTGGGTCGCCCTCCTCCTCAAATTATTCCTCTGAAGGATCTCAGGGCAGCAAACATGCCAATACTAAGGCCGTATAATTAAAACAAGTTAAAAACAACTATCTAAAAACAGTTAAAAATTCCTAAAAGCAACCAAACTCAAACTAATAATTTCTGGGTTACCAGGGACAGGACCTTCAGCCTAGGTCAGCAGGACTGTTTTGCATTTTCTCCTAAATGTCAACAGTGAGGGAGACTGGTGCATCTCACTAGGGAAGGCATTCCACAAGCAGGGAGCCACCACCAAGAAGGCCATGTCATGAGTTACCCCCAACCAGGCATGCCCCCAGTGGCAGCACTATCACGGGGGGGGGGCTCCCTTGCTGGTCATAGGTTCTGAAATGGTTCTGAAATGTGTGCCCAATCTGCCTTCTTCAGGAATTGTTCTTTCCTGTGGTTTCCTCCAAGGATGTATGTATTACAAACACTTGCATCGCTTCCAAACCAGCGAAATGTTCCCGGCTTCCCCGAAAGAATCCTGGAAATTTTAGCTTTGCTGTGAAGGATGCCGCAGATATTGTTTTGGAAATGCTCACCCGTCCTTTACAGAAGTGCAGCTCCTAGCAATTCCCAGGGAAAGGGAAATAACCCAGTGTGAAGTTTGCCACTGTGTTGATCCATCATTTTACTTGCCGTAAACCAGGCAGGTGCCTCACAAGCAACACCAGCAACCTTACCATGTGGCGCATGTTACATAGGTATATGTAACATGAGCAGGGAGTCCACCTCCCTCTGGTGTCAAAGACTTGTGAAAATGGAGCCCGCAACACTCAGGTCAATCATAGTTCATCTCTGCTGGCTAAAAGGTCAGTTCAACGGAGATGAACTTGGAGTAGTTTTCCCCAGATCAGAAAGAGACCAGGCTTTTCCTGGGAAGGAACAAAACTCTGATGGGTGGGCAGCTGTTATATTGCAAGGGCTGATTGGGATGAAGAAACACCCCGACCAAACAAATAATAATAAATAATAATAATAATAATAAAATTTTATTTATATTGCCCTCCCCAGCCAGAACCGGGCTCAGGGAGGCTAACATCAAAATATATGATACATTAAAACATTGCACTTACAGTTTCGGCAGCTCAGTACACCCCAATGTACAGAGCCAGTGTGGTGTAGTGGTTAAGAGCCATAGACTTGTAATCTGGTGAACCGGGTTCGCGTCTCCGCTCCTCCACATGCAGCTGCTGGGTGACCTTGGGCTAGTCACACTTCTTTGAAGTCTCTCAGCCTCACTCACCTCACAGAGTGTTTGTTGTGGGGAGGAAGGGAAAGGAGAATGTTAGCCGCTTTGAGACTCCTTCGGGTAGTGATAAAGCAGGATATCAAATCCAAACTCCTCCTCCTCCTCCTCCTCCTCCTCCCTCCTTCCTCCTCTTCTTCTTTTTCTTCTTCTTCCAATTAAATAAAACCAAACAAATGTAGCCAAACATCAATTACCTATCTGACTAATTAACAATTATTGCATTGTTAATGGTGGGAGGGTGGGTTGGGGTTTTTTGGGGGGTGGGGTGGGGCAAAAGTGAGAAAACATTTAGGTTTCCTTCTTACTGGCAAGAAGCAGGAACTTCCTTCCATGTTCCTTGCTGAAATATGCTTTTTAGTCATGGAGAAGGGGTCACATTTGATGCCAGTGGGTCATGGCTGCCCCACAGATTTTGCCAGGGATTATTCTCACCCTTATGCCAGTTCTTATTTACCTAAATGCCCCTGTGAAATGTTGGCATTAATTTGTGCCATGGGTATTTATTACAAGGAAAGGAATATTGTTCTGTATTGTGCCATTTCCTATCCTTCGATGAATTCTTAAGGCTGAGCAGTGTAATTCTGAATGGCAGCAAATGGAAAAGGTCCTATCCCCACCCCCCAAGTCACCTCAGCTAATGGGGGCTTTCTTCCCAACAGAATCAGGAGTGCATTTTGATCAGACCCATATTATTGGACAGTGATTAAGCTGTGAAATTCATTGCTGTAAGATATTGATGACAGTCGCTATTATTATTATTATTATTATTATTATTATTATTATTATTACTAATTTATATACCACTGAATGTACATAAGCTCTTTATAAAAACGATTAAAGCAAATCAAACAAATCAATACAGTGGGGGAAAACTCCTAGAAGTATTTAAATGCAAAAAACAAACAAATCCCAAAACAGTATATTTAGAAGAAACTTAAATCAGGTAAGTAGAGCACTTAAAATGATTAGGAAAGCCAAATTTCATGTTGTACCATGCAGAGGTATTCCTGTGTTCTGTATTTGTTGTATTTAAGATAAAACCCGTCTAAACAGCATGGAGTTTTTCAGGTTCCTCCGAGCCTTTGGCAACAAGTAATTTATGAGGTTAGCTAATGCTGAATTCGACATATTTTTTATACAAAAGCGAATGTGCCGTTACGGACTTGCCCCATAAGGTTTTCAATTTGGGGGCCACTGAACTTGTGGCAGCCACTAGTTCCCATGCCAAGAATTCCTAGCTACCCCTGTTTCTCCTAAAATAAGACATCGCCATAAAATAAGCCATAGCAGGATTTCTATGCATTTGCGAAATATAAGCCGTTCCCCAAAAATAAGCCATACCCCGAAAATAAGCCATAGTGACGTGGTACCTCCCATTAAAACAGCCTGGAGAGGCGTGGCTATGCAGCGTACCGATGCGACGCGGTTAAAATAAGACATCCCCTGAAAATAAGCCATACTGTGTTTTGTTGGGCGAAAAAAAATATAAGACGGTGTCTTATTTTAGGAGAAACACGGGTACTACTGGAGACAAAGTTCTGGACTAGTATTCAGTGATATACTGCTTCCACACATGGAGGTTCCATGGGTAGCACTAGTTAGCCAGTGGGGCCGGAAACAAAATGAACGATTCTAGAATTCCTGTGCCCTCAGCTCAGAGCTCTGCTGCTTAAAGCTGCCTCCCACAGGTTAATCAACTCGACCTTCACTTGATTAAATGGATTAAAGTCTGCCCCGCTTTACCATGCGCTTTCATAAACTCAGGCTTTCCGGCTTGGCGACTGCCAACTGGTCTGGTGCCAGCTGACTGCTTGGCCACTACAAACGTAAGAAGGTGATTAACGGCGGAGCACAACGGATGTGAAATGATTCGGGTAACAGGCCGTGTCGATCTGTAGGCAAGGCTGCTCACTCAAACCAGTTGTAGCCTGTGCATGACCTGGAGCAGCATTCTCTTTGCGCCATCCTAATTAGCACAATTAAAAAGTAGAGAATCACCTTGCTGACAAAGGTCCATATAGTTAAAGCTATGGTTTTCCCAGTAGTAATGTATGGAAGTGAGAGCTGGACCATAAAGAAGGCTGATCGCCGAAGAATTGATGCTTTTGAATTATGGTGCTGGAGGAGACTCTTGAGAGTCCCATGGACTGCAAGAAGATCAAACCTATCCATTCTGAAGGAAATCAGCCCTGAGTGCTCACTGGAAGGACAGATCCTGAAGCTGAGGCTCCAATACTTTGGCCACCTCATGAGAAGAGAAGACTCCCTGGAAAAGACCCTGATGTTGGGAAAGATGGAGGGCACAAGGAGAAGGGGATGACAGAGGACAAGATGGTTGGACAGTGTTCTCGAAGCCACCAACATAAGTCTGACCAAACTGTGGGAAGCAGTGGAAGAAGGAGTGCCTGGCATGCTCTAGTCCATGGGGTCATGCACACTCATACCAAGAACAAACTTAGTTGGTCTCTAAGGTGCAACTGGAAGGAATTTCTTTTATTTTTTATTATGCATTGAGCAATTATCCTTTTTTGTAATAAAATGTCCTGGTGACTTCTGTTTCAGTGTGTCTGAAGAAGTGTGCATGCACACGGAAGCTTATATCAAGAACAAACTTAGTTGGTCTCTAAGGTGCTACTGGACAATTTTTTTTATTTTTTATTTTACAAATTATGTCCTGCATAGTTCAGTAATTTATTTTGCCAATCTTCTTTATTTTCTTCTTCATCTTCTTGGCTGAGGCTTCTTCCTCCTTCCACAGGAGCTGGCTGGTCTTGGCCTGGCATCCAGTCTCACATATTGGAACACAATCTTTCATTCAAAGAATCCACCAAGTCCTGGACATCTCAATACAGTGGACTCTTCCAGTTACGTTCTGCTCTGGTTATGTAACTTTCAGGTTACGAACGCGGCAAACCCAGAAGTGTATATTTCCGGGTTTCACCCCATGCGCATGCGCTGAAGCGTTCTACAAGTGACTTTTCCCCTGGGGTGCGCACAGACCCCCAGAACGAATTAAATTCATATCCGGGGGGTCCACTGTATCATAACTTCATTTTTTAAACTACAATCATTTCCCACATTTTCTTCAAATCTTTATATGTCTTTTCCCAGGCACTTTTGACAATTTTACATCGCTGGTGGCTTGCCGGTCAGAAGGTCGGCGGTTCGAATCCCCGCGACGGGGCGAGCTCCCGCCGCTCAGTCCCTGCTCCTGCCAACCTAGCAGTTCGAAAGCACGTCAAAGTGCAAGTAGATAAATAGGTACTGCTCCGGCGGGAAGGTAAACCGCGTTTCGTGCACTGCTCTGGTTCGCCAGAAGCGGCTTAGTCATGCTGGCCACATGACCTGGAAGCTGTACACTGGCTCCCTCGGCCAATAAAGCGAGATGAGCGCCGCAACCCCAGAGTTGTCCGTGACTGGACCTAATGGCCAGGGGGGTCCCTTTACCTTTACCTTTTTACATCGCCAACACATAGGGTAGCGCCTTAAACCTTTTGCCCTCCATTCTCGTTTCTTCTCTAGCGCAGTCAAAGCCTCCCACCAACTTTACAATTCAGATTCTATGCAGGGCACATCTCATTCCAGGCATAATTCCACTCTGCCACATGGCATCTCATAAGCAACTATGCAGAGGGTTGCGTCGGAAAGCTGGGCAACAGTGCAGAATTTATGATCCAGCATAAGGAAGGATTGTGCAGTGGGTTGGCTGAAGTTTGCGAAGGATCTGTCTCTATGAGCTCTGGCTGTCTTTTGCTTGAGTTCACACTGCTGATTCCATCCATCTAATCCACGCAAGGCACCCAGCAGCTGGGCTGATTTGCAGCGAGCGGGTCTTGCCAAACCGACAAGCTGGAGTTGGAGAACTGCGTGGCTTTGAACATGCCCAGTGGCACAGTTGGCGAGCCGCGGAGGCGGCAAACTGGATGCCTCGCCTGGTTTGAAGGCAAAAGGGCTTCCGATTTCTAAAGTCCTATTTTTAGAGAGCTGCATCTTTTGCAAATACCTTCAGCAAATGTGAGCTCAAACGTGCAGAAAGGCTTTGGGGCTATGCGGAACGGCAGTGAGCGCGAAAAGCCAGGTCTCGTTGCTCATTACTTAAAGCTACCATCCTTATCAAAGTTTGTAAAACGATGTATGGGGAAAGTGGAGTCTCTAAACTGTGGAACTCACTGCCACATGTCGCAGTGATGGCCACCAAGTTGGACCACTTTAAAAGAGGATAGGACCGGATAAATGTTGAAGATGTGGATTAAATAAGGCAGATCTCATACATATCTCTTGGAACTGTTCTCAAATGGAAATATTCTGGAAATTGGTTAAGGTTAATATCTCTGGCATGTTAGGATATCATATACCCTTGGAAACTAAAGTATCTCTGCTTGGTTTTTTAGAATAGGTTGTTTCAGAAAATAATCGAGAAATCTCTATGTGGGACAAGAAGCTACAGTTAGAACTGGATATGGAATAACTGATTGGTTCAAAATTGGGAAAGGAGTACGACAAGGCTGTATATTGTCTCCCTGCTTATTTAACTTATATGCAGAATTCATCATGCAAAAGGCTGGACTGGATGAATCCCAAACCGGAATTAAGATTGCCGGAAGAAATATCAACAACCTCAGATATGCTGATGACACAACCTTGATGGCAGAAAGTGAGGAGGAATTAAAGAACCTTTTAATGAGGGTGAAAGAGGAGAGCGCAAAATATGGTCTGAAGCTCAACATCAAAAAAAACTAAGATCATGGCCACTGGTCCCATCACCTCCTGGCAAATAGAAGGGGAAGAAATGGAGGCAGTGAGAGATTTCACTTTCTTGGGCTCCATGATCACTGCAGATGGTGACAGCAACCATGAAATTAGAAGACGCCTGCTTCCTGGGAGAAAAGCGATGACAAACCTAGACATTATCTTATAAAGCAGAGACGTCACCTTGCCGACAAAGGTCTGAGTAGTTAAAGCTATGGTTTTCCCAGTATGTACGGAAGTGAGAGCAGGACCATAAAGAAGGTTGATTGCCGAAGAATTGATGCTTTTGAATTATGGTGCTGGAGGAGACTCTTGAGAGTCCCATGGACTGCAAGAAGATCAAACCTATCCATTCTTAAAGGAAATCAGCCCTGAGTGCTCACTGGAAGGACAGATCCTGAAGCTGAGGCTCCAATACTTTGGCCACCTCATGAGAAGAGAAGACTCCCTGGAAAAGACCCTGATGTTGGGAAAGATGGAGGGCACAAGGAGAAGGGGACGACAGAGGACGAGATGGTTGGACAGTGTTCTCGAAGCGACTAGCATGAGTTTGGCCAAACTGCAGGAGGCAGTGGAAGACAGGAGTGCCTGGCGTGCTCTGGTCCATGGGGTCACAAAGAGTCGGACATGACTAAACGACTAAACAACAACAACAACAACAACAACAACAACAATGAGGATTAAGCTAACCTATTATAAAACAATACTTATAACCCAGCCTAACAGATATATAGGAAAAATTGGTGTTTTTTTCCAATGTTATGAACAAGTTCAACAATAACATCCAACCTTACGCTGCTTTCAAGCTGCTGTAACAGTATCTCTTTATGCTCTTTGGTTTATTTATAAAATAAAATGTATATATTAAAAAAAGAGGGTTGGATGAATTCATGGAGGATACGTTACAGGTAGGTAGCCGTGTTGGTCTGCCATAGTCAAAACAAAACAAAACAAAATAAAAAATTCCTTCCAGTAGCACCAGAGAGACCAACTAAGTTTGTTCTTGGTATGAGCTTTCGTGTGCATGCACACTGGAGGATAAGATTGTCAATGGCTACTAGGCAGGATGGCTTTGCTCTGTCTCCACAGTCAGAGGTAGCAACGCTTCTGAATACCAGTTGCTGGAAACGGCAGGAGGGGAGAGGGCCCTGGTGCTTGAATCCTGCATGCAGGTTTCCCACAGTCATCTGGTTGGCCACTGTGAGAACAGGATGATGGACTAGATGGGCCACTGGCCTGATCCAGCAGGTTCTTCTTATCCCTATCCTTGTGGCAACCGTCATTCAGCCTGTATCAACCAGGCCACAACGATGGCAACAGCTACCTTTGGAGGGTGACAGTAATTCAGCACTGGACTGTGGGCCTAAATTCATTCTACCAGGCCCCTTTATGTGGCTTTTAGAGGCCATTTCTAGGAAACTCCGCCCTCTCACCAATCACGTGATATAATTTGATGTCACCTATCAATCATTTTGATTGGCTTCCCACTTCCTACACTATCCATGGCCCTCAGGTTGAGACTCCATTTTACATATTTTATGCAAATTTTACTTATTTTATTTGAAGTTGCCCCTACGGCTAAGGAGGAATTGAATGCAAACTACTTAAATTTACAGAAAATGAGTAAAAAATATATAATTTCTTGGTGGTGCTTAGATGAGGTTTTTTGTTGTTTTTTTTTGCTTAGCTGCTTTACTTTCCCTTCAGTGGCCTTTAGCTCCACCCATTTTAGCTGTTGGCCCCGCCCATCACCAGAATGCGGCCCCTGGAAAGTTCTCCAGATTTGAATCTGGCCTTCGGGCTGAAAGTGGTTCCACACACCTGCGGCAATTGCTCTCTCCCTTCCTTCCATTTCTGTTTGCAAGAATCCGAAAAAACAAATCTGCAGCATGCTGAAGGGACAAAGATATTTTGCAGATCCCTAGACATGTATTTGGACGTGATTCCTGGCGAATCAGTCTTCTCCATCTGTTTGCATTTCGACTCTTTTCTGCTGCGGCTTCTTCTTCTTGCTTGTTGCCAAGATGTCGGGGTGCGTGTGAAACTAGGAATCAGTCCAAGCTTAATTAGCCTCTCCTTCCTGCCAGATTTAGTCAATGATGCCGCTAAACAGGTCTTCCGAGGGAAGCAGAGAATCTCACACAGCCCTTCCAGGCACAGGAATTACTTGCCTCGCTCTTCCACTGTTCCTTCTTACAGACATGTAGTGTCGTTCCCTTCCAGCTGGCTTCATGCCTGGCGCTGCTGGAGAAATTTAAAGGGGTCCCTAGACGGGAAGCGTCCCTTCCAGGAACCCCATTGAGAAAGATGTAGGCTCCAGGTGAAATATTGAAATCCAAATAAACACAGGGGCAGCCTCAACAATAACGAGGAGGCTGTGAAGAACCACATCCGAACCACATTTCCAGATTACATATGTGATTTCTATTCACCAATCGAGGGATGGCAGCAGTCTTAACATTTGCAAGCCAGTAGCATCATCCTGAACCAATCAAATTCGTTTGACTCTTTAGACCAGCCCTCATCATCATGTGACTGCATATAATCATTCCTCAGTGACTTTCTTTATTAAGACTTTGTTGAAATTTTCCTGTTCATTTCCAAGCCAACGTGTTTCTAACCAGCAGAGGGAGCAGACACACTGTGTTATGGGAATTGTCCAAACGGGGTGGTTAGAACTAGTGCAATGCATCACTGAACTTCCAGAGTGCTTTCACCCATGGTCTCCTCTTCCAACTTGCTTGTAGCCATCTCATCTATTGCCAGAACACCTGAAGAGGAAGACCGTTTTTTAGAGATGAAACTGAGCATCTCTCTCTCCCCCCCCCACTTCCTGTGCAGCCATTGCCATAGCTGTCAACTTTCAGATTTGAAAGTAAGGGATCAGCAGCCTCACCTATGACAGTCACATGGCAGTGGTGGGCGGAGCCAGAAGCAAAAGTGGGCAGAGCAGCTGGAACGCGGCGTCTGCGCTATTCCCTAGATCAAACGGCACTTTCCGGGTCTTTCTTACTGATCGTTCTCCCCCTTCCCTCTAATAAGTTATGGAGAACAAGATGTCCTAAATGAGGTGGGGTATCCAAAGCGCACCTGAAACAGATCGACCCCCTCCCCTGCTGCAGCAGTAGGGACAGGAAGCGGTAGCCTCGGGCGGTGCTAACAAGCGAACGGGTGGAGGCGTGTCCATTGGCAGCGATTTCATTAGCGGCGCTGCTGGGCTGCGCTGGACGGGGAGGGGCAGCGAGGAAGTGGGTCTGAGCTGAGGCTGATTCATTCACTTGTTGGGAGGGGAAGTGGGGCGGGGGGAGAAGCGAGGCCCAGAACTAGGGGCTCTCCCGGGAGCGGGGCGGGTGGAGTGTGAGCTGGAGGGGAACGCAGTCGCGCAACGAGCAGCCGCCCTGGCTATAAATCCGGGGGGGCGAAGCCAAACGGATCCAAGCCTTAGGACAGCGCTGCGCGCAGCCACCCAAGGGACTGAGGCTGCTGCTGCCACCGCCGCCGCCTTCTCGCAGCAGCAATAGTAGCTGCAGCACACCCAGGAAGGCGAGGCATGCAGGAGACGGGGAAGGAAGGGAGATGGGGGCGTGCGGTCGGGTGGGAGCACGTGCGCGGGCGGCAGAGTGGGGGAGGGGAAGGAGAAGCTTCCTGACCAGGCCCATTTTTAAACGCTTTTCCCGCTGCGTCCCTCGGATGACTCAAAAACCCGTATATTGACAACCCGGGAATATACGGGTTTTTGAGTCATCCGGGGACGCAGCGGGAAACACGTTTAAAAACGGGGGAATCCCGGCCAATACGGGATACTTGACACCACTGGCCATTGCTACTGGAAGATTAGAACCTTATAATGGATACTAGAGATTCATGCAAAGTTGGGCTGTTCCAGCTCTGGACTGGAGTCTAGAGAATGCACAAATGTCTTTGCATCGAGTAATGGATCTATTGTTCACGAGTAAGCCACTAACATATGAATGAATTTTTTTGTGTTGCCTCAGGCTTCTTTAATCATTGTCATCATCTTTATTAATAGCCATCTCTCCAAGTTTTTTTAAAAATATATATATTTTTTAATATTAAATTTCTGTTTTACATTTTGGAATATTCACTTAAACAACCTTAAAATATAAATGACTTCCCTTCCTCTCTTTCCATGGTTCATTTTGCACAACATAAAACCCTGCATATTTTATATAAACTAAACCGTTCGGCATTCCATTATTCCATCCATCAAAACTTATTCAGACTGCTGAATTTATCTTAATGCTGCCCACGTTTTCAAATAAACACATTTCCCCTCCATATATTCAATAAACATTTTCCAATCTTCTTTAAACGTATGTTCTTCTCGTTCTCTTACTCTATATGTTAGGTCCAGAAGCTGCTCATATTCCATCAGTTTAAGTTGCCTATCTACTTTAGCTGGGACTTTAGTCTCTCCTATTCCATTTTTGGGCTACCAAAACACGAGCTGCAGTAGTAGCATACATAAATAACCTTTTCTAACACCTGGACCATCTCTCCAAGTTCTGAAAGGCATATTATTGATGCACAAAATGGAGGTATCAGCTGACTGAGGGAATCCTGAGGTTTACAAAACAACAAAGAAATGTTTTCTATTCTTTTTAATGCCAGTAAGGAACTTTAAAACACGACCCAACGAGGGCAGTGTGCCCAGGGAATGCTAACTGGTACTGTTGGAGTGTGTGTGTGTGTGTGTGTGTGTGTGTGTGTGTGTATATATATATATATATATATAAAATCAGGGGTAGGGGAATGGAATGGAGGAGCTGCATTCCTGAAGATCATCACCCCATACTGCAACATTTTGTTGCAGCTCCAACTCATTATGCATCCAATAATCTTTATCCATGTTAATGAGATTGTGTGTTTTTGCTCTCTCTCTTTGCAGTGAACAAATATGTGGTCAAAGTTTTTACAGGAGATCTAAGTGGCAGTGGAACAGACGCAGATGTTTTTATTAACCTCTTCGGCCAGAATGGAGACACAGGTAGTATATATCGCAAGGAGCTGTTTCCTTTGGTCTGCAGCAAACCAAACAGATGAACAATGAAATAATCCACCCCCCCCAAGATGTTATTCTGAGAAAGGGGTGTCGCTGTTGGGGATATTCCTGGGAGCTAGCATAGTGGTTACACGCAGCTTTTCTCAAACTCGGGTCTCCAGCTGTTGTTGGACTACAACTCCCATCATCCCTAGCTAGCAGCCCAGTTGTCAGGGATGATGGGAGTTGTAGTCCCACAACAGCAGGCAACCCAAGTTTGAGAAACACTGGCACAGTGTTGGACTAGGAGCAGAGGGACATGGGTTCAACTGTTAGCCTAGTATAACTTGCAGGGATGTTGTCTCGATATGTATTTTGTGTGTGTGTGTGTGAGTGTGAGAGCGCACTTTGCACGCCACCCTACACTTCTTGGGCAGGGGAGGGGAACTTTAATCCTGTGGGCCAAATGCAGCCCTCCAAACCTCTCTGTCTGACTTTCAGGAACCCCTCAAATCACACCCCTCCCCGGCCACACACCCTCTCCCCAGGGGATGCCCTTCACCAGCTCCGCTCTGTCCTTCCCTTGAGTGTTTTTGCCTTGCTGGAATATGCCCTTGAACTCTCACCATGCCTCTAGGTTTCCTGTATAGAAAGGTGTGTGCTTGTGTGTGCCTAGGAGCCCGCCTGCTGCATAAAGGTAAATTTGCATCCATTGCCCTTCCCACTTTCGCCTCTGGCCCCACCAACTACCGGCCTGTGGCCCCAGCAAGGTTGTCCAGAAAGGACTGCGGCCCTCAGGTGGGAAGAAAAGTTTATCTACCCATCCTTGGAGGAAGGGTGGAATAAAAGGATAAGAAACACAAAACTTTCCCACCCACTCACTGTTTCTCAGTTCCTGCTCTTCCCAGTGCTGCAATGCCTGTGAGGTGCTCAGAGCTGATTGATGCAACCAGATTGGCATGCAAAGCAAGGGAGTTGAGCACACAGAGCCAAGTTTCACTCATCACGAGGAGTGCAGCTGTCCTCCTGGAATTTTTCAGAAATCGTTCCCCCCCCCCCAACAGCATGTTTCAGTCCTGTATTAAACAACTATCAAGGCAAATTACTTGGTCTCTCAACAGACTAAATAATTTTTCTTGATTAAGCACGTACCTTTTAGCAGATTATTGATGGATGAATCTATCAATTAAATTTACATGCATTTTGCATATTGGCGTACCTCGAGGCAGGCGCCTCTTTGAGATGCTGAAGAAAAGTTCCTCGTCCGCTTGCCTTTTTCCTTCCAATGTCATTTGTTTCTCAGGAGAGCGGAGGCTGGACAACGACAAGGACAATTTTGAGAAAGGTGCAGAAGACAAGTTCACCCTTGATGCTCCCAACCTGGGAAAGTTGAGGAAGATCACCATAGGCCACAATAACAAGGGAGGCTCCGCTGGGTGGTTCTTGTCCAAGGTTTGTGCAGATGAGCTGATTGTTCTCTAGGGACATAGGAAGCCTTATGGAAAGTCAGCTAGTAGGTCCGTCTAGCTCCTTACAGATTCACATGGACTAGCAACAGTTCTCTGGGATCTCAGAATCAGGTCTTCTCCAGAACTACCTGCAGATGCCAGGGATTGAAGCCACCTTGACCACTAGCAGTGCTGCCACCCAATCTTCTGAGCCCCCCCCCTCAAGTAAATTAACACACTCTCTCTATTTTTGTGAGGAAGGTTGCGGTTCCCCCATTATTCTCAGGCAAAAGCATAGTGCTTTTGTTGACAGGGCCTTTTCAGTGGTGGTTCCCCACTTGTGGAATGCCCTCCCTAGCGAGGTGCGCCTCTCACCATCATGTTCAACTTTCAGGGAGGGTCCGAGAACATTGCTGTTTACCCAGACATTTGGTGGCTGAAGAATACCGGCAGTCCCATCACCTACCCCTAGATGTTATGAATTGGAATTGTCTTTAGAATGCTTTTGCTTTGCTATGGCTTTCCAGTTGGGAATCTGTTTGCCCCCCTCGGGGGTGGGGGCTCTTTGCAGAGAACGGGTGGGGCACAAACTCAAGAAACAATAAATAAAGGAAAAGTATGGGCCGTGTGTTTGTTCCCATGAATCCAGCTAAAAGTAGTTGGGCGTCCTTATTAAATGCTGTGTCTTTCTTGTACCTTCCTTCCTCTCCTTGTTCAAATGAGTCTCTGCTCCCACCCTAGGTTATCATTGAGGACATAGGCAACAAATGCATTTACAACTTCCCATGTGGCCGCTGGTTTGCTCTGGATGAAGACGATGGCAAAATCCAGCGGGATATTCTAGTGGGAGGAACAGAGGCTACAGGTACTGTATTTTTCACTCTAAAAGATGCTCCTGAACATAAGGCACACCTAGTTTTTAGAGGAGGAAAGGGGGAAAGCCCTGGTTTTTTGAGGATCAGCTCAAATTTGTGCAGCTTTTTTTGCAAAGGGAAAAGCCCTGGTTTTTTGAGGATCAGCTCAGATTTGTGCAGCTTTTTTTGCAAAGGGGGAAAAGCAAAGCTTTTTTGCAAAGGGGGAAAAGCAAGAGGAAAAGCCCCATTTTTATGGGGTTCAACTCACATTTCTGCAGATTCTTAAGGAGCCCTTTCTACAGTTTGCAGAAAGATAATCTAATCAGCCAGTTACATGTGGCTGGGGAAACAAACAGCCTCCCTCTGCAGCACATTCAACAAAGGAGGGCGGGGCTGAAAGGGAGCCGGGACTCTTATCTCTCTCCCGATCTCTTGCTGATCAGCTGCTGAGCAGGGTCCTTTCAACACCCCCTTCTCTCTCTTCTCTTTAAAAAAAAGCAGGATCTGCTTTTGGCCCCTGGGCAATTCGGCTCCAGGGACCACCATTCGCTCCATAAGACGCATAGACATTTCCCCTTACTTTTCGGGAGGGAGAAAGTGCATCTTATGGAGCGAAAAATACAGTAAATGCATTTGCAGGTAAAAATACTCATTTGGGCTTGGCCTAAATATTTATCATTCAGGAAAGGGGAACTAATGCAGTTTTTCTAAAAGGGAAGAAGCACAGGAGAAACCACACCTTCCTTCTGTATTCACAACTGGGCATCTTCCTTGAAATGAACATTTCAGCCTGTGCTCTCTGCATCTCCCCAATTTTTTAAAAAGTGGGGGATAACTTCCTGCCTACCCCTGAAACAAGGGCTTCTCCTCTACAACAAGGGAATATACCCATCTGTTACAGGGGGGGGGGGCAGCATATTCTGCCTTTAGGCGTGGTGTCCTTGACTACAGCTTTCTCACATTAGATCCACGCCACATTGCGTACTGTATCTTTTAAACATGGGGCCCATTGGGACTGGTGGAGTGGAAAACAGGGAGGCCAACAGTAGGTGGCGCTAGAGCTAAAGACAGGCGGAGCCAACTAATTTTAGTTCCCTCTCCATCCTCTTCCCTGTTGAGTTCTACAAGGGCAACACTAAGGAGGAAGAATGTTGGGAGCCGACCAGAGTGACTGGGGAAACCCAGCCAGATGAGCGGGGTATAAATAAAATTAATAATAATAATAATTTATTTGTACCCCACCCATCTGGTTGGGTGTTCCACAGCCACTCTGGGCAGCTTCCAACAGAATATTAAAATACAATAGTATATTAAAACATTAAAAGCTTCCCTAAACAGGGCTGCCTTCAGATGTCTTCTAAAAGTCTGGTAGTTGTTTTTCTCTTTGACATCTGGTGGGAGGGCATTCCACAGGGCGGGTGCCACTACCGAGAAGGCCCTCTGCCTGGTTCCCTGTAACTTGGCTTGGCTTCTCGCAGTGAGGGAACCACCAGAAGGCCCTTGGCACTGGACCTCAGTGTCCGGGCAGAACGATGGGGGGTGGAGACGCTCCTTCAGGTCAGGGTGCTAGTGAATGTAGCCATGCTGCTGACGGGTGTGGGAGCCAGGCCTGCGACCCCAGACACCCCTGCTGGCTGTTCCTGTTTTGAAAGTTACAGAACAGGCTTCTGAATTAGAAAACCCACAAAGGCACCAAGCGAATGCCCTGGTATTTGCTGTGGGAGATGCTGCTGCTGGCTTCCCAATTACTGGGAAGGAAAGTTAAAATTGCGTCCAAGTCAAGGATCCTTTTGATGCTCATTTTGCAGCCGGTTTTAAGATTATGGAGGCACGCGGCCTCTTCCTTAACCCTGCAGCCACTGCCAAAGATGCCGGGTGGCAGCCCTGTGTCAATTTCATAATGAAACTGGCAAAACGGAGGAATTCTAGCCTTACATTCTCGAGGTGGTGGAGAGCAGGATTTCTCTTGACAGATCAGAACCTGATAGGATCCGTACTCAACGCCTTCTTCTCGACATTTTGCCGTTTCAGCTGAGAAGGGAAAGTTTGCTCTTGCAAAGATGCCTCCAGGATATCCTTTCCCCAAAGGTTGCTGATGCTCTGAAGGCCGCCCAGGGTTTCCTGCCACCTGGGGAGAAGGACAGGGGGTGGGGTGGGGGGAACAGGTCATCAAACAATATTCCGGGCCTCAAGGCATCTGGGCAAGCAGCGGGCATGCTGGGGGACGGGACTGCTTTATCCATGCTTCTTCTAGCCAAGTCACAGCCTGCATTGTGTAAGGCGCCCTTTTGGAATGGCTTAATTATTGATTTGAGCAACGGGTGGAAAAGCTGTTGCTGGTGTGCTCCACACCCACCGGTTTAATGCTTTGGATTCTTGGCTGGGGGTGTGTGGAATGAGCAAGCCGTATCTTCCTTCTCCAACTCGTGGGTGCCAAACCCAACTCGGCACCCTGCTTTTACCCACAAGTGTCTGTCTTAATGAGAGCGCTCCAGCAAAGAAATGCCTTCTCACCCTTTGAGAAAATAAGGTCTCAAGTGCCTTACAGATGGCCACAATGGATATTAGAACTTTCCCGCACGGCTTTATGTAGACTTGCTAGCATTGCTGCTCTAAGCAGAAAAATCCCTTTTCACGTGTTCTGCTAGTAAGCCAGGTGTCCCCCATCCTATATTTGTGCATCTGGTTCTTCCTGCCTAAGTGCAGAACCCTATCTTTGTCCCTATTGAACTTCATTTTGTTAGCTTGTGCCCAGTTATCCAATATGTTAAAGCAGGGGTTGGCAACAAGCGGCCCATGGGGGTCATTTAACCGGCCCACAAGCCACCCCCGAACCGAGCTGCCTGCTCAGTGAGTCCTCGTGCACTGTGCTAAACCGGCACATCACGGCGTGGGGACTCACTTTCGCGGCACTGGAAATCATGTCTGCACATGTGCAGATGCCGGAAATCACATCTGCGCAGGCGCCAGAAATCATGGGCGCGTGTGCGATCTGGCCCACAGAGGGATCTCCACTGGACTGAACCGGCCCTGTGTTAAGGTCATTTTGAATTCTGATTCTGTCTTCTGCGGCATTAGGTACCCCTCCCAGTATGGTGTCATCTGCGAATTTGATGAGCATCCCCTCAATTCCTTCATCCAATTTGTTTATAAAAACATTGAACAACACCGGGCCCAGGACAGAACCCTGCGGCACCCCACTTGTCACTTTTTCCCAGGATGATGAGGAACAATTAATGAGTACTCTTTGGGTTTGGTCAGTCAACCAGCTACAGATCCACCTAACAGTTACCTCGTTCAACCCACATTTTACCAGCTTCCTCATGAGAATATCTTGGGGGACTTTGTTAAAAGCTTGACTGAAATCGAGATACGCTATGTCCACAGCATTTCCCTGATCCACCAAGTTTGTAATTCCATCAAAAATAAATAAATCAGATTGGTCTGGCGTGACTTAATTTTGAGGAAACCCATGCTGGGTGTTAGTAAACACAGCATCCTTTTCTAAATGCTCACAGACCGACTGCTGAATTATCTGTTTTAGGACCTTCCCTGGTATTGATGCCAAGCTCACCGGTCAGTAGTTACCTGGGTCTTCCTCCCCCCCCCCTTTGAAGATGGGAACAACATTTACCCACCTTCAGTCTGTAGGGACCTCACCTGTTCTCCAAGAATTCTCAAAGATAATAGACGAAGGCTCTGAAGTTTACACCCGCAAGCTCATTTACCTGTAGTACTCTTGGATGCAGCTCAAAAGTCCCTGGAAAACTGAATTCATTTAAAACAGCTAGGTGTTCCCTTACTACCTCTTTTCCTATCTTGGGCTGCAGCTCCTTCCTTACATCATTGATTCTGCTATCACCAGTTTAGGCAACACTTTCCTTTTGGGTGAAGACAGAGGCAAATGAGGTGTTGAGTAGTTCCAACCCCCCGGGATGCAGGAATATCCAGCTGTCTCACACAGGGATCAAACCTAAAACCTTGGCATTGTCAGCATCAGTACTGAGCTAGTAATTCTAGTTCCCCACAAGGATTGGCATGCACACTTTTAACCCTTTGACCCACATCATCTTTTCATAGAATCATAGAATTCCCGAGTTGGAAGGGATCACACGGGTCATTGAGTCCGACCCTCTGCAATACAGGAATCCTTTTACCCAACACGTTCCTTCCTCTTAGAAGAAATTCAAAATTCTGAGCAGGAGGGAGGGATCTGGGATTTTTTAGTTAGGGGAGAATGTTGAGAGGTTATTTAATTTTGCACTTTTTTGTATAGCTCTACCAGAAGGACACGGGTGGCGCTGTGGTCTAAAGCACTGAGCCTTGGGCTTACCGATCAGAAGGTCGGTTAAACCACAGAGCCTAGGGCTTGCCGATCAGAAGGTCGGCGGTTTGAATCCCCGCGACAGGGTGAGCTCCCATTGTCTGTGCCAGCTCCTGCCAACCTAGCAGTTCGAAAGCACATCAAAGTGCAAGTAGATAAATAGGTACCACTCCGGCGGGAAGGTAAACGGTGTTTCCGTGCGCTGCTCTGGTTCGCCAGAAGCGGCTTTAGTCATGCTGGCCACATGATCTGGAAGCTGCACACTGGCTCCCTCGGCCTATAGAGCGAGATGAGCGCCGCAACCCCAGAGTCGTCCGCGACTGGACCAAACGGTCAGGGGCACCTTTACCTTTACCTTTACCAGAAGCCATTTTTTCCAGGCCAGCTAGCAGATCTGGAGTTGCATAAAGGAACCTGTCCTGAATTTCACTGGGGTTTCTACTGTACATTACGTTGTAGGTTGCTGCACCCCCACTAATGCACCCCAGCCCCTCATTTCCCCCAAAGGCAGCTCTTCTAAGCTTTCAGCTTCTGCAAGGCATATATTTGGAAATGAGATCCTAGATGTTTAAATACAGATTTCCTCGCTCCTTTTAAATGCATGGCTTTGGAAACACTGGGCTGAGTGTGCTTCCTTCGGCTTCTCTCCCGGGATGGATGCATTTCCCTCCCTCCCGAAAAGACGAGCATCAGGGTAGCTCTGCACCGAGCATTATTTATTCAACCTGCTTAGTGTCATCATGCGGCTTTCGGCATCGTTGAACTGCTGCTCAGCTCCCCCTCTTTTCCCCGGTAGTGTGCAATAGAGGCTATCAGTGTTAAGACCTCCTGCCGTGGGCCTTTCAAAGTTATATGCAATTTAACAAGGTGGAATCTTTGCGGAAGGAAAACTACCATATTTACAGTACGCCGCAGGCAGCCTTGAAAGAACAGAAGCCCCCGCAAGGACAAGCCTGGTGCCTGCATTTTACTTAAAACCCCAGTTCCGGCTGGTAGTCGCAACTGCTATTGTTACCCTAAAAAAAATAGACCAGAGGCAATTGTATTTCACATCCAGCAGAGCTTTACTGCTACTGAAGGCAAATGAGCATAATGGTCACAAATCCAATACATTCAGGATTGGCACTGTCCATAAGAAATCCAGTTGCAGCAGACTTAACTTAAACTTACAATAACTTATAATAAGTCTAAACCTTAACACTAAGCATATACTGTGTACATAACACCACACCAGAAGGAAAAGAGCTAGAAAGAGAAGGTGAAACCCAGGCTCCTTCTGGCCCTATTTTATAGTCAGCATGACCTTGACAGAAGAGATAAGAGAACCAGTTTAAACCAGCTGTACTCAGCTTCTCTGAAGGAATAACCCAAACACCAGGAACCTTCTGCTTGTTTCTTTCACCCAGAGAAGCTCCCAGAACCCTCTTGAATTGATTAGAATAGGAAAGATCTCCACACGTCAGATCAATACTTTTTGTACCAAGAAATGCAAACTGACAATGACCCCCCCAAAAAAGAATCAAGGGATTTGTAGTTTGTAAAAGGTGCTGGCGATTGTAGTTCTCTGAGGGGGAACTACAGTTCCCAGGATCCTTTGGGTGAACTTGCATGCTTTCAATGCGTGTTGGCTATACTTTAGATGTATGGTGTTGGTGTGATCTACGCAACAGTTGGAAAGGTTGGGTGCTAGTTGAAGCCCAGTTATGGTTTTGAATAGGACTGGTCTCCCTGGCACCCCAGATGAACAGTTTCTTTGGTGACCCCTTTATCCACCCAATTATTTATTTGTTGTATCCCACCTTTTTCTCTCCATGGTGGCCTACATGGTTCTCTCCACTCCTCGTTTAATGCCCACAACAACCCTGTGGTGTAGGTTGGGCTCAGAGGCGAGATCACCCATTGAGGTTCATGGCTGAGTCTCAAGGACTGGCTAGATGAGGAAGAGCGGTTGGAGCACCCTGCCCAAGAGCCCCCCAGGGAGGACACAGGAGAAGACTACTTAGATCCTGGATCCTGGTGGTGGGACACTGAGGAAGAAAGGGACGTCTGTGGAAGAAAGGAGCTGGGAGGTGATAGAAGCAGGGGTTGTTGAGCCATCAAGAGGGGTCAGGAGAAGGATTGCCCCTGCTACACAACAGCAGGGCAGTCCCAGTCCTGCTGTCTCTCCTCCCCCTCTGACTCCCTGCATGATGCTGAGCAAGGGCCAGACAGGTCTAGAGAAGGAGCCCACCCTCTTGATGTAGGTTTCGTCTGCTTGGAAGGGATCCAGAGTGAGAAGCTAGAGGGGAAGGGTGGAGATACTGGTCAGTTTCAGCAGTATCTTAGCTGGATGAACCAGAGGACTCTGCTGTCTTGTTATTTTCTGTTAATAAAAAGTGAATTGCATTCTGTGCCTGCCATGTGTACTCTTCCCTGTGCTTGACCCGGCTCGCTTGACAGCTCCTTGTGACTGAGTAAGGATTGAACCCTGGCTGAGTGGAATGTGTTCTTGAACTCAGTGTGGTGTAGTGGTTAAGAGCGGTAGACTCGTAATCTGGTGAACCGGGTTCGTGTCTCCGCTCCTCCACATGCAGCTGCTGGGTGACCTTGGGCTAGTCACACTTCTCTGAAGTCTCTCAGCCCCACTCACCTCACAGAGTGTTTGTTGTGGGGGAGGAAGGGAAAGGAGAATGTTAGCCGCTTTGAGACTCCTTCGGGTAGTGATAAAGCAGGATATCAAATCCAAACTCTTCTTCTTCTTCTTCTTCTTCTTCTTCTTCTTCTTCTTCTTCTTCTTCTTCTTCTTCTTCTTCTCTTCCTTGCCGATATAGAGATGGGTGTGCAAATGTGGGTAGAAACCAGCCTACTGCACAAAGGTAATGTTAGCAGGCATTGCTCTGCCTCTGACCCCACCCACCTTTGGCACGTGGCCTCCAGAAGTCCTCCCAGGAAGGAATGTGGCCCTTGGGCTGGCAAGTTTCCCCACTTCCCCAGTAAAACGTGTTGCCGAAAGAGCAGGCGCCAAGACTTCCAATGTGGTGGTTGCTCATCTCCCTCCCTGTGTCTCTCCCATCTCCCACCATTCAGGCATTGTCTACAATGTGGCTGTGGTGACGGGGGACATCAGAGGGGCTGGCACGAACTCCAAAATCCACATGGTCATGCATGGCTCCAAAGGACTGAAGAACAGCGGGAAGATCTTCCTGGAAGGAGGCGAGTTCGAACGTGCCAGGACCGATCTTTTCAACGTGGAGATAGCCGCTCTCCTGAGTCCCTTGAGCCGCGTCTCAATTGGACACGACAATGCAGGTGTCGGCTGCGGCTGGTACTGCGAGAAGGTGAGGATGGGTCACTTAATATCTTTGGACAGCTGTCCAGTCACTTTCCTCCTATTTGTGGTCTGACCGGAGTGACTTGGAAGGCTTGAAGGATGTTGCTGTTGTTTCAGTGATGCAATAATCTGATTTCACCTAATATATGCTGTGCGGCACTGGAACTTATGCAGAAATCAATTGCATACTCATTAGGCGTCAGGGCTGTTCTGCTGTTGCAAGATTGGGGACGGCATTCCCTCTATGCCTCTTAAGTCACTCCTACAGTTGTGCAGAAGGGATGTGGAGGTCATTTGTGGCAGGTTTGCGTTAATTTCTAGGTAGAGGCAGCAGATTCCAGCTCAAACCCAAGAGCTGTGTCATCCTGCGAGTTGTGGACATTGCGGTTTTGCAATTCAGTTGAAGGGGTGGGAGGAACAGGAGAGGGATGGGTGGCTCATTTTAGGAAGGGGGTGATGTGATCGCCAAGACAACAGAGAAGGCCGCCAGATTCATCGAGAGGGCAATGAGACTAAGGGCCTCAATTTGAAAGACAACTCGACATATATGACTAGCCCATGCACCTGAGGTCTATATTTGTCTCGATCGGCTTATCTATATAGCTCTGAGGAACGAGAGTATCGTACCATCTTTACTGACTATTTCAGGCCGCCAAATTAGGGCCTCATTGTCTACCTTATTTCTAGCAGGAACAGAAACGATAACAGAGAAAATCGTTTGACTCTCTGAGAACGAGGTCACTATTTGAACGGCCTTTTAGCCTGGGGGTTTCATATGATTTATCAGTATATTTATATATTTGTGTACCTGACTGGTCTTTCTCCAGTATTTTTATCTGTTTTATCTGTATTTTTAGTCGCAATGGCCTGTTGGCTATGTGAATAAAGTTTGATAAATAGAAATAGATGTGATCGCCAGCTCCAAATATTTGAAGGAACAGGGACAGCGGATAAATTCAATTCAGTCCACATTTGTAGGCTAACCTAACTAATTAGCAATTCCTGAAATAATGTGGGAACCAAAACACAGACATCCTTTGAAAATGTGCACCTCTCTGAATTTTGGTTTGTCGTTCTCCAGCCAAGTAGCGTGTCCATAAAAAATGCATTGCATTGGGGGATATTTCATGGCAAAAATGTGTATGTTAGGCAAAATTGTATCAGGAGAAATTTGCACTAAAATGAAGGATTTTCATGAGGAATGCTTAAAAAATACTGCAAAGGAACTCAGCTCAGTGGTGGAACATCTGCCTTGCCTACAATAGGTCTCGAGTTAAATTCCTGGTGTCTCCCAGTTATTCCTGAGTCAGTGTAGACAATTCTGAGATAGATGGAGCAGAGGTCTGACTCTGTATAAGGTAGCTCCCTATGCTCCTACGACATTTTGAAGAGTGTTATACAGTGGAGGATTGAAGTTCTCCAACAGCTCAGGAGGGACTAATGTAATAAAACTGCTAGCACATTTGCAAAGCTAAGTCAGGTCCAGTATGTTTTCAGATTGGATGGGAAACCATGTATTTATTGAGGTTCCTGCATCGCAGGGGATTGGACTAGTTGACTCTCGAGCTGCCTTCCAACTCTAGAAAAGAAATCTAAAAAGTTGTCGGAAAATTATTTCCTGAGAATTTTTGAACCAGCCCTCCTTATGACCTCCTTGACATTGTCAGTTTGCATTTCTTGGTACAAAAAGTATTGATCTGATGTGTGGAGATCTTTCCTATTCTAATTAATTCAAGAGGGTTCTGGAAGCTTCTCTGTGTGAAAGAAACAAGCAGAAGGTTCATGATGTTTGGGTTATTCCTTCAGAGAAGCTGAGTACAGCTGGCTTAAACTGGTTCTCTTATCTCTTTCTGTCAAGGTCATGCTGACTATTAATGTAGGGCCAGAAGGAGCCTGGGTTTCACTTTCTCTTTCTATCTCTTTTCCTTCTGGTGTGGTGTTCTGTACATAGTATGCTTAGTGTTAAGGTTTAGACTTATTATAAGTTACTGTGAGTTTAAGTCTGCTGCAACTGGATTTTTTATGGACATTGCCAATCCTGAATATATTAGATTTGTGACCATCAGTGGCAGAGGAAGAGGAGTGCGGGGGGAGCGCACCGCCCCCGGCAGCGTGATCCTGGTGGGGTGCCATCGCGGCTGCTCCCCCGCCCGCGCTGGGCACATGCCCCTGCAGGCGGCGTGCCCTGCCCCCAGTACACATGCCACACCCCTGCGGGCAGCGCATCATGCCCCCAGGATGCGTGTTATGCCTCTGCAGGTGGTGCACCCCGCCCCCAGGCTGCATGCTAGTCCCGTCCCCGTCTGCTCTCCGCCCCCCGGTGCCGGAGCATAAAGCTCCGCCACTGGTGACCATTATGCTTATTTGCCTTCAGTTGCAGTTAAGCTCTGCTGGATGAAATATACAGGTCTGTTTTCTGGGAATCCTGCAACATGTTAAAGTTTTTACTCTGCTAACTATACATTGGGATTCTACTCTGGATCAATATTGAGTAGAATTTCATGACAGACATAGCCTTGCATCTTTGTCTTAAGAGCATCAGAAGAGGCTGCAGGATCAGGATAATGGTCCATCGAGTGCAGCATCCTGCTCACACAGTGGCCAACCAGATGCCTGCGGGGAAACCTGCAAGCTGGATTCGAGCACTTAATTTCGAAACCTTACTCATGTCTGTGCAAGAGTGCCAACTTGAATACAATATTCAGGGGGAGGGGAAGATAAGCCCTGGCACACGTAATCAATCACATGACATGGGACACCCCCCCATTTGAATGTCAATGCCCATTAACTTTGGGGCCCCCCTCAAATATTTTATTGGGGGCACTGAAGGGACCTTGGCTCCCGGGAGTTGACTCCTATGTGTTTGTGAATGCATTATGTCTCACTAGGAGGGTGTGGAAGGGACGCGGGTGATGCTGTGGGTTAAACCACAGAGCCTAGGGCTTGCCGATCAGAAGGTCGGCGGTTCGAATCCCCACGGGGTGAGCTCCCATTGCTCGGTCCCAGCTCCTGCCCACCTAGCAGTTCGAAAGCACGTCAAAGTGCAAGTAGATAAATAGGTACCGCTCCGGCGGGAAGGTAAACGGCGTTTCCGTGCGCTGCTCTGGTTCACCAGAAGCGGCTTTGTCATGCTGGCCACATGACCCGGAAGCTGTACGCTGGCTCCCTCGGCCAGTAACGCCAGATGAGCACCGCAACCCCAGAGTCGGACACAACTGGACTTAATGGTCAGGGGTCCTTTTACCTTTACCTTTACCTAGGAGGGTGTGGGCAATGGAAAAATGAATGGTTTATTCCGGCACTCCCTTTTCCCTTCCAGGTGGTGGTATATTGCCCATTTACTGGTATTGAACAGACGTTCCCGTGTGGGAAGTGGCTGGATGAGGATGACGGTGATGGACTGGTGGAACGGGAGCTCTACGAAATGGTCTCGCTGCGTAAGAAGAGACTGAAAAGTAAGTGCGAAGGAGCAAAGTCTGAAGGGCATCCATCATTATTTGAAAATCCTCCTGCCCTTGGGAGCACTCAGGGTTTTGTTTTGTTTTTTCTGCTGACAGTTCTTTCTTGGTACAGAGAACCAAAAATTTGTCTTCTTCTTTTTGCTTCCTACGGCAGCCATTTTATATTGGCATTCACAGCACTTTTGTCAATATATGTGTGCTGCCACCTCCATTTTTTACGTGAAAAGAAAAAAAAAACGAGCGCACTGCAAGCCACTGGTCTGAGTCCAAAAGGTTTGGGCCTTTTTAGTTTAGAGAAAACGCGAGTAAGAGTCGACAAGCTACAAATTTATAAAATCATGTGTGACATGGAGAAAGTGGAGAGAGAAATGTTTTTCTTCCCCCTTCCACAACGCTAGAACACGTGGACATCTAGGGAAGATGAATGTTGCAAGATTCAGGACAGATAAAAGAAAATACTTCTTCACGCCTCATGTAGTTAAACTAGGGAACTCTCTGCCACAGGAGGCAGTGATAGCCATCAGTGCTAGAGTGCCCAACCTGTTAAATAGAAGATTCCAGGTATGTTCTCAATCCCCGCTGGCTCCAGTGTGTCTGCTGTCCTCCATGGTGACAGAGATCCTTTGGGGACAAAGAGCTGCATAAGATTCATAACTGGCAGGGAGAATTTACATTGTTCCTCCTCCCTCTGGTCACATCAGGGCAATGAATGCTTATAAAATTAGTTAAGGCACTGCATGATCAAGACGCCTCTGTGACGAACAGTTTCTCCCGTTTAAGGAGCGATTCCATTGAAGCCGTGCTCATTACAGTGAACATCACTTAATGTGACAGCCACTTTATCTCTGCAGCGCAGTGCATTCTGCGAAAGCATTTATGACCTTTAAACTGCCATATTATCGACCCTGACTGCTATTGACAGTGCAATCCCTTTGTGGATGTTGTATATTAAACGGGCAGGAAGCAGTGCCCTTGAGTAATTGGTGACCTTTCGCTGCCATACAACGGGATAAACTTGTATTGTCATCTCCCCCATCTGCTTGCCTGGGCAGCAGCTTTTCTTACCGTCCTTTTGCAAGACCTCTGTCTGAAATAATTTTTGGACATGCGCAGTCCACCCAAGATGGCGGGCGCGAGCGGCCGGCACCCCTTCTGACCGTGTGGCGGCAGTGGCGTGGCAAGTTTTAAGCCTTAAAACTTGCCATGCCACCTCCGCCGCTGCACGGTCGGAAGGGGTGCCGGCCACTCGCGCCCGCCATCTTGGGTGGACTGCGCATGTCCACCCAAGATGGCGGGCGTGAGCAGCCGGCACCCCTTCTGTGCGATGGCACGGCAAATTTTAAGGCTGCAGCACGTGAACAGCAGCACCCGGGGTGGCCCGCCCCCTGCCCCCTTGCTCTGCCCCTGACTTGTCCAGAGAGGAAGCTCAGGGACACATGCATGGACTTATGTAGGTCCCTCAATCCATTTGACTAGCATCCCATTGGTCTGATTACACCCAGCATCGAGGGACCTACCAATAGGGTGTTGTGGCTATCCAAATGTACCCACCCACAACACAGAGTTTGGTTGCCAGGCAGGTCGCACCGCAACACGTGCCTTTTTTTTTAGGAAGGTCATGATTTATCACCCGTTTTCACTATTCTAATTCAGTGATTCAGAACCTTTTGTTTTATAAGAAAATCCTTGGTCCCTGTGGATATGGACAAGTGACATTAAGGGCGCAGGGACAGACGCCCCCATCTTCCTCCAGGTTTATGGTGACAAAGGGAAGTCCGACGAAATGAAGCTGGACAATAACTCTGATAACTTTGAAGCTGGACAAACGGACAAATTCATGGTATGCCTTCCTGTCTGCCACATGTGCTGTGCTCCAAACACAGACTTGTGTTTACTGCCGTGTTAACCTGGGAATCAGCCCAGGCGCTTCCTGTTTGCAGTTATTGCCGGTTAAATGGCACAGAAGAATAGCCAGTCAATTCCTCGTGGTTTATGTGAAAGGGTTTAATGGCCCTTATAAAAGGAAGGAAATAGCAAACTTATTGGAAATGTCAGCTATGTTGGCGCTTCATTGACTCAGAATGCTGAACGTGTGGCTAATTCTTGCCTTAAATACAAGGTGAACATTATGATGCCTGCGTTCTTCTCTGGTTCAGATTAGATCTGAACCAGAGAAGAATCCTGCCCCTTCTCTCCTCCATCCTGACAACCTGTCAGTCTTCAAACTCATACTGCCCAGTGACAGAACATTAACTGTACCAACGTCAGCATTGACTACATGTAACCCACTGCAAAATGTGAAGGGTTTACAAGATCTCCCCTCTCCCTGCCAGGCATACAAATGGTTCCGTTAATGCTTTCCTTATGTTATGTAGTGTGACCCATGATTTAACATTGACTATAGCTTGCAAAAGAGAACCTCATAATTAATTCACTATAGAGATGTATGCATTTTCCATTTTTCTCCCCCTTCTTCCTAATTTTCACAATACCCTAAATTAACCTGACCAGGAGTTAGCCTTGCTCCTACTACTTTGAAGACTAGCATTCAAATAACAAAGTGCTTCACTGCATTCAGTTTGATCCATCTATCTTCCTGAGTAGACTTTCCAGTGCCATATGCACTGATTCCTAGCATTCCTCTAGCTTACTGTATGGCTAGGGATCAATGCACATCAGATCAGCACATCTCTGGGGAAAGCTCTGCTCAGATCACACACACAGACCTAGCTACCAGGATTTGTTCAGCTTCTGACCTTCTTCGGGAAGCAAGATGTGTTTGGGGAGCAGAGTTTGTTTTCATGATGCAGTCAGTGTGATTAACTGGAAAATTAGCATCACATAATTTTAAAGTGGGACATGGAAAGCTGCCTTATAATGAGCCAGACCATTGGTCCATCTAGCTTAGTATTCTCTACTCTGATTGGCAGTGCCTCTCCAGGGTTTCAGGTAGGGGTTTCTCCTGTGTCTACCTGGAGATGCTGAGAACTGAACCTGAGACTTTCTGCATGCAAAGCAGATGCTGTAGCACTGAGCTTCATCCCTTCCCAAACTAGGAAATGCCCTGCTGGATCAGGGAAAAGGCCCATCAAGTCCTCTTGGAAATCCATCCAAGTTGGTGGCCACGACTACATCTTGTGCAAGCAAATCCCACAATTTACATGAGGGATGGGGAACATTGTGCTTGGGGGCCAAATGTGGCCCTCCATGCCTCTTCACCAGCCCCTCAGGACTGTTCCTAGACCAGACCCTCTCTCTTCAGGCCACATCTCTCACTGCCTGAGGTTTGCATCGTCCTTGAGCAATTTTGCCTGGCTCCACCCACTTTTGCCTTTTTGCTCCACCCACCTTTTGCATGTGGCCACAGAAGGTTGCCTAGAAAGGCCCTCCGCCCCAAACATGTTTTACAGGTAGATCATTTAATCCAACCTCTTGATCAATGCAAGAATCTTCCAGCTACAGCAAGCCTCTTTCTTTTTTGCAAGTGCCATTGATAAGAAAAGAAGCTGTGCAAGAGCGCTGTTCTTGTGCAACAAGCTTTTGGCTCCACCAGAGCTTGCACTGGAAATGCCCCCAATGGATTTTGCTGCTCTTGTGCATCTCCAGTTTTATTTTCCCGGGGGCCTGATCTTCATAGAATCATAGGGTTGGAAGAGACCACAAGGGCCATCCAGTCCAACCCCCTGCCAAGCAGGAAACACCATCAAAGCATTCCTGACAGATGGCTGTCAAGCCTCTGCTTAAAGACCTCCAAAGAAGGAGACTCCACCACACTCCTTGGCAGCAAATTCCACTGCCGAACAGCTCTCACTGTCAGGAAGTTCTTCCTAATGTTTAGGTGGAATCTTCTTTCTTGTAGTTTGAATCCATTGCTCCGTGTCCGCTTCTCTGGAGCAGCAGAAAACAACCTTTCACCCTCCTCTATATGACATCCTTTTATATATTTGAACATGGCTATCATATCACCCCTTAACCTTCTCTTCTCCAGGCTAAACCTACCCAGCTCCCTAAGCCTTCCCTCAGATTGTGCCTGTAGTAGAAAAAGGCCACCACTGATGTGTTTTACGCATGCTTCCTGCAGATTGAGCTCCCAGATCTGGGGAATTTGTACAAGATCCGGATATGGCATGAGAAGAGGAGCCCATTTGCTGGCTGGCATCTACATAAGGTAAAAAGCCAGTGGGACAGATTGCACTATGGAGGCAAGATCAATTCCCTGTAATAAGCAAGAGCTTATTGTTTCCATGAACTTGCATCCTTATCTAACACTTGAACACTGACATGTGGCCGGGGCAACCCAGCCAGATGGGCAGGATATAAATTATAACATCCTCCTCTTCCTCCTCCTCCTTATTATTATTTGCATGCTTGGTTTACAGTGAAACTAATGAATCTTAAGCTTCAGGGCTCCTAATCCTGGAGGGTCCCAGAAGTGACTTTAGTAAGGTAAAGGTAAAGGGACCCCTGACCATTAGGTCCAGTTGTGTCCGACTCTGGGGTTGCGGTGCTCATCTTGCATTACTGGCCGAGGGAGCCGGCATACAGCTTCCGGGTCATGTGGCCAGCATGACAAAGCCGCTTCTGGCGAACCAGAGCAGCACACGGAAATGCCGTTTACCTTCCCGCCGGAGCGGTACCTATTTATCTACTTGCACTTTGACGTGCTTTCGAACTGCTAGGTGGGCAGGAGCAGGGACCGAGCAACGGGAGCTCACCCCATTGCAGGGATTTGAACCGCCGACCTTCTGACCAGCAAGCCCTAGGCTCTTTGGTTGAACCCACAGCGCCACCCGCCACCCGACATTAGTACACACTGCTTAAAAATATTGGGTTTAGTCAGTGGTGTAGCGTGGGTTGCTGATGCCTGGTGTGGGGAAAGTGTTGCACCCCCCTGGTGGACTGGGCAGCTGGGGTGGGGACACATGCAGAGGCTGAACAGAGCCTGCCTCCATCAGGCTCCCCCTCCCCTGCTGCCTCAGTCCACTTGCCTACTGCCATGCCTCAGCTGCCAGGGCTCTGTGCCTGATTGCACCCCCTCAAAAATGTATGCCCGGGGCCACGGCCCCCTGGCCTCCCCACGCTACGCCTCTGGGTCTAGTAGACCCAATTTGAGTCACAGCAACTTTTTGTTGTATATATTTCAACAGTCCCAAAGTCTGAGAGTCAGTAGTGTTGTGTATTAATTAAACGTTCTGTCAGCCGGGTGGAGTAATGTCATTGGTCAGTTTAAGGGTACAAGTACAATCCACAGCCTGGTTGGGTCCCGCCGGAAAGTTAGAATATTATTGGTTCCCACTTAAATGTATCTATCCTCTCTGTACCATGGTGCCTTAAATAGAGCTTCTCCTGCCCCCGTTCCCCAGTCTTGTCGGTTACCTTACAATAAAAGAGTTGTTCATGAAGACGTGTCATTGGATTTATTGCTTCCACGTACCCACGGCACAACAACTAGCACAGATGTTGTTAAGGTGTAGTGATCAGTCATGGAACAACCCATTGAAGAAGACCCCATTGCTGGTTGTGGAGGGGCTCCCACGACAGTACAAGCTTCAGGGCCCCCAAAATGCAGGTCTGCCATGGAACCATGTTGACTTACCGGCTGAGGAGACCCTGAGCAACTACCATGGAACTCCTCTGTGCTGCAAAATGTTATTCCTTAGGCTTATTATAGGGTGAACCCTTGATTCAGACTGTGTCGGGCCTCCTTCCCTCTACTCTGAGGGTGCTTTCTAAGGCACACCCAAGAGTTCTCTGCAGCTCTAAGTTGCAGGGGCGAGATTGGCAGCAGAAGGATCATGATGATCTTTTCATAGGGCAGAGGTGACTAGCCTTTGGCAAATTGGCACCAGCCATTTGGTTTTTGCCTACTTCATCGCAACTTTGTGAGGTTAGGCATTGGGTAAAGCCTTGGTTTGGCTGGAGGGGAGGTTGTAGCCTTCACCAGCCCATCCTCATTAAGGGCATCCTGTTAAAGGGATCGAGGGGGAGTGGCTTCTCTCTGATGCCCCGGCGGGGGTACCCCTATTTGATGTAGTTTATAGGGATCCTCCAAATGATGGATTGCCCTTAGATGCAACTCCCAGCAAATGGACTGGAGTGATATCGACTGGCTTCTCCCAATTCCTGTGCCAAACCACTCACATCTGTAACCAATGAAGTTGTGGCCTATTTGAATCCACAGTTTGAAAGCACACCAATGCAAGTAGATAAATAGGTACCGCTGTAACGGGAAGGTAAACGGTGTTTCCGTGCGCTTTTGTTTCGGTCACGGTGTCCTGTTGAGCCAGAAATGGTTTAGTCCTGTTGGCCACATGACTCAGAAATCTGTCTGTGGACAAACGCCGGCTCCCTCGGCCTGAAAGCGAAATGAGTGCCACACCCCATAGTCGCCTTGGACTGGAATAAACCGTCCAAGGGTCCTTTACCTTTTGGAATAGCACTGAACAAACTCTAGAAATGTATTTCTTTTGCTATGCAGGCATGTGCAACAACAATAGCACATCACCATTTACTTTTTTTCATAAAAAAAGAAAAAGAAAATAAGGCCACATTGTTAATAGACCGTGACTTTTGAGTCTCTAATATGATTTGATAGGTTTCTCCCTTCTTTTGTGCTGCACAGATGTTTGGAGGGTCTAGCTGGGAGTTAGTAAACCATGAAGCATTGCAGATGCACGCTGGTTCCCAAGATTCATCCACACAGTCATTCTGTCCTCATTATTCTTGGTTTGCTGTCGCTTCCACTCCTGGGGGAAAGGTTGATGTCTAGCTGCAAAAGGGTCCCTTGTTCTTTCTCTAGTGAGAGGATTGCTAATGAGGCTGCAATGTTTAGTTGATTAATCTCTCAGATTAATCAGTTTAAAAACCTTTTTGCAGCACAGTCTTAAGCATGTCTTCTTGGAAAAGAAGCGACTGCTTCTGCATTCAGTGCTGTGTAATAAGTGCGGTCAAGATTACAACTTTCCCTCACAATTATATATGTGTCTATTGAGTTGTAAAGTCCCCAACTAGGACTGGGCAATATCTGGAGGAGACAGTTTGGAGTAGAAAAGCAGCCAGGGGGAGGTGCTTAACCCCAACCCAGCATGCCATCCAAAAAATCCAAAAAAAATCCAAAAAAATATGCTGTTATATGTCTGCACTTATGGGTACACCTCCTTTTGTATTCTGGGGGAAGAAAAAGAACAACTGGCTATTTAGCTAGCTGAATTTCAAGGTTAATAGAGGTCTTGTCTGGAGGAAATAAAATAAATGAACCATCTTATTAATCAACACTCATTTCCTCCACCTTACAAACTGACACGGCTCCAGCATGTTTGGTAAATTGCATTTTTTCCTTACTCCACTTTCAACCCTCCTTCCCCTCCTTCTTTCATTCACGTTGAAGTTATTCAACATTCTGGTTCTGGTTCAATTAAAGGTAACCCTTTTGAAGACTCTGACGAAAGAGAAGTACACATTCAACTGTGACCGCTGGCTGGATAGCAATGAGGACGACAATGAGATTGTGCGGGAACTCACAGCCGAAGGCCCGCTGGTGACTGAAGTGAAGCCAGGTGAGAAGAAAGAGGACTTCCATGGGGGGGGGGGCAGGAACTTGGGTAGCAATTAATCTCCCCCTATCCCACCCTCATTGGTACTGTATCTTCTGCAGATGGCATTAGCAGGCTGAATGGCTGCAAATTTTCATTATGAAGTTGTTGGGTTTTTAAAAAATAAAAACACAGCTCTTTCTGGAGACATCCTTGTTACTTCTGCTGGGTCATGGGTAATGTTAGGGGCTTAGCAGTATAGTTGTCATTTGGGCTACACCTTCTTGGTGTCTTGAGTTCCTTTGGAGAAAGCTGTGAAAAAAATGAGATAATTTGGGCACAGTCTAACCCCCTTATCTGACATCCTGAATGGGGGTTGGATGCACCCAGCCCAGAACTAGTGTCCCCCAGGGCAAAACTCTCCATTCTGTCATCCAAAAGTGGAGGTGAGAGCAAATCCAGTAAGATTGCGTCTTTGTTGTTGTTGTTTAGTCGTTTAGTCATTTAGTCGTGTTCGACTCTTCATGACCCCATGGACCAGAGCACACCAGGCACTCCTGTCTTCCACTGCCTCCCACAGTTTGGTCAAACTCATGTTAGTAGCTTTGAGAACACTGTCCAACCATCTCGTCCTCTGTCGTCCCCTTCTCCTTGTGCCCTCCATCTTTCCCAACATCAGGGTCTTTTCCAGGGAGTCTTCTCTTCTCATGAGGTGGCCAAAGTATTGGAGCCTCAGCTTCAGGATCTGTCCTTCCAGTGAGCACTCAGGGCTGATTTCCTTCAGAATGGATAGGTTTGATCTTCTTGCAGTCCATGGGACTCTCAAGAGTCTCCTCCAGCACCATAATTCAAAAGCATCAATTCTTTGGCGATCAGCCTTCTTTATGGTCCAGCTCTCACTTCCATACATCACTACTGGGAAAACCATAGCTTTAACTATATGGACCTTTGTCAGCAAGGTGATGTCTCTGCTTTTTAAGATGCTGTCTAGGTTTGTCATCGCTTTTCTCCCAAGAAGCAGGCATCTTATGCGCATTTAACTTGAGCAGTTTTAAGAAGACACGGTTGAAAGCAGGCTGGTTGAAGTAGCACAAGTTAAATTGAAGCAAGGCTTGCAAACTCCTTCTGTGCCAGTTCCTCTCGGGTATAACCCAGCACAAAAATAACTTTAATGCTCTCCACCTTGCTTTGGGGTGGCAGGGCCCAACTCTGTGTTACAAAGAGGTCCGCAAACATAACATGAAGGCTGGCAACATCAAACCCGCTGTATGGGAATCCCTTGCAGACAACCACTGGCCTGGAGACAGGCAGTCAGGTCACATATCCTTAGCAGTGACCAGAGGAGAAAGGACCCCTGGGAGGAGCACGGTGAGATATATTGTTGTCTATCTAGCACGATATTGCTTACACTGGGGTGTGGGGTGTGTTGGGGGGGGTTAGTACCTCTGGTGGGAGGCACATTGTGCTCCTTCTGGATAGTTTGTCCAGCTTTGGGCCCCACCTGTCAGGCTTCGGGGAATTCTATCCCTCCCCCAGTGGCAGCAAGAAGCAGAGAAAAACAAAGAGGAGTTCTTACTAATGAGTTTATTAAATCATCACAGAAGCAAAAGAATGCAGTCTGCCTCCCATTTATGGTGTTGCTCCAACTGATCTCCTCCCGCCTCCCTTCCTACCAACAGGGGCTAATTTTCTCTGAGTCCTTTGCTCTTGCACTCTTAATGAATGCTGAGTTCTGGGAGAAGGAGGGTCAGAAATATTCTCCGGTGATAATGTGTCAGCTGGCTGCTCTGTCTCTGTCTCCCCCTTTTCTTCTCCCAACACTTCTGTTCACCTGTCTCTGAGCTGTGACCTCCCTCAAACCACTGCTGTAATTAAATACTGAGAGCAGTGTGGTGTAGTGGTTAAGAGCAGTAGACTTGTAATCTGGGGAACCGGGTTTGCGTCTCCGCTCCTCCACATGCAGCTGCTGGGTGACCTTGGGCTAGTCACACTTCTCTGAAGTCTCTCAGCCCCACTCACCTCACAGAGTGTTTGTTGTGGGGGAGGAAAGGGAAAGGAGAATGTTAGCCGCTTTGAGACTCCTTCAGGTAGTAATAAAGCGGGATGTCAAATCCAAGCTCCTCCTCCTCCTCCTCCTCCTCCTCTCCTCCTCCTCCTCTTCTCTTCTAAACCTCTGCTGCCTTGCGGGATATCTTTGGGAGAAGAAAAGGCTATGGAGTAAACCCTACATAGTGGAGTCCCTAAGATGGTTGGATGGCCATTGTCTCTCGAGACAGACGAATGCCAACAGCAACCAAACAAATTGCCTATGGTGACCGGCAGTGGGTCTGGAGGGAATCTCCCCAGCCCTACCTAGGGATCCTGGGGATTGAACCAGCACTGCACCACTGAGCTGTGGTCTTTCCCTTAAACGCAGCTCTGCTGATCCATACTATACAGATATACACCGTCATATGCATTGTATAACATTGCTGCATCGTCTTAGCCAAGCGTAGCCTGGCATTGCATGGAAAATAAAGCTGGCCTAGTTTAAACTGCTACCGTCACACCGGTGTGTATCACGGCTATGGCACAACCCCCAATCAGCCTCAAGTGCTTAGTCCCTCAGTTGGATAAAAACAGAATTCGGGATTACAGTGGATCTGAGCCATCTCTGGCACTACCTTCCTGCTCATTGATCAGTATGCAGAGGAGAGCTGTTCCCGAGAAGTTGTGCAAATGATTATAATTGCAAATGCTATGATTAACATGTCAACAAACCTTTGATGAAGTTTATTTTTAATCTGCTGTGTGAAGTGGCTGCGAGGAACAGCGCATGTTCCCTGGTTGGTTGGGCTCTGCCGTTTGCCAACTGCACGGAGCAAAGGCCACGAGGAACAAAGTTTGGCGGTGCTATTGCTTCTTCATTTCAGGAGCTGGCCACTTTGGTCCAATGCAGATGTCGCAAACTGTGTTTTGCTAATCGGGAGCCAGCCTCAGGAGCACATGTTCACTTCCTCTATCCCTCTCTGGTCAAAATCCCTGCCCCAATATCGTATCACACTTAGCGAAGGATGGAAGGATCTGCCAATCTCTGTCTTAGCAGCCTTTTTCCTGGAAGTAGCGTAGCAGAGCTAAACAGGAAGCCCCAACTGATTTCCAAGGCAACAAGCATTCACTCTCTCTCCAACCCCCTCAAAAGAGTTTTCACACAACATATCCCTATATAAACTCACCAAGATATGTCCAACAACGCAGGATAAATGTTGCAGATGTGGTAGTCATTATGCAGGTTGCGTACACATATTTAGGACTTGCCCAATGTTTTCAATTTACTGACATACTATCGAAAATTTTATTTCAGATATGACTTTCTGTTGTTAAATGACCCCTTAATCCTTGAAGGGTACAGTCTTAGAGGATGATAAGTTAGGTTGTTTTTTTAAGTCTTCATGGTTTTTTTTTTTTTAAGTATTCAAATAGATACAAAGTGAACAACCTTTTTATGGTTTTGTATGATTCCTTTTGGGACGCGGGTGGCGCTGTGGTCTAAACCACAGAGCCTAGGGCTTGCTGATCAGAAGGTCGGCGGTTCAAATCCCCGCGACGGGGTGAGCTCCCGTTGCTCGGTCCCAGCTCCTGCAACAACCTAGCAGTTTGAAAGCACGTCAAAGTGCAAGTAGATAAATAGGTACCGCTCCGGTGGGAAGGTAAACAGTGTTTCCGTGTGCTGCTCTGGTTCGCCAGAAGTGGCTTAGTCATGCTGGCTACATGACCTGGAAGCTGTACACTGGCTCCCTCGGCCAATAAACGAGATGAGCGCCACAACCCCAGAGTCATCCGTGACTGGACCTAACGGTCAGGGGTCCCTTTACCTTTATGATTCCTTTACGCTGGATTTTATTTTTAGTTGCACAAGTCATGCAAATACCAGTAGTTACGTAAGTTATCTAACTTACACAAAATAGCCGGCATCAAGATGAAGAATGCATTATTTGGCAGAAACGAAACTGCAGCAGAAGGGAAACAGTGTCGATTGCGATGAATACAAATCGGAATGGAAACCACTGCCACCTTGCATCCCTACCCAAAGGCCATCAAGGAATTACACACCCACCCGCTCAATACTTCTCACATTCTTCAGTCAATTATTGCACTGAATTATCGGGTTATCTAGCAACGTTTTGATAAAACAGGTGGTATAGCTTGTGGCCCCAACAGCAGCAAGCTTTTATAAGGCAGGCACAGCTCTCAACAATGTGTGCCTTATCATTTGGAATCTTTGTTGGGTTTTCATATTTCTTGAAGTGGTGGTTGTATGAGAGACAATAATTTGGCAAAACATTGACAGAATTGCCTGTGGGAACCACAGAACTGTGAAGCTTTGGAGTGACTGCTCTCAGCCACAAGGGAAAGAGCCGTAAAACCCCATTCCTGGACTTGTTTGTCCTTAATGGATTCCTTAACCTGTGCCTTTGCAGTGAAAAAGTACCGGGTCGTTGTGCACACCGGGATGGTGAGTGGAAGCGGGACAGATGCCAACGTCTTCACTTGCCTCATTGGGGATCAGGGAGACACCGGGGACCGCGTCCTGCAGAACAGCGTGAACTCGATCAATAAATTTGAGAAGGGCAATGTAAGTCTGTGTCCCTGTTCAGAAAGACACCATGATATACGAGCTGTGGGAAGAGAAAGAGGGCCAGCCCAAATAATAGACATGGGGCAAGTTGTCCTAGGCAGATGCCAGCATTTGCGGGAATGCTGAGCAGTCAGTTCACAGGTGCCAGTGCCATGGCCTTTTTAAAGGATCACAGGAGTAGTCTGGAAGCTGGCTGCTCAGCTTTTTATCCCTTGTTCTAGCTGCCACTGTTGGTGTGCCATTTTGCTGCCACCGGAGTTGGAGGGGGGAGTGTTTGGTCATTGTCAAGTGACTGCAGGAAGTGCTGCCTAACCCATCTAGTGGAAGGGAAGGTTTGCCATTTTACATGTGGAACAGAGGGAGTGCATCGCTGATTGACGTAGGTGCCTTTTTTCAGCTGATGGGGCTACGTCTGCCGGGGGTATTGCCTCAAACCACTGTGCGGTCCTGCCTCCTCTTTTAGAAGCGGCAGCCATTTTGTATTATGCCACACACACCACATGTCGGCCATTTGGTGGTTGGCGTGAACAGCACTTTCTCAATATTCCGAATGTGCCCACTGGCTCAAAAAGGCTGGCAATCCCTGAGTTATTTTACATAGTTAGATATTATTAGGAAGGGTGCATGTGTGTACCATTTTGACGTTCTGCCTCACATGCCAAAACTGTCCAGAGTCAGTTTCCTCCAAGCAGCTCAGACTGCACATCTTGTGGAGTGATTTAATTCAGCTTCTACACATTGGTGGCTCAGATATATAACGAAAGGGTTGCACTTTTATGCTACGAAACAAAACAAATCCGAAAGGGAACATCCCAAGCTGCTTATAAATAACTTTAATGTAGTTTTTCTTTCGGGGAAGAGCATCCAGAAGGGCTGGAGGCAGAGAGCAATTCCCTGAAGAAGAATTCACCACAGCTCAAAACCTGCCGGACATTTTAAAAGAGACTATATTGAAGTTATTTATAAGTACCTTGAGATGTTCCCTTTTGTTTTCATGAGCTGTAAAACATGAGCCAGACCTGAAGTGCTCCCTCAGATCCCTTTTTCATGTCTGATGGGGGTTGTTGTCAGGAGATGTCTGAATCTTCTCTAAACAAGCCCTCGGTATGTACCTATTGTTGTTTCTCAAAGTTAACTATATCAATGTTAGCAGCTTAAAACAGCTTTAAGTAACACTGATTTGTATAACCATTTGTGTGTGTGTGTGTATAACCACTTTACATCTAAAGCACTCTTATACCACTGTAACAATCATGGCTTGCCCAAGAATAATGCTGAGAGCTGTAGTTTTAAAACTGTAGTTTGAGAGTCGTTAGGAGAACCCTCACAGAGCTACAATTCCCAGCCCCCTTAAAAACTACAGCTCCCAATATTCTTTTTAGGAAAGTTGTTATTGTTAAAGTCTTATAAATCTTACAGAAATCATTTAAAAGGGTACCTGCACATTTTGCTTCATAACTTTCTTCTTAGGAGGGCTAAAAAAAAAAGTTTAGAACCTGTGCTGGCTGTTTACCTAGTACGTCCACACACTCTACTCACCTCTTGACACCCCTCATAAGGGTGATCAATTTATATAGTGCTTTTATTGGGGAAGGCCCTCTTTAGATGGCACTCCAAAATGTGGCAAGCCAGACTGTTGCATTTGGAAGCTTTCCGCTTCATTTTGCTCTGTCATGTCCTGGGCTTCTGCCCTACAAGTCCTACAAATGATGGCAGGTGTACAGTACATTAAGCCTTGCTGGGACAGAACTTGGGCACCAACTTGAACAAAATATTATGGGGGGCAGGGAAGCTCCACCCTGCATCCCAAGATGTGGCGCCTGCTCACCATTTCGATGGCAATGCCCATCAACTTGGGGGTGGTGGTAGCCCCCTCAAATATTTTATTGGGGGACAAAGGGACCTTGGCCCCTAGGAGTTGGCTCCTAGAGGTAGAAGGCAGGTGGACCAGCAGCAGATGGAGCCAGAGCTGATGACAGGAAGCGCCAACACCCCCTGGCTCATTGTAAGTAAAATGGCAGACAGTTAGGGGACTGGCTGTTGGGGCAGTTCCTCATTTGCCCCAATGAACCAGCCTCCCCTGGCTGAACCCATTTCTCTCAGATCTGAACAAAATGAAAAATGAAAAAATTCCTTCCTGTAGCACCTTAGAGACCAACTAAGTTTGTTCTTGGTATGAGCTTTCGTGTGCGTGCACACTTCTTCAGATGCACTGACAGATGTAAGAAGAAACTTAGCTGAAAGATGTAAGATACCAAGAACAAACTTAGTTGAAAGATGAAAGATACCAAGAACAAACTTATTTGGTCTCTAAGGTGGCACTGGAAGGATTTTGTTATTTTTTATTTTGTTTTGACTATGGCAGACCAACACGGCTACCTCTCAGATCTGACTCCACCATTCCAGGTGTAGAAAAGTGCATTTGTTTCTTGACGTTCTTTTTCTTCCATTTTGACCATTTTCTTTCTGCTTTCCCTTGTGCCAAAGGCCGATGAGTTCATCATTGAAGCGGTCGACCTGAAGCAGGTGAGGAGGGTGAGGATAGGGCATGACGGCAAAGGAGGAAGCAGCGGCTGGTACCTTGGCAAAGTGATAGTGAGGGAAGATGGACAGCCAGAGAGTGAGGATCAAGAATTCCCCTGCTACAGGTACTAGGGAAAATGTCAGGCTCCACCTGTGCTCTGTCAGCTGGCTGAGTGTTCAAGACGGCAGGTTACCCTTTTGCTTTAGCACATGATGAGCACAATGTGGGCCTTGTTGTACAAAACCTGTCGCCTCCATTCTCTCAAGTCATGCCTCAGAGAGAAAATTACAAACAGGGATAGGATAGGCACCAGCCACCCAACATAACCCCAGTGGCCTCGACCATTGAACCTCACCATAGACGTTCCTGACACAAGCATTCTGAGGCTATCTTAGCCTAGCACAGAGTGGTTGAAAATAGCACCAACAGTAAACAACAATTTTAGGAAGTGCGCAAGCTACTAGGATACAGCATGCAAGCCCTTTCAAAACCAGGAATAGTTCACAAGGTGAAATGATTTAAAATTACCCCATTGACCAATTTTTTTTGGTTTAAAACATGGTATTCTTTCCTTCCAATCCAGTGGCCTTGAACAATAAAAAAATGGGTTCTGTATAAATAAAGCCGCAATTGGTTCTCTTTCCCATGTGATCTACCTGAGCATCAGGCAATCAATTGCCTCAGAATCATGGATGCAGCAAATTCTAAACCCCAGAGAGACACCACACCAATCAGGAACATGAAGACCAAGGCCCAGAGCTTAAAATCTCTTGTTCTGTAGGGTGGATTCTATCCCACCCTCCAGTCACACAAACACATAGTCCCATGCCACAAAAAGGAGCACATGGTTCTTAGCATCTCCAGAACCCTCTTTTCCACATAAGACAGTTGCCTCTCAAGAGAAATTTCCTTCGCTGTCCTTGCACCTCTATTATCTCTACCTTTCAAATAGAAAGAGGGTCACATGACAGCCTGCAGCAGAAGAACCCAGCTCAATGCTGGCACGCGAGTTCTTTGCCAACATGGCTGCCTTCTGCTTGGGCGGTTGTGTCATGGGCTCTTGAGAAATTTGAAGACAAAGGTGCTTGCCAACTGCATCCTCTTTTATGAAGGAAAGCAGATCTCTCCATGACCTGTAGATATTGGATGACAACCATTCCAGGCCTGCTGGTCAAGGAGCCTTCCGATTTCTTTGGGGTGTTTCTTTTTTTTTTTGAGAAGCATAAAATCTTGGTATGAAACGTCAATGGGCCTTGCTTATGGCTGATGTAGATGCTACACTCCTTACAAGGAGGCTGCTGGAAGCAGCTTTCCTGTGATGAGTGATCCTGGTTATAAGACCAAAACAGGAAGTATCTCAGAAGAACTTCTCATGAAGGTGCCACCTAAACAGCAAGATGTCTTGACCATGGCGGTGGCTTAATCCCTAGTCACTGGAACAAGATCCTAGGATGGGAACAGCATCAAGAGCTGCTCGAGACACAGGTACTAAGTTGCAGCAAGGTAAAAACCAAAGACCAAAACCAACCCTACGAAGACTTCCTTCCTTTGGGAAGTTATCTTGGTTGCTTCTGCAGTTGCTTTCCTTACATTCCTACTTCTCGATCTCTGCCACAAGTCACCACAGCAGAGGATTACTGTTCCTAACTAATGCTGGGCCAAAACCATGGATGAGCACGTTGACGAACCTTTTACATCTCACACGAAACATACCCTCCCTTCTGAGCAAAATTGTTCGCTGGGGGTGGGTGTCAGTGGAAGATGAAATGTGTCCTCATTGCCAAGGCAACCAGACCGAAACAGCATTGCTCTGGTCTAATTGTTGCACATTTTTCCTAGCTGGTGCCGAATGCAGATGTCATCCATCAGCACTTGCTTTCGGTGGGATATGCATTCAGATATATATCCTCATCCACATTTTTCTCCAGCCTAGTCATAAGCAACTGGAATTGGGAAAGTCTTGCCTAGTAATGAAAGTGGACAAAAGCACCAGTATGGTGTAGAAAAATAACAAGTGTCAACACAAACGCCTAGGCAGCAGAGATTCATTTCCACCTTTTCAGAGAGAGGGCAGTAGGTAGGATTTGTTTTCTCTCAGTGCTGCTGTCACATGGTCCTGCCTGACCAGTTGCAGGGTGATGCGGCTTCATCGTGATCTTTGATTGGCTGGGATCAAAGGTGTGATGTGGCCTTTCCGAGTAAAACAAAATGGCGCCCCAGCAGTAGCAGGCAGAGGGGGAAATGGCAGCAAACAAGCACAACAAATTTTGCGAGGGAGTGGAAAGTGTTTTTTCCTCCACAATGAACATCCCTAAACAGCAGATTTTGCAGCAAAAATGAAAACTCGGGAAAATCTGGTGCAGTACTGCTAAACTGAGGCTTCTAAGGCTTTCCAAAGTATTTACCTTTGGCCACATGGTTTTAGAGACTGAAAGGGAAGAATACTGGGTAGAGTACATACCCGACAATCATCAAACGTCCAGCAAGTGGAAATTGGGTTCCTTCGTTTTGCATGCTGCCCGTTCTGCTGTGGTGCTTTGCCAGGGTCTCATAGCCACTTTGCATTTTTTTAAAATATGGAATATACAATCACCAAATGTGTGCAATGCATCTGTTGCCAGGCTGCACCCGTTCAGTCTGCAAATTGTGTGTGTGTGTGTGTGTCAGAGAGAGAATGAGTGTGAGGGCTGGCCCTATGATGAGACCGAGTGAGGCAGCTGCCTTAGGCAGCAAATCCTAATTGGGGGGGGGGATGGCCAGAGCTGTGAGTCCCACATGGCCTGCCCTGTGCCCCTTACATTAGCCCGCTGCCCTCAGGTGCAGTGGAAGACGCTGCCCTTTAATGAAATCTTCAATTTAAAAAATGGAGAAGAATAGACAATGAGTAGCCCACTTTTTTGTAGATGAATACCTGGAATGTAAGATAAAAAATTCCTTCTAGTAGCACCTTAGAAACCAACTAAGTTTGTTCTTGGTATGAGCTTTCGTGTGCATGCACACGAAAGCTCATACCAAGAACAAACTTAGTTGGTCTCTAAGGTGCTACTGGAAGGAATTTTTTATTTTATTTTGTTTTGACTATGGCAGACCAACACGGCTACCTACCTGTAACTGTCAGAGGTTAGGGTAAAACAGAAATTGTACATATTCTGAGTACCCTTTGGGGTCATTTTTTTTCAAACTCCCCAAACAAAGAAGGTTTCGATCTTGCTGATGACGTTTAAGGCATTAACTGCCAGAAATTAACACCTTTCTCAGCTCCCCCCTTAAGCATCTCAAATCCACAACTGAGAAAGGAAATAAAGATGACAAATATATACATTTACCTTGCAAGGTGATATGCTCTTCTTCATTAGAGGTCTTCAAACAGAAGCTGTGTGGCCACCTGTCAGGGATTCTTTAACTAGATGACCGTTGGGGGACCCTTCCAACCCTACCATTCTGTGAATTATTGGATATTGATTCTTCTTTGCCAGGTGTCTTGTAATCTGTTTCTTTATTCCAGATTGCCATAAAAAGGTCTCTAGGCACACAGGTTTGTTTTCCAGTATACACACTGTATCTTCCTGGATTTTAATAAACCTCCTGGTGCTTGGCTGGTAATAGCAGGTAACTTAACTTTCATTTGCTGACCAGATGGCTTGACAAGAATGAGGATGATGGCATGATTATTCGAGAGTTAGTTCCAGCTGGGAGATCATCTATTCTGGAAAGTGAGTTTGCAAATGGATTTCATGTCTGGCTGTTGGGTTTTTACTTCATTGGGATAGGGATAGATAGGTAAGTAATAATAATAATAATAATAATAATAATAATAATAATAATAATTTATTTATACCCCGCCCATCTGGCTGGGTTTCCCCAGCCACTCTGGGCAGCTTCCAACAGAATATTAAAATGCAATAATATATTAAACATTAAAAGCTTCCCTAAACAGGGCTGCCTTCAGATGTCTTCTAAAAGTCTGGTACAGGTGAAACTCGAAAAAATTAGAATATCGTGGAAAGGTTCATTTCTTTCAGTAATTCAACTTAAAAGGTGAAACTAATATATGAGATAGACTCATGACATGCAAAGCGAGATATGTCAAGCCTTTATTTGTTATAATTGTGATGATTATGGCGTACAGCTGATGAGAACCCCAAATTAACAATTTCAACTTTGGGGTTTTCATCAGCTGTACGCCATAATCATCACAATTACAACAAATAAAGGCTTGACATATCTCACTTTACATGTCATGAGTCTATAATTATAATTATAATTATGGCGTACAGCTGATGAAAACCCCAAAGTTGAAATTGTTAATTTGGGGTTCTCATCAGCTGTATGCCATAATCATCACAATTATAACAAATAAAGGCTTGACATATCTCACTTTGCATGTCATGAGTCTATCTCATATATTAAACTCCAGTAGCTAATGAAAACAATTGCTTACATAAATGGACTTTTCCACAATATTCTAATTTTTTGAGTTTCACCTGTAGTTGCATTCTTTTAACTCGTTGTGCCTTCTCATTGTTTCTGGCCAAGTCCTTTGTCTATTTATCTTTCCTCCGTCAAGTACGGGTGACGCTGTCCATTTCAGTTGGTCCTGAAAGAGTCTGAAGTATCATACATGAATTCCTAGCTCCCGTTCTTTCCCTTCCTATTCTTTTTTGATCACCAGTGATGAGGGATGAGTCTTTGCCATATGTTGTCAGGTCTCATACCTAGTACATGCTACTATTTCTGTAGATATCGGTTACCACATCAGCATAAAAACAGGGGACGTCCCTGGAGCCAGCTCAGATTCAAAGGTCTTGATCAAGCTCTACGGTGAAAAAGCAGACACAAAAAAGGAGACACTTTTGGTGTCTGATAATGACTTAGAGGACTACTTTGAACGAGGGCGGATCGATATCTTCACTCTTGACACAATGGACATTGGGGAGGTACGAATGAACTGCAAGCATGGCTTTGAGTCACGCAGAAAGGACTGGTTTAATTGTTAAGGCCACCATGGCTTTAAAAATGGAGTGTGGTTGCCTAGCTGTTTATCATATTTTATGGTATCACATGCTTTCTAAATGAAACCCACAGTTGAGCAATAGCTTTTTTAGACTCAAAGAAAACATCAAAAATAGCAAGCAAGGACTCCAGAGCTCATTATCGGACTCCATGTTGAGGAAAACAGTGGGTTGAGGCAGGGGAAGAGGAAAAATTGGAGCATGGTGTTTTGAACCTACAGTACTTAGGGGGATATCCTATGGAAAGATCCACTGGGATAAGCATCTTAGGATGCAGCAGATCACTGGCTTAGCCAGCTGATTCCTGTCTCAGCCAGGTTCGGCTGGCATTAAGTCTCCCATTCCAGCTTGGCCAAATATAGCTCCAGCTTACCTTGCTCAGCTCAGCTCAGCCACAGCTGGCTGAGCCAAAGCCAGTGTAAGTCCCTCCCAAAGGTCATGGGGCATGGGGGGGCATGGCAGAAAGTGGACCAAAATGGGGGAACTTAGAGTGGACCCTAAGCCCATTCAGTTTTATGATGTGACCCAGCACCCCAGCATAAAATGCTTTTTCAGGAGGATATCTCAATCAGTAGAGCATGAGACTCTTAAACTTGGGGTCGTGGGTTCGAGCCCCACATGGAGCAAAAGATTCCTGCATTTGCAGGGGGTGGACTAGATGTCCCTTGTGGTCCCTTCCAACTCTACAATTCTACGATTCTATGGCTTGTTTTCTCTCTGCCAGGTGATGCAGCAGCTGTGCAATTCTACACTAGCTTAACTTACATTGGCTTGGTTTGCACCACCTTCTTGTGCATAGGATTCCTCCCTACATCTGCAGTCTGTAGGAGTCTTAATATGATGTGCTGTAGATGTTGTGCAGGCTCAGTTCATTTAACCTCTGTTCAACAGGCTTCAGTCATTTTGAGAGCTGCTGGGATGATGATGATGATGATGATGATGATGATAATAATAATATAGATCTCCAGTTTTTGTGTGTGTGTCCAGTGTTAGTCATACTCAGAGCAGAACCATTAAAATCAATGGGCATTCCTAACTTAGCTCCATTAACTGCAGTGGGTCTACTTTGTATGGAACTTAGTTGGGTGCAACTCATCAAATCTAGACGTTGTATTGCCTGCCTGCTGCCTGAGCAGAATCCAGAAGTCCCCTTTGAGACAGAAAGCAAAGACAATTGAGGTAGTTGAGAACTGAGCAAAGCTACAGCAATAGGCATTTCCATGACGCACTCAAACGCTTTCCGTTCTGCCTCCCAAAGATCAAGCGGATCTCCATCGGGCATGACAATGTAGGACTCCGGGCTGGCTGGCACCTTGGCAGTGTTGAGATTTCAATTCCTGTCCACGGCAAGCAGTACAACTTCCCTTGCAACCGTTGGCTGGACAAAACCGAAGCCGATGGAAAAGTAGAGATTGAGGTCTACCCCAGCGAGATCGTCCCGATTGAGAAATGTAAGGACCGGTGGCACCTTTCTAGTGATTAGGACTGATAGCATTTTCTGGGAGTGAAAGAAAGGGAGGGTTGTCCTCTGCGATGTTGGAAGATTTAGGGCAGATACAAGAAAGTACTTCTTCACATAGTAAATCATTTTCCATCATTTTCCACCCCCCATAAGAATATTTTACTCCTTTCCATATTGAAAGTTGCATTTGTTACTCAACAGTTATATTCAAATTTGTTGTGGTATTGGGACATAAAACTTTTGACCCAAGTGGTGCTGCTGACCGGCACTGCAATCAATCACCTTTACAATCTTCTCCGACATCAATGGCGCCCAGGCACACTTCTCGCTGCGCTCTGAGCGTCCTTCAGTAGCAGAGTAAAACGCAGCACAGAATGGCTTGTTGAGGTCTGCTCCTTCGTGGTGTCTTGAAATAACTTGACAGACACCAGTGCTACTAATCTAACGAAGCTTTATTTAGTAGCACACACACAAGTCCTACAGACTCGAGCTGCATGTCTGCAGCAAACAAAGAAATCACATTCAGCAGTAACACAAAGTACTTAGCACAGTAGGAAGAAGGGGAAAGTGAAACCAAACCTCCCCTTTTCTAGACAAAGGAAAAGTGCCCGTATTACAGTGGGCAAGGCTCCCAGGATCAGAACGCCTCTTGCATCATTAACTCTAAGATGCCCAGAAAACCTGACAAAATTCAACAAAGCTAGTGACTTACAGATCACCCAATGTTTATAGAGTTGTACCTTGGAAGTCAAATGGAATCCGTTCCGAAAGTCCGTTTGACTTCCAAGATGTTTGAAAACCAAAGCACGGTTTCTGATTGGCTGCAGGAAGCTCCTGCAGCCAATCGGAAGCTGTGGAAGCCCCGTCGGACATTCAGCTTCCAAAAATAGTTTGCAAACCGGAACACTCACTTCCGGGTGTGCTGTGTTCAGGAGCCAAAACGTTCGAGAACTGAGCTGTTCGAAAACCAAGGTACGGCTGTATTCCAAATTACATACAGTTGCATTTTAAGGTTCCGTCTTATCTAATTTCATCCTCTAAAATCTATTGGGGAGGGGGGAGAGAGAACAGCCTTAATTCCCACAATAACCTCTCCTCCCCATCTGCTTCAAACATAGTGATAAATTACGAGGTGTGTGTAGTGACCGGCGACGTGAGGAACGCAGGTACCAATGCCAACGTCTTCATGCAGATTTATGGTGAGCTGGGCAAAACAGAGGTCCTGATTCTGAGAAACCGGTCAAACAACTATGAGAGAGGAGCGATAGAAACCTTCAAGGTAGGGCTGAGCTGCAGAATGGGCTCTAACTAGATTTCTCCCGGGTGAGTGCTTTCCCTCTCCACCAGCAAAAGTGTGGCAGATCTAGATATTGCATCTTTTTGCCAGGCTTGAAGTTAGACGAGCCTTCTTCAGTTTTAGCTTCTCCGAGGTCACGCCTGCACAACGTGTTATGAAGTTCAAAATGTGCCTTGGTAAAAGTATTAAAAAATTGTTCTTTTGTCTTTTGCTTTGTTGCATAAAATGCAAAATCATTAAATGAAAGCTATTAAAATTGAAAGAAAAGAAAAGAAACCCCCTTCAGAAAACTGTCTTTGCAAGCACCTCCTATCATGTGTTTTATATTTTATTTATTCCTCCTGCGTGTTTGTCGTTTATGCTCAGTAGTCTTGTCTTTAACAAAATTAGTACAATTTAAAAAGCACCCTTCCGTCCATCGATCTGAAATATAGAGATCATAATTGTAAGGATGACAGAGAGCATGTACAGAATGCTTTCGGGACCTTAAAATGCTGTCGAAATGCTCAGAGTTTATTTTACTAACCATCTTAAAGGTAGAAGCTGCGGACGTTGGCAAGGTCTACAAGATCCGAATTGGCCACGACGGGAGTGGCATTGGGGACGGCTGGTTCTTGGAAACTGTCACGGTTAAGAAGATGCCGACAAGGGAGGAAAAGAAGAAAAAGAAGAAGAAGAAGAAGAAGTCCCCCGAAGAAGCGGAGGAAGAGGAGGAGCCTCAGGAGATAAATATTATGGAGGTTTATCAGTTTGAAGCCCACCGATGGCTTGCCAGGGATGAAGAGGACAAGGAGCTGGTGGTGGAACTGATACCAGAGGATGGAGATGAAATTGAAGGTAAACTAGGGTTACTGGAAGGTAAACTGGGATCGAAGGGTCATAGCTCAGTTGCAGGGATGGAAAAGATCCCTAACTGAAAGATCCTGGAGAGCCGCTGTATGTCAGTACCAACAATTCTGAGCTAGATGCAGCATAAGGCAGTTTCCTTTGTTGGTGTGCATGATTCCTAGTGCATTTCCTTGTATCCAGCTTTAGCGGGTGTGGACCTTGTGTGAGCAGGGTAGTCAATAATTGGAGATCCATGCAGACACGAGTCCAAGGCTCTCCAACTTTCTGATAGTTTGAAGGGACATTAGTCAGACCTCCTTCCAGTTCAGGAAATAGCACTGCTGATTCCCCTTATCTTTTCCTCTGCAATGCATAAGCAGCCTGGGGAGGGAGACTTGGGCAAGGTGATTGGGGAGGAGACTTGGACAAGGGCAGCATGGTGTAGTGGTTAGGGTGTTGGACTAGGACCTGGGAGACCAAATCAGCACTGGGCACCAAAGCTCACTGGGTGACCTTGGGCCTGTCCCCACCTCTCAGTACTTCCAAGGGTTGTTGTGGGGATTAAAAGAGGAGGAGGAGGAGGAGGAAGAGGAAGAGGAGGAAGAGGAAGAGGAGGAGGAGGAGGACATTGTATGCTACCTTGATGTATATTTTGTTCTAGGAGGCTTATTTTGGTCAGATTCAAGTATACACACTTCCAGAGTTTACAGTAAATACATTGTTGTTGTTCAGTTGTTCAGTCGTGTCCGACTCTTTGTGACCCCATGGACTAGAGCACTCCAGGCACACCCATCTTTCACTGCCTCCCACAGTTTGGCCAAACTCATGCTAGTCGCTTTGATTTGAGAACACTGTCCAACCATCTCATCCTCTGTCGTCCCCTTCTCCTTGTGCCCTCCATCTTTCCCAACATCAGGGTCTTTTCTAGGGAGTCTTCTCTTCTCATGAGGTGGCCAAAGTACTGGAGCCTCAACTTCAGGATCTGTCCTTCCAGTGAGCACTCAGGGCTGATTTCTTTAAGGATGGATAAGTTTGATCTTTTGCAGTCCATGGGACTCTCAAGAGTCTCCTCCAGCACCATAATTCAAAAGCATCAATTCTTCGGCGATCAGTCTTCTTTATGGTCCAGCTCTCACTTCCATACATTACTACTGGGAATACCATAGCTTTAACTATACGATAGCTTTAACTAAATACATTACTTCTGGTAAATGAGTTGCCATAGTTGCTAGAGGGTCATGGAAATTTGTATCCTGGACATTTTAGACTTGTGCACCCCTGTACTATGTGGTGTAATGATCTCTGGAAGGCAAGCAAGCCCCGATAAGAAGCAATGACTCTCTGGCAGTTTTATGTACATTTATTTACAAAAAGACACACCCAGAGCACTGCTTCTCGCCTGCTCACATTGACGATAGTTGGTCAGTCTGAATTTTTGCCCCTCCCACAGCAGGAAGGATGCCACCTTACCCCTCTTGCCGTTCCATTGCCATCTGATCTTATCCAGTCTCCTAGAACAGGGACTGAGAGGCTGGCCTTCACCCTCCCCACTTTCACTCGACACAGTCTCGGACCTCTGCTTATCTGCTGATTGCCTAGCAGCACTCTGGCTGCCTTCCAACTCTTCCTCTTCTTGAGAACTAACAAAGTCTTCCCCAGGAAGGTGGGGTGTGTGTGTTGAACTGCCCTTTCTCGACTCTGTCAGCCAGCTCTCATCTTAAGAGTCGGTCCCTCATTCACTTAGTTCGATTTCTGAGTCTAACTCTTCCCCTGCACTCTGGGGGGGGGGGCAATGTTCCTGCATCTGAGACCAAAGGGCCACATCAGTTGTCAGATGTGAATTTCCCCCCCAGCTCTTCTACCCCTCTAAAAAAACAACACAATACTTGGTAAGTGTGGGTACCCTATGATGAGAAGAGTCCTGAACACCCTCCTGGAGGAATTCAGGATTCACCAGTACCCTTCAGTGAATAACAGAGGCTAAGCCTAAGCAAAACGTATTTACAGAAGGGAAAACAATGAGTCCTCTCAGAATCTGAATACAGATTTATGGCTTCCTTCCCCCAGCAAACTTGTATGAAGTCAATGTCATCACTGGAGGCGTGTGGGGAGCCGGAACAGATGCTAATGTTTACCTGAGCATCTATGGTGAAAGAGGAGACACCGGAGAGAGGCACTTGAAGCGCTCAGATCACCTCAACAAGTTTGAGAAGAACCAGGTGAGAACTCTGTGCCTAGATGCAAGCCATACGCCCAGCTAATCCAGCACTCCGAAAAGAGCCGAGACAAACATGACATTCTGCTCTCATCCATCACAGCACATCACCAAACAACAGACCTGGAGTAATATTTCAGGTTTACAGCTTCTACACATTTGTTCCCAATGAGAACTTTCTTTCCCGTACAAATAGCAGCTTTCAGGGAGCAGTTTCCCTCCCTAAGGATCTCAGCAGGAAAGAAATGAGTTAAGCTCCTCCATCCCTTCCTCCTGCAACCCTGATAATTATCAGCTCCCTCCATCAGCTGCTATTTGTATTTTTAGAAAATCATGCATGATAAATGCACAGGGGCGGTGGTGGTGGTGCGGTGCATGTAACATTGCCTCCAGTCTATCTGTTGGGCACTTGCATTAGGCCATTAAACAAACAGAGTTGGGGGCAACAGTTTGACTACAGATGTGAAGCTGCCTTAAACTGAGAGGGTTGTATTTTTTGTTTCGTTTTATAAGGCTGATTAATATTCTACAGCCTTTTAAATGTGTTTGTGTGGGGGGGTTATTGTTTTGTTTTAACAATTTCTTTGGTTCCCCCCCTGGTATTTTTATCCTGTGTACTGCCCTGAAATCTTGTGATGAAGGGTGGTATAATAATAATAATAATAATAATAATAATAATAATAATAATACATACTCACTCTGAATATATCAAATGAGACCAGTGGTCCATCTAGCTCAGTATTGTCTATACTGACTGGTAGCACCTCTTTGGAGTTTCAATCCTTTCTGGAGATGCTTGGACCTGGGACTTCCTGCATGCAAACCAGAGGCTCTACACCTGAGCTCCTGTCTTTCCCATAAGACTATAGGGTTGCTCTGCAAGGCTGGAGTCCTATACCCACATACCTGGGAGTAAGCCCCATTGATGCCTGTAGGATTTGCGCGCCCCCAGCCTCTCAGCTTTCCCAGCTACCGGCGTCCAGAGCGCGCAAGACCTCGCTCTTTTGCCTCTACTCAACCCTCCGGCCGAGTAGAGACAGGTCTTTTTTGCTGCCACCACCCTCTGAAGTTTGGAAATCCGCCTGAAGCCACAGGGCGAAACGCGAGGGCCGTTTCCAGCCTTCCCAGCTCAAACAGAGCTCCAATTGATTAACCCTTTACAGTAGTATGACCAAGCGGTAGACCTGGAATTAGCCAAGCAAACCCCGGGGTGAACAGAAAACCAGAACAAAAGTTCTTTTAAACATTTATTCAGGAGTTAACAAAATACAAAAGGCATAATTCTCCAGAACACAGGTACATGCATAAAAATAAAAACATACTTGCTAGACTAGTCTAGAAACTTTTCCTCTTATTCCCTCTCCCTAAGGCAAGGACTGATACTTAACTGCATTTGCATTCAAACGAGCTGGCAAAGTCCTCAGGCTGGCTAAACAAAAGCCGCCTTCAAAGTTCTCGTTAGGCTCCCATCCTCAGATGTTCTTCCAAGCCGTGGCTGGCTGAGTCAGGTGTCAAAGAGCCCTCTAACTCCTCAGCTCTCAGCAGCAGCCCCTTCCATTTCAAAGCCCAGAGTTAATAAGACATTTCCCCACATGGGATCCCCATTCAGTATCCTATAGAGGACCCAGTTCTTAATCCCGTTAGCCAATCACTGCCCCTAGGTCATTATTCTCACCTGTCAAAGATGAGGGGCAGCTGCAAGTCTCTGAGCCGTTACCTCCCTAATTTTCTCATCCGCTTGATAAACACCAGCTGGCCCCATCCTAGTTCTTATCAGGAGCCAGGATGTCTCCTTGTAGCTGGGATCTTCACACCCCCAGCAATCTCCTAGTTGTAAAGTTCTTTAAAGGCGACCCGTTTACATTCCCCAACAGGGCACTTTTAGGTCACTTTCCCATGGCACAGCACGATACCCATGATTCTGTTTTACCCAGAAATCCTTGCTCCCGAACCAAGGATTTTGGTCCGACACTACAATGCCAATGGAACTTACTTCTGGGTAGATATGCATAGGACTGTCCTGTGGAGAACATTTGAGATGGGAAAACGCCCAGCTCTCAAGGCACAAATCCCTTTGGGGGCATACAGAACCGCAGGGAGGGCTCTCTCTCTCTTGCTGCTTTGCAGGTGGACGTATTCACTGTTCCAGCCATTGATCTGGGAGAGCTCAAGAAGGTACGCATCCGCCACGATAACACCGGAAGCAATCCCGCTTGGTTCCTGGAGAGGATAGAGGTCATTGACACCAACGAGGACATCACGTGAGCAGATCGATGGCTATCCCTCAGCTAAGGCAACAATCTGGGTCCTGACCAGATAATTCACAGGCCAATTGAAATTAATTTGCAATTCTGGTTGTATATATTCCAGTAACTGGTTGTGTGTGTGTGTATCTCAAGGATTGCACAAGTGAAACAAGACATGGAGTTGATGTTAGGATAAACACTACACAGAACAACCTAAAGGGGAATTTCAACCATGAGGTCCTCCTTTGCTTGGGTAGTGGTACCATAGCTGTCAACTTTTACCTTTTCTTGTGAGGAATCCTATTCGGAATAAGGGAATTTCTCTTAAAAAAAGGGAAAAATTGACAGCTATGAGAGGTACCCTTGGGTGTTCTACAGTGTAGCCCTAAACATTTATACCAAGCCTTGACGAATTCAATGGGAGTTACTACCAAGTAAGTGGATATGGGACTGCAGTCTTAAGAGTCCACTCCCTCCCCCAGAGATTTTCAGTACAAGACTGGGTTGCCTTTGTTCTGGGATGTCCCTATACAAAATCTAACCTCCTGACAGGTCCCATTTGCTTCACCCAAAACCAAGGGTCAAAAAGAGGTTTGGGTAAAGCAGAATCTGCAAGAATGATTCATGCCTGCAGGTGAGATCAGGCAGCGTGGGGTTTGAAACCAGCCCACCTCCTTTCTCCAAATGGCTATATAAGAACACTAGCTGCTGGCCAGAGCTTTCGATATGAGGGCATTTATTAATGTTATACAATGGTACCTTGGTTCTCAAACTTAATCCGTTCTGGAAGTTCATTCCACTCCCGAAACCGTTCGAAAACCAAGGCGCAGCTTCCGATTAGCTATAGGAGCCTCCTGCACTCAAGCAGAAATCGCGTTGGACATTCGGCTTCCAAAAAATGTTCGAAAACCGGAACACTTACTTCCAGGTTCTTGGTTTTCGGGAGCCTATTTGTTTGGCAACTAGGCCGTTCGAGAACCAAGATACCACTGTATATATTCTGAAATGGTTGTTAAGATTATCAACAACTACAAAAGCTGCGTAGCTAAGATTTCCTGGATACTTAAGTTAATACTGTCATAGGCAAAGATTGGAAGGAAAATGTTTGTTTGTTTTTATTTAGAATGTTACTAATTAAGAGATCAGAGACAGAGATAAAGGGTTGGCAAAGTAAGATTAATAAATTTTGTAATGGGGATAAGAAACCTAGAACCAATAAAAGAAGATGGTATGAACCCCAGAAAACAGGTGGACAGTGTCTCCCCAACATAAAGTTATGTTATATAGCAAATCGGTTATGATATATCATAGACTGGATAACAGAACAATGAGAGTTAGAATGGTTAGAGGAGTGGTACACAGGAAATGAGGGAGAAGTTAGTGGATATATATATTTTTATCAAACTGAATATATTTTTATAAATAGGCAACGGTGGCAGAATATTGAAAATCCCTTATTAAAAATCGTCATTGAGATATGGGCAATATATAAAGGAAAATTGATACCAGTAAATTTCTCACTAACTCTGGTGGTGATGATAGAAGACTTCCCAGTAAATTTTTTAAAAAAAGGAAATTGAAAAAAAAGCGAAAGAGAAGAAAATGCTTAAAATAAAGGAATGGGAAGAGAAAATGAGGAGCAAAGAACAAACAAAAGAAGCTGTAACAGGAAGTAAAATAACTTGGTTTAACTGTATACAATTGAAGCCCTACGTTGGGCAAAAGATTCCTGCATTGTTGGGGGTTGGAGTCGATGATCCTTGGGGTCCCTTCCAGCTCTACCATTCTACAATTTCTTGGTCTAGTGTCCTACTGACCTGCCCCTTTAAGGTCAAGCTGGACAATACACAATTAGCTACGGATCTTTACTCTTAAGTGCAGATGGAACAGGGTGGGTTGATCACAAATTGTCGGATCTGGATCCTAGCACGAAGGTGAATAAAATGGCTTTAACCATTTGCCCTGCGATGGGTGCCAATCTGAATTCCTGCCTGCAATTTACTTAAGGGGGGGGGAAATAATTGAAGAGTATGAGAGGGTTTCCCCCCCTAGGCAAATTGCAGGTGTAGGGTCCCAGTGTGAGAGCCAGTGTGGTGTAGTGGTTAAGAGCGGTAGACTCATAATCTGGTGAACCGGGTTCGCGTCTCCGCTCCTCCACATGCAGCTGCTGGGTGACCTTGGGCTAGTCACACTTCTCTGAAGTCTCTCAGCCCCACTCACCTCACAGAGTGTTTGTTGTGGGGGAGGAAGGGAAAGGAGAATGTTAGCCGCTTTGAGACTCCTTCAGGTAGTGAATGTGGACTAGGAAAAATGTGGACTAGGAAAGCCCTCTCACTGACCCCCTTGTTCTGGCAACTTGTGTTAAAATAGAAGGTTACGGGGAGCACCTGCCCATAAGGGCATTGGATATGGAGCCAGCATATTGCCTAGACCTTTAGAGGTGGATCTCGGTCTGGAGGTGGCCAAGGGGAGGTTGCTAAACTGTGCTGTTCTTGCAGTTATTATTTCCCATGCCAGAGGTGGCTGGCAGTGGAAGAAGACGATGGTCAGGTTGCCAGAGAGCTGGTCCCAGTGGACGAAGCCTTTGTGCTGAAGGATACCGACGATTCTGGGTCTCTTGCAACGCTCGGCCTGGAACAGAAAGGTTTGCCACCAGCTCTTTACAATTGCTTCTACATCGCAAAGGCTGAGGATGAAAGCAAACACTTTTAATAACACCAGAAACGAGGAGAGGCTTTGCATCCTCCTCAAGTGTTTTTGCTTGGCTGTAATGAGTCTTTGAACTCTTCTTGAACTCCTCTTCCTTCCTTGGATAGACGACAGAATTGTGTGTGCTTAAAAACCAGGTGACTGGACAAATGAAGACATCTGAAGGCAGCCCTGTTCAGGGATATCCTTAATGGCTGATGTTTTCTTGTGTTTTAACATTTTTTCGGAAGCCTCCCAGAGTAACTGAGGCAACCCAGTCAGATGGGCAACGTATGAACAATTTTTTTTAAAAAAAATTACAAATGTAAACACGCATTGTTTAGCCCACTTTTGCCTCTTGCCCCGCCCACCATTGGCATGTGGCCCCCAGCAGGTTGTACAGAGGGGAATGTGGCCCTCGGAGTAAAAAAAGGTACCCCATCCCTGTCCTAGAAGTATGACTTTACTGTGGGTCTTGGATCACTTCTATTCAGAAGTGATCCAAGATCCAGAAGAGGGCAACCAAAATGGTCAAAGGCCTGGAAACGATGCCTTATGAGGAACGGCTTAGGGAGCTGGGTATGTTTAGCCTGGAGAAGAGAAGGTTAAGGGGTGATATGATAGCCATGTTCAAATATATAAAAGGATGTCATATAGAGGAGGGAGAAAGGTTGTTTTCTGCTGCTCCAGAGAAGCGGACACGGGCAATGGATTCAAACTACAAGAAAGAAGATTCCACCTAAACATTAGGAAGAACTTCCTGACAGTGAGAGCTGTTTGCAGTGGAATTTGCTGCCAAGGAGTGTGGTGGAGTCTCCTTCTTTGGAGGTCTTTAAGCAGAGGCTTGACAGCCATCTGTCAGGAATGCTTTGATGGTGTTTCCTGCTTGGCAGGGGGTTGGACTGGATGGCCCTTGTGGTCTCTTCCAACTCTATGATTCTATTATTCTATTCAGTGGCTAACTCACTCCATACAAATAGCCCTGTGTGTGTTGGGATAAGAGAGGGCATGAAATTCACCATAGCTCAGAAGTCACCCCTTCCCAATGGAGATTTTTCTTCTCGACAGCTCAATCCACTACGTTTACTGTGACTGTGAAAACTGGGGACAAGAAACGTGGTGGGACGGATGCCAATGTCTTCATAGTCCTTTATGGCACCAAAGATGATACAGGTGGGAGCGAAAAGCCCGGCCCCAGGGGGGAGATGGTGGGGTACTGGTTGCCACTCATATAATTGACTGCCAGGGCTCAGGAGAATTGTCATGGAAGGTTTAGCTACTCTTCCAGCAAATGCTATTTCATTGTCTCATGGCAAAATTGTTTTCTCACTGGGGCAGCCAAATCAGATTGGAATTTCTTTTCTTGAACTATAAACTTTTGAGTTGTTGTGTGTGTCCAGGACTTCTTTGGGTCTTCACCTGGAGCCTCTTGAGTTTCCTTTTGGCAGTTCCATTACTCAGTATTAAGTGCAGTTCATGTTCTGAAATGCACCAGATTTGACTGAATTAGAGATGGACAGATCAGTCAAATTCCGCTTTCACAGGTTTCATTTTAAAGCATGATTCTTCTCATCATTCCTGTGGATGGTTGTTGTTGTTGTTTTTAATCAACCTATGTGAAAATCTTTCAACCCCAGACAAAGGGAATGACCTACTGATTGCAGTGACTGCATTTGCTAGCAGTACAGTGGTACCTTGGGTTACAGATAGTTCAGGTTACAGACGCTTCAGGTTACAGACTCCGCTAACCCAGAAATAGTACCTCGGGTTAAGAACTTTGCTTCAGGATGAGAACAGAAATTGTGCGGCGGCAGCGGAAGGCCCCATTAGCTAAAGTGGTACCTCAGGTTAAGAACAGTTTCAGGTTAAGAACGGACCTCTGGAAGGAATTAAGTTCTTAACCCGAGGTACCACTGTAGTATGATTGCATCAAGTATTTTTACAAGACCTCCAGCCCTACAATTGGTCAGAATAGGGGCAGGTGAGATATCAGGTGCAGGTATTGACATCAGGCAGGTGTCTTCCCTGTACTCTTTTCGGCATCTCCTTAAAACATTTTTGTTTAGGCAAGTCTAGCCAGACATGTAGAATTTTGACATACCATTTATTTCCTTTTTAGCTACTGTCAATTATCTTCTGCATGTTTTAAAATACCTGGTTTTTTTGCTGGCATCCATCTGTCTCGGCTGTTCTAACTGTTCTTTTAATCGATAATTTTAATGTTTGATTTTATATTTTTGTAAACCGCTTAGAGGTTTCCTTCAGATCAAGTGGTGTGTAAAATTTTGTTACATAAAAATAATGGGACGAGGAATGATTTTACCTCCAAACCATTTATTCATCCAAATTATAGCCTGCCTTTCAGGATACAAATCCTTCCAAGAAAATTTACAAGTAACATCCAAATACATTTAAACACACACACAAACTATTATTATTATTAAATAATAATAATAATAATAAAATTTATATACCACCCATCATCTGAAGATCTCAGGGTGGTTCACAAGATAAAAATAAACTAAATAACAAGTTATCAGGATCTTTCCCACATGTGAATGAAATATGGCAATGGCCCTAGGGAATAACAAGTTACTTGAAACAGGGTGTCCCTTGTACTTCTCTTTCAAATCCCTAAGGACAAAGGGTTGTCACCAACTAAGTGTGACCATTATGCTCATTTGCCTTCAGTAGCAGTAAAGCTCTGCTGGATGAAAAACAATTGCCTCTGGTCTATTTTTGGGGGGAATCCTGCAACGTGTTTTAAGTTTTTACTCTGCTAACTATACATTGGAACCTACTCTGGATCAATATTGAGTAGAATTTCAATAATTCAATTGCCCCCCCCAGTGGCCAGTGCTTTGGCAGATGCCCAGATATATCAACTGCTGGTGCCCCCATCCGCTGCCCTTTTAAAATGTGGCTCTTTTGGGGGGAGAGAGGTCTTATTGCACTGTTGTTTTTATTTTGATTATAACATATTGTGGGTTTTATGTTGATCTTTTCTGTGAACCGCCCCGAGACCTCCGGGTTTTGGAGCGATATATAAATTCAATAAATAATAATAATAATTCTTTCCTTTCCACCTCCCTCTGTGAATTAAAACAAAACAGGGACGATTGGCCTGAAGGCTTCTAAGACGAACAAGAACAAATTCGAGCGAGGGAAGATTGATGTGTTCACGGTGGAATGTGTAGACCTCGGAGACCTAAAGAAAATTAAGATTGGCCACGATAACACAGGTATGTTGGCTCGAGTGTACAAAATTGCTCAAACAAGCTCTAGAGAATTATCACTCAATTAATTGGTGACACAGGTCAACTTGACCCTGAGACAACTTCTAGGATGGTTCCAAGCTTACATGATCATGGGGGCTTCGTCTAGCCATAAATATGATTGTGAATCGCCTTTCCTAATTTGCATAGTGTAGAGGTTGCCACACACACACTTCCGCTGCACTTTTCTGCTTGTGTGGTGGCACCTTGGTAAAACCACTTCTTTCTGTTTACAGCAGAGTTTTCCCCGGAGGCAGAGGACAAGAACAGGAGTCATACTCAAATTCACAGTCAAGAGCTTCTTCATTGCTTGACTGGTTGCACAAGCATTTCTGTTACTGTTATACAGGTGAAACTCGAAAAATTAGAATATCGTGCAAAGGTTCATTTCTTTCAGTAATTCAACTTAAAAGGTGAAACTAATATATGAGATAGACTCATGACATGCAAAGCGAGATATGTCAAGCCTTTATTTGTTATAATTGTGATGATTATGGCGTACAGCTGATGAGAACCCAAATTAACAATCTCAACTTTGGGGTTTTCATCAGCTGTACGCCATAATCATCACAATTATAACAAACAAAGGCTTGACATATCTCGCTTTGCATGTCATGAGTCTATCTCATATATTAAACTCCAGTAGCTAATGACAGCATCTTTAAAAGCAGAGACATCACCTTGCCGACAAAGGTCTGTATAGTTAAAGCTATGGTTTTCCCAGTAGTAATGTATGGAAGTGAGAGCTGGACCATAAAGAAGACTGATGCCGAAGAATTGATGCTTTTGAATTATGGTGCTGGAGGAGACTCTTGAGAGTCCCATGGACTGCAAAAAGATCAAACTTATCCATCCTTAAAGAAATCAGCCCTGAGTGCTCACTGGAAGGGCAGATCCTGAAGTTGAGGCTCCAGTACTTTGGCCACCTCATGAGAAGAGAAGACTCCCTGGAAAAGACCCTGATGTTGGGAAAGATGGAGGGCACAAGGAGAAGGGGACGACAGAGGATGAGATGGTTGGACAGTGTTCTCGAAGCGACTGGCATGAGTTTGGCCAAACTGTGGGAGGCAGTGAGGATAGGGGTGCCTGGCGTGCTCTGGTCCATGGGGTCACGAAGAGTCGGACACGACTGACAACAACAACAAGCTAATGAAAACAATTGCTTACATAAATGGACTTTATATTCCGTTCTAATTTTTCAAGTTTCACCTGTATACAAGCTATTTACATTCCTTCTCAATCTCTCCAGCACGGTATAATCTCAGTCCAGTAATTAACAACCCTGACACAGCAAAACTCACAGTATCAGCAGCACACATTGTCTTACTCCCAACCTTGTTGTCAGCGTGCGTGCTGACAGCGTGTGCATGTGTGCTTTCCTCGTGCGGAAATTGCAGCCTGCAACTTCCTCCCTTTATCTGCACCTCCGGCTGACTCCATTTAAGCCTAGAGTGCCACTCCTACACACTAAAGAAGATTCTGGAACCCTCTTTAAGGCTTCCAGGAACTTTTATCTGTTTCTTAAAGAATGTTTTCCTAACAGCATAGAGCTCTTTAAACTTAGGAATAGTTCCCAAATTCCCAGGTTGCTCCACAGGCAGGTGAAGCAAGGGGGATACCTGTCTTGCCAGTCATACGTGTGGAAAGGATCTAGGGGTCACCGTAGACCACAAGCTTAACAAGAGTCAACAGTGTGATGCAACAGCAAAAAACAAAACAAAACAAAAAACTAATGCCGTTCTAGGCTGCATCAACAGAAGTATAATGTACAGATCAAGGGTGGTAATAGTACTGTGTGATCAGACCACACCTGGAATACTGTCTCCTGTTTCTCTGCAGGTAAAGCTCAAGGTTGGTTCTTGGAATGGGTAGAAGTGGATGCCCCATGCCTGGGGCTGTGTCTTGTGTTCCCTTGTGGCCGTTGGCTGGATAAATCAGAAGACGACGGAGCCATTGAAAGAGTTCTCTTCCCTGCAACCCTACAGACCAGGACATATGTCCCATGTGAGTAGTGTTGCTTGCCAGAACATTTGGTGTGTTTTTAAATGAGTTTTTAAAAACAAATAAACATTGTGTGGAATCCCCTAGGTTGTGGAATTATGTCCGTACAGAGGTGTGTCTGGCTTCTTCACGATATACCTCTTCACTCCGGCCTTTGAGGCATGAGAGGTGTGTTTTCAGGACCCACCCTCTTATTGGGAATGTCATATGTTTTAAGAGTTTCTAATTGTGCCCTACCAGGGAGGAATGGCAAGCTAATCTGATGGGACTATGTAGAAATGGCAAAGCTGACTGGAAAGCTCACGAACCGAGAGGACAAAAACTTTAAAAAAGAATGGGGGAAATTTATAATTTATTTAAGAGACCATTGCAAGTAGATGAAAACATTGGCAGGATTTTAATCTCACTTGTAACAAATATTATGGACAATATGGATTGATATGAAATACAGATTGTAGAATAGTATGCAGTTGTAAATGTTGACAATAGGACCCATGGAGGGGGTGGGGGGAGTCTTGAGATTCAGAGTAATCTCTATATATGGATAAGCATTTGGATTGTTATAATTTTATATTTGTAAAATCAAGTAAGAATGATTTCATTAAAAAGACATCCAGAAGACCACACTGTTAGAAGGGAGAGGTTTTTAAAACGCACATCGGCAGAAAGATGAAGTACATTTTGATATGCAAAAATTCATTTATCTGAAAAATTTATATACCACAATAAAAAAAGCTTTCTTAGCAGTGTACAAGTAAAATTATAGATAAAACAATAAATTAAATATTACAATAAAATGCATTAAACATTTTTAAAAAGTTTTAAATTCTGGAAAATGCTGGTGAAGAGTGGGTCATTACATTTAACAAGAACAACACATTTCCCCCGCTGTTTATCTTCTTCCTCGCCTGGTGCAGTTGTTCCCTACGAGGTCACTGTTTACACAACTGATATTTTTGGAGCTGGAACTGATGCAGACGTCTTCATTGTCCTGTATGGAGCTGATGGGGTTTGCACTAGCCAGAAATCCTTGTGCCAAAACAAGAGGGAGCGAAGAATGTTCTTTGAGAGGAACTCCGTGAACCAGTTCATTGTTGAGGTAACCCAAGAGATGCCGTAGGCCTTCCTGCAGCCCAAATTTTAAGATATGATGACTCATCCTTTGCTCTCAGAATTATCCTGTGGATTACATTTACATACATTTACTTAACAATTTACAGTATTCATGGGTTGTATCCAACAAAGTCATCACATTATCACAAGGACATCCACCTGTGCAATTGAATATCCTCCCCACACTACCAAATCAGTAATGGGGTTTTTTCACCCCACAACCATCTGGTGATTTGGGGGCAGGGAGCAGGCAGGAGAGGGAGAGAAAGTCCTGTTGCACAAGGAGACATCCTTGCACTAACAGGAGAGCCTCATTGGATAAAACCTCATTTTTTCCAGGTAATTTGTATTATTATTTTTTTTGGAGGGGAGGAGAGAAGTGTAATGGCTCTAGGTCAAATGCCCTACACTCTTTCCTTGGTAAAGAGATGAATTATCTATCCATGAATGTGGAGGAGAAGGGTATGAACACAGAAAGGTATTGCGGGATTGACTTCAGTAAATTAATTTGCAAACAAAAGCACCACATCCCCTGAATTGCTTGCAGTCCATTCCACCTTTGTGGCATTCAAAAGCTAAAGATGAATTAAAATAGACAACCAGACCAACTGGTCTTTTATCCAGATTTTTTTCTTTTTTTTAATCTGAGGAATGAAATAGTTCTGCCGTTAATTCTTTCATGTTTGATCCTCGCATGGCCTCGAGAACTTTAGAATTCCTTTGGATTAACGCAAAACTGTTCCTAAATCTTATTTTTACCTGTTTTGAGGTCGATGTTTTATACTGGCAGAAGACAGCTAGTGAGAGGGGAGAGGGGAATAGGAGCAAAATGTTGCATGCTGTCAACTACTTCTGAGAATCTGTAATAAGTTCAATAGACCTTGAAAACAATTCTGGGATTCCTGATCATCCAGGGCTGTGAAATGCCTTTTTTTAAAAAAGAAAGGGGGAAAAAGTCGTAGTTTTACTGCTGAATCTGCTTTGTATTCTGCAGATAGCATCCTGAAAGCATTTAAGAAACTGTTATCAGCCACACTTAGAGGAGGTGATTTGATGGCAGTGTGGAAAGTGCTGCAATAAATATACCATTTTGTCGCTGTTGTCGTTTTTTCCGTTGGCTTACTCCATGCCTGTCTTTAAAAGCACACGTGGCATTTCCTTACAAAGGAAGGCAATTTATTTGGCATGAGCAGAAGGGGAGGGGAAGAATAATTGCTCTCCTTCTAATGTTAAATGTTTTTCAGATAAATAGAGATTTTAATCATTTTTATTCGAAAGGAGAGATGTAATAGCACCATCTCAGTTGGTCTGGAGAATGTTGGTGTAAACCCTGTCACCTGAAATGGATAATTTTGCAAGCTGGTGGATCTACCCCAGTTTCAAGCATTTGATATTGTTATTGTTGTTGTTACTATTGGTTCCTATTGAGTTATTGATGTGTTTGTTGCTCGTAAAGGATATTTTGTTTTTTAATGTTTGGTGCTCTGTTGTGTTTTTATATATGTTGTAAGCCCAGAGTGGCTGGGGAAACCCAGCCAAGATGGGCAGGATATAAATTTAAAAAATATTATTATTATTATTAAACCTTGAAGCCTAGGCAGGCACCCAAACTCGGCCCTCCAGCTGTTTTGGGACTACAATTCCCATCATCCCTGACCACTGGCCCTGTTAGCTAGGGATGATGGGAATTGCAGTCCCAAAACAGCTGGAGGACCAAGTTTGGGGGTGCCTGTTCTAGTGCAAAGCAGGGCACAAACACCTTAAACACCCCACCCTCAAAAAAAGGCAAGAGATGGAGAAGCAGAAGGTCTGCTCTGCTCAGTCTCCAGCAGGATTAGAGCTCAGTCCCCCTCACCCTTTCTCCCTTGTAGAAGGAGACGTGCTGGAAAGATGGGGTCAGATTTTAGCTTGGCATTTTGCCTGAGTTATTAGACATTAAATTCTACAGCAGGGATGAGGAGTCTGTAGCCCTTCAGATGCCTGGCCCCAACTCCTATCAACCTCAGCCAGCATGGCCAATGGTTAAGAATGATGGGAGTTGTAGTCCAACAACATATTCCCCACCCTAGCTGTAGTATGGCCCGGAAAGCACTGGGCAAAGTCTAAATTGGCCATTATTCTCCCTTGGGTTTTTCCAGCTCCAGCCATTAATATAACCCCCCCCCTTTTGCCAACTTCATGAGCTTCAGTCTACAGCCAAGTCCTCTGCTAGCTGGAAAGTGTTAGTATCTAGCACACCTTTCTGAGATGGTTGCAGTTCGAGATGCTGCCAGGATATATGCCATCTTCTTATCCCATTAAGGAAAAAAAAGCAAGATAAAAGCTAAAGGAACAAATAGGATTGGATGCTGGAAAGTGAGCTTGCTAAACTTTGGTTGATCCTGAAATGTCTTCCTTGATTTCTCCAGCTGCAGGACATTGGGGACATTCTTGAAAAGATCCGCATTGGGCACGACGGCACAGGGATTAATCCTGGTTGGCATCTTGATAAAGTGCAGATACGAAGGCTTTTACCCAACGGAAAGGTGAGCAGAAAGCTGAACGTTTTGCTGCATGCACCTATTCCACCAGAACTTTTCTGCTCTGTGAAGCAGAGGGCAGACCCTGGGACTGTTGCAAAACCCAGGCAGCAAGTGCTTACCTCCTTCCAGCCAAGAAGGTGGCAAAAATCCTAACTTCACGTTATAAACTAACGGGATCTGAACTGGTGTTACTGGGAACCACAGGTGGGAAGAGTTGCTTTTGTGCTTGAATCCTGCTCGCAGGCTTTTCACAGGCTCAGCCACTGTGAGAACAGGATGCAGGACTAGATGGGCCACTGGCCTAATCCTGCAGGCTCCTCTTATGTTTGTATGACTGACCAGGGAAAAGATCTTTGGTGGCCTCTGGTGAACAGCTCAATGAAGATATTGTCCCAGTGTGCAGCAGCTGTAGGAGGGGGGGGGAGTGAATTCCATGTTATAGATCAGTAGGTAAACAACAACTGCCAATATAGAAATCGTGGAATACTGGGTAGAATTTTGGCTGCTGCATCTCAAAAAGGATATTTGTAGAACTGGAAAAGGGGCAAAAAGGTACCCAAAATGGGATTGGAGCAAAGGCAAGTAAGAGATACAAAAAGGTGCATAGCGTAGAGAAAGTAGATAGGGAAATAAAATTAAAAAATTCCTTCCAGTAGCACCTTAGAGACCAACTAAGTTTGTTATTGGTATGAGCTTTTATGTGCTTAGTTGGTCTCTAAGCTGCTACTGGAAGGATTTTTTTTATTTTATTTTGTTTCGACTATGGCAAACCAACACGGCTACCTACCTGTAACTAGATAGGGAAATGTTTGTCTCCCTTTCTAATAGTAGTAGTATTCAGGGTCATCCAAGGAAGATGAATGATGAAAGTTTCAGAACGAATGGATAGCTCAGTCAGTAGAGCATGAGACTCTCAATCTCAGGGTTTGTGAGTTCAAGCTCCACGTTGGGCAAAAGATTCCTGCATCGCAGAGGGTTGTAGATGATCCTTAGGGTCCCTTCCAAATCTACAATTCTGTGATTATGGGAATTACTTATTAACATACTGCGTAGTGACTTTAAAAGGTGACTTGCTGTTCTTGACTACAAACCACAACTCTATGTATTACCTCCAGTGTCTAAGATGGTCTGCCGCTGGCTACCAGTTGCCAGGGAGCAACTGGTGGGCCACTGTGAGAATCGGATGCTGGACTAGATGGGTTTCTAATCTGATCCAGCAAGGCCTTTCCTATATTCTCATGGCCTTATGCAAGTCAGTGTCTGACTGGGCAGTTCCTGACAGTCACTATTTGCAAATGGGCTTCAAGCATAACCCAAAAATTCAGGTTGCACAAATCAGACTTTTTTGCAATAACGGAAGGGGCCATGCACCAGCTGTTTGTTAAGTTCCCCACAAACAAAGGGGAACAAATGCTCATTGGAAGTAGGGGTGGAGCAGAAATTTGATTCAGTCCATATTAAAAGGCGAGCCTGCCTAATTTGGACTTCCTGAAACAATACACAAACTGGAACACCGCCACCCTTCAGAATTTGCACGTTTTCTCATCTTGCAGTGCGGTTCCCTGGTAAAGCAGCTTGCACAAAAACGCATGGATATGTACATGAGAATGCACATATCAGTGCATTATATTAGGGGAAATCGCTTTGCAAAAGTGTGTGTATCAGGCAGAAGGGCATGCAAAAACGTGGATATTTGGAGAAATTTGAAGTAAAATGGTGATGAATTTTATTGAGGATTTTTTTTATTTTAAAGTTGAACTTAAAGAAAAAAGCAAACAGCTCATTGTAGAGCAGCTGCTTTGCATACAGAATGTCTTGGGCTCAATCCCCAGCATCTTGAAATAGGGCTGGAGAGTATCCCTGCCTGAAACTCTGGACAGCCCCTGCCAGTCAGTGTAGAGAATACTGAGCTAAATACACCAATGGTTCTGACTCACTGTAAGGTAGCTTCCTGCACTCCGCTCTAAAATTTAATGGTGCTAATTTTCCAGTTAATGTGCTGCCTACCTCTTCAAAACAAAACACATCTTGCTTCCTCAGGAAGGTCAGAAACTGAGCAGCTCTCAGTGCACCCTGCTGGCTGAGTGTGGAAAATGTTCCCTGAAGACTTAAGAAGGCCAGCAGGGCCTACTATTGCAGTGGCTCCACCCCTCTGGAAGAGCCGTCTGCAATCCTTAAATGGCCTGTATCTGATTCTGCAGATGCAGCCTCCTGCCTGGATGTGGAGCAGGAAGAGCTACAAGGGAGACATCCCCAGAGTCTGAGGGAAATGGAAGAGGCAAGCTCTTAGGCTGGGAAGGCATAGAACAGGGGATTGAGGGCTGTGCCACACAAGTGAGATGAGCTGTGATTTGTCCGAACCTGGGCAATGCTGGGTCCAAGATGCAGTGGGCAGAAAAACATGCACCTGTACCCACATGACAAAGTAATGCAAGTGCTGAAATGGGTCGTTTGCAGGGGATAATTAACAGGCTAGAGCAGAGTGACAGCAGCCAATGTCTACCTGCAAATGACCCTCAGGTCATCCTGAGTCTGCCCTCCAAATCAGGTTTCTTTAGAAGAGAAGAAGAGTTTGGATTTGATATCCCACTATATCACTACCCGAAGGAGTCTCAAAGCGGCTAACATTCTCCTTTCCCTTCCTCCCCCACAACAAACACTCTGTGAGGTGAGTGGGGCTGAGAGACTTCAGAGAAGTGTGACTAGCCCAAGGTCACCCAGCAGCTGCATGTGGAGGAGCGGGGACGCGAACCCGGTTCACCAGATTACGAGTCTACCGCTCTCAACCACTACATCACACTGGCTCTCTCTTTACAATCTTGAAACCTGACTGAACCCCCCCCCCCTCAAAAAAAAATGCTGTGCAAGGAAATAGTTCATCACTCCCTGCCCCCTGCTGCCATTTCTTCCCAGCCAGCCCACTCCCCAAATGTCAGTGTTACAAACCAAGCACAGAACCCAGGATTTGCCTCCCAATGTCTTGATGCATCATTATATCACGAGACAACACCAAGCAGGGAAGCAGAGAGCTGCCTTGAGGATGGAAGAGAGCAGGCAGTATCCTCAAGGGACCATTAGATAACTGCAGCAGCTTCTCTGCTTTTCCCCTCCCTGAAACTAATGAGCTCTCGCTGGTGCACATTATGCGCCGTTAGCTTCTGATGCTCCTGTGCTAACGGCGGCGGCAGTGGCACACTCTTCAAAATCCAGCCACATCTAGGAACAAAGAGCCTTCCTCTGCATGCTGGGGAGGAAGCAGGCAGACACCGGCAGCTGTCTCTTAAGTGGCTTTGGTCTCCCTTGCACCCGGCAGATTGGACCCCTGCCTCCCTCCCTCATGTGCCTCCTTCCTGGCTCCCTTTTTCCCTGCTGTAATGAGCCTGTGGGGTAGGACGCCTGGTGGAAAGACCAAAGGAGAGGCAGGGGAGCTAAGAAACAGGCAAGGCAGTAGCTGGATGGAAATGGGCAGAACAGATTGTGGGTGGAGAAGCAGCGAGGAGCTAAAGGATGCTCTGGGAAGACGGCGAAGGGGATCGAAGAGGCAGGAGCAGTCAGATGCTGAGGACAGCAGCAGGAGGAGTGGTTTGGGGTGGGGGGTGAGAATAGGGCCTAGAGACCAGAGGGGCTGTTTTCAGGCTAGAAAGCAGGGAATGCAGAGGAAAGGCTGGATCTTTCTGTTTTGATGTGAAATAGCCAGTCGAAATCCTTTGCGTGGCTTGCGTTGATCGGAATCAGCACTCTGGATAGCTCCTGTCCCTGCAGACTGTGCCTGTGCCCATTGCTTCCTCCCCTTCCTTCTTGGTTTTCTTTTTTTTCTTTTTTTGGTAGCCATAACCAGCCCTTGACGAAACCTTGTTAATGAGAATGCCTGGAGGGGCTATAGTAGCAGGGCAGGGTGATGCGTCTGAGCAGCCACACATATTCTTGCTGAGCTTTTAGATTTGGGCACGTGGAGAGAGGAAGGGGGAGAGGAGGGGAGAGGAGGAGGAGAAGGAATAGGAGGACGGAAAGAGCCGAGTGCTGCATGATCGTGCCATCATCCGCCGCAGGATATTACGGCCTGCCACAGGATAGCAATAGGCTGCCAAGCCGCTAAAAGCCCTGCTACCTGATTAGACTGCTAAGAAGCCTCTCCGCGTATCTGTGCGCTGCAAGAGGTGGGGGAAATGAGGTCAGATTAAATTGAAAGCATTTGGGCAGGACAAGCTGACTTCGCTGCAGAGGGCTAAAGCCACAGCAACATGTGCCAGTTAAATTTCACAATTATATCTCATCTGCTGTACTGAGTATTGGCGGAGGTGGGGGCAAGCAAATCGGAGCATTTCAGCGGGATCTCAGTTATCTGATTGTGCAGAGAGGGAGGGGAGGGAGAACCAACGGACAGCAAGGAGGAGGTTCTGACAGCGCAGGGGGTGAGGATAGGCTCCTCCCTTGCAAAATGTGACTTTATATGCTACATTTTATTTATATATTGTGGCTGCTCTCCATGAGCTCACAGGGCACTGGAGAACTGACCAACAGCTGAGAGCAAAGAGCTTTTTCCGGAGAGGACAAACTAGGCATGACATTAATGTCAAAGCAGCTCTTCGTATTAAAAGGTGCAGGTTGTTTTGTAATGCAAACAGCATCGGCTGGAGGAGGGGGTGGTATATTGATGATTATCCAGACCACTACAAGTCGGGAGGGAAAGTCCAACCATCTCCTCCCTTGCTGCAGTCACAGGGAAAATCCTTCCTCTGAAGCTGGCATTGCAATGTGGGATTCCCCCATGAATGGTGTTTACTTACACCTGCATTTTAAAAAAAACAATACCCCCCACCTTGCATTTCAAATGCAAATTCTTAATACCCTGCCTCGTTTGCCCTTCAGATGTAACTCAGCGGTGGAGTTTGCATGCGGAAAGCTCATAGTTTGGTCCCTGGCATCTGCAGACCAAACAAGCTCAGAGAGCAAGGGTGTGATAATGTGCATTGGGCGCTGGTTGCAGGTCCCTTTTTGCAGTGCTGTTGATACAGTGCCATCCTCGTGCCTCTCTATTGGGTCTTGGGACTTTCTCTAGGCCACACCTCCTCTCTAGCCACACCCCTGATCCTCATGTGATGCTCCCCAAGTCATGTTCTTCACTAGGACTGCTTCACACCTTCCTTGAGTGTTTCAGCCTGCCTAGAATGTGTGCTTGAAAGCTGGCAGTGCCTCTTGCTTGCCTGGACAGAGATGTGAGAGCACAGAAACCAGGCTGCTTGCACAAAGGAAACATGTACATTAGTTGCTCCACCCACTTTTTGCCTCTGACCCCACCCACCACTGGCAGGTGACCTCTGCAAAGTTGCCCAGAATGGAAAGCGGCCCTCAGTCTGAACAAAGTCTCTCCATCCCTGTTTTGATGAGTGGGTTCCCCTAGGTCAGGGTGGGTAGAGCCTGCATGAGACCTGTTGCATCAGCAACCCAGCATATCAGCCTGGGAGGTGATATAGGCGCTGAAGGCTTCACCCCTTCCTGGCTCTTAGCCCAGCCCAGATTTCAGCAATTGCTCCTATGTGCTTCTCCATCCTCCCAAGTTCACAGCCCTTCATTGGTGGCTCTGAACTTCCTGGCTGCTTCCTGGTCTCCTCTGCTCCTGTGGTCCTGGCTGAGATCAGGTGTGGTGGTCCAAGAGAGTTGGTGTGGGGACCTCCAATTCGAACCTGATGGCTGCTTGGGGTCATAGGAAGTGTGGGGAGGGTCCTGCTCTCCTTGTTCCTCATCTGAGGAGACTTCAGATTCGAGGCAGTAATGAATACCAGTTGCTGGCGACAACAGGAGGGGAGAGATGCTCTTGTGCTAGGTCCTGTTTGTGGGTTTACATAGGCATCTGGTTGACCACTGTGAGAACAGGATGCTGGACTAGATGGGCCACTTGCCTGATGCAGAAGGACTCATACTTATGTCCTGAAGATGTCTGGGTAGGGCTGAACCATGACATAAATTTATTTCTCATATATTTGGGTTGCTGACCTGGTATTTACATATTCCACTGCTTACTTTTGTTGCACTGTGCTATTCCCCACCCAACCCCTCAATTGCCACATTAGGGCTCTGAAAAAACAACGTTTCCTTGTGAGAAGTGGCTGGCCACCTCTGAAGATGATGGCGAGATTATGAGGGAGCTGGTTCCATCCAGAGTCTTTACTGAAAAACTGTTGAAAGATGGGACGCTCAAGCAGATCGATGAAGAAATTGACGATCCGCTGGAAAGTGAGTCAAATCCCACCAGACCAGAGTTTGGAAGCCCCTACTCTAGATCAACCCACTTCCCGCTGTGCTAATTTAGTATAATTTACCTATGGTATGTATTTATATGTGTAGTGAACATGGTATTTTGCAAAGAATAAGAGGGTGGGTCTTTGCCTCAAAGCACTTACAATCTAGAATGTGATGTTTCCCAAAGTGGGGGTGCCCTGGGGGGTGCTGGAATGATCCAGGGGGTGGTGGTAGTAGCCTTGGGTGCAATTGGGGCGCATTGAATAAAAATAAGCGGGCAGTGGAAGCATAAAGAAAGACGAGAAGAGAAGAAAAAATAATTCGTTCTGTTGTGTAAGGACGCTTATCACCAGGTCAGGCGGTGTTGCAGGATAGCGACAGCACCTCCCCTAGATCTGGCAGTCATGCTGCAGATGAGGGGGTTTCCCAGGCTTGGGGGAGCCCTTTTCAGCATCACCCAGATCCAAGAAGTGGATCCCAGCTTGCCTGCCTATTTGGCCAACTCCAACACTTCGCTTAAAGAAGGTAGATTTCCGGGGGGGGGGGCTCTGAGTATTCCCCCCGCCAGCCCTGAAAAGTGTGCAGTTGGCCAAATAAGTCTGGGAACCTCTGATCTACAAAATAGGTATAAGGGGAGGGGAAGGGAGATGGAATTGGAGGTGGGGATAGACCAGAATAATATGTAATTATTGCAGCTACGTGTATTCTTTGCAGGATTCCCCCCCCCCCACGGGAGCACTAAAAAAATGCCATCCCCACACAAATCCATGTTGTCCAAAGTGGTATAATCCATGCTAGCTCAGGATTCTACCACCTCATTCCACTGTGCTGTATTTCTAGGGACAGGTGTATGCTTTAAAGTACCAAGTCTGAGCACTTTTCCCCCTTTGCCCTGGCACTTTCGCAGAGGAAACCTGCTCTTTACTGCTGAATCGGGGCAAAGAGCAATCTGCAGAAAACACGAACTGCCATTTGTTCTGATTCATCATTAAAGAACGGGTTTTCATAGGGAACGTGCCGGGACAAAAAGGGGGGAGGCACTTTAGAGTGCAGACTGTTTCTAGAAAGCACAGGGCATAAGGCAAGTCTCATGGTAAGTCTGTGTTTGTTGCTGCTGCATTGTGTGTGCAGCAGCCCCATAGTCTTAGATCCAACCCATGATCTTGTAAATAAATAAAAGACTGTCTTAAGGGGAGTGGAGGGGAAAGTTTGCCGCCTCAGCATGAACGACAGTGTAAACAAGTGCTTACAAGCTGTTTTAAAGCCAAATCAAATATTGAATAATGAGTGTTCATAATAGTATCCTCTTCATTGATGATTTTCCATTTTCTCTCAAGTGCCCCTTTTGGAGCAGTTAATTTTCCTTTATGTTTCATCTTGTTTCTTTCAAGCAAGCCCTTTTTTAAAAAAGAGAGAGGGAGGGAGGGGAGGGAGTGCTAGACGAAATAGAATGCTTTCAAAATCCATTATGTCTTAGATTTCTTTCTAGCACTCTGCAGGAATGTTGCTGGAACTTGGAGAGCATTGAAAGAAGGCAGCTGACTTCTTTCTGCCTGAGCAAGCCTTGCTTTTCCCAACAAAAACTCACCACACTCATGTCCATTCTTTCCAGAACACTTACAAAGAGCTTAAAACTGAGTTGGGGAAATGGGTATTTTTTCTTAGCCACCTTCTAACTCAGTGGTAGGTCACCTGCTTCGTGCATGGAATGCCCTGGGTTCAACCCTCAGCATCTCCCGTAGAAAGGTGTCTGGTTGCGGGGTTGGAAAACAGCTTTGCTTGAGACCTTGCAGGGAACGGATGCCAGATTGCAGTGCGAGGTTAGACAGACCAAGGGCCTAACCTGCTACAAACTAGCTTCCTTTGCTCATTCATAAATGATTGCAAGCTAGGATCAGTTGAAGGTTGCTCATCTCGTCATTGATGTCAGTGCTCTGAAAGCCTACATTAAAATGTGATCTTCTCCCTCCCACTCTGCCCAGTTCATACGTACAAGATTAGCGTTTTCACCGGCGATATTTTCGGTGCTGGGACGGATGCCAGCGTGTTCTTGACTATATATGGAGACCTCGGAGACACAGGGGAGAGACAACTCAGCAGCTCTGAAACGAACATGAACAAGTTCGAAAGAGGACAGGTACCGATAAAGCTGAGTATTCTTCATCAAACGTCTTGATAAGAGAGAAGTACAACTTTTGTGCTTCTAAAAACATCAGGAAAAACCCTGTCCCTACACACTGCCTTCCCAGAAAAAAAATCCACACACACAAACCCTGATCTTCAATTAGTTAAGGAAACTCAAGTTACATACCCTCTTAAGGTAAAAGTAAAGGTACCCCTGACCGTTAGGTCTAGTCGCGGACAACTTTGGGGTTGCGGCGCTCATCTTGCTCTGTAGGCCGAGGGAGCTGGCTTTGTCCTCAGACAACTTCCAGGTGATGTGGCCAACATGACTAAGCTGCTTCTGGCGAACCAGAGCAGCGCACGGAAATGCCGTTTACCTTCCCGCCGGAGTGGTACCTATTTATCTACTTGCACTTTGATGTGCTTTCGAACTGCTAGGTTGGCAGTAACTGTGACCGAACAATGGAAGCTCACCCTGTCGCAGGGATTCGAACCGCCGACCTTCCTGATCGGCAAGCCCTAGGCTCTGTGGTTTAGACCACAGCGCCACCTGCGTCATGGTACACATTAAATACAGGCCTCATGGAGTCACAGTGTGAGTGCAAAAAGGGCAGGGCTTAAGTCTCAGGCTCTTTGGATCTTAGCCACTGTGCACTTTTCTGCTTGCGTAACAAATAGAACCTTGAAGAATGGCTTCTGTTTCCGTTCCATTCTCCCCAGGAAGACATATTCTCAATCCAAGCCGTGGACCTCGGCGCTGTCTTTAAAATCAACATTCGGCATGACAACACGAATCCAAGGCCGGATTGGTACCTAGAGAAAGTAGAGATCCTGAATGACAACACAGAAGATTTGTTCCTGTTTCCGTGCGAACGCTGGCTCTCGAGGAAGAAGGAGGACCTGATGATAGAGCGGGTCCTTTTTGAAAAAGTAAATCGCAATATTTATTTAGGAGGCTGTAGGGCCCCAACGTCCTATAGGTTTGTAGGGCTGGGAGGCACAGGGGTTTTTATTTTAAGGTTCAGATGTGGTATGAAAGAGAAAGGGCTGTTTGTGATGTACAATCTTGCTTTTAGCTCAGTTGCCAAACCAGAGGCCGCCAAGGATGTAAGAAGGCAACAGTTTCCATTCCAACCGTAACATTCCTTTCAATGGAATGGAAGCATCAAAACATTGTTTCAAAAAGTCATTAACTGTGTATTGTTTGTAGACAAGAGGGAGCATCCACACTTCTGATTGTCCCGTGCCTAGAAAGGATGGCTCTGAGCGGTTTTATCATTGCTCCTTTCCAAGGGATAAAGCCTGCTCTTTATTGCTAAATCAGAGGAAACGTCAACCCGAGAAAATGTCTGAATTGCTGTTTGTTCCAACTGAGGGATAAAGAGGGGTTGTCCCCTGGGGTAAACGGCAGGAAAAGAGTTTTTAAAAGCAACAACTATGTGAAGGCAAGCCAGTAATATTTGCTTGACTGATTTCAGTTCCTGAATAAACACACAAACTGCCCCAATTTCTTCTTGCCTTTCTTTTCTTTTGTAAAAGTTCCTGCAAACAAAATTTTTTTTTTAAAAAAAATTAACATCTCCTGAGTGAGTGGAATCCAGAATTCAGTGGCTCAGAAAGCAGAGGTTTGCAGAAAGAAAAGAAAAGGGGAAAGTGGGGGGCCAGATAGACGGCGGGTAGAACTAGCAGATATAAAATATTTTTGTAAAAGGTGGAGGAACCTGCCAACTACAGAAAATAAGGAATTATCTCCTTTCCCATCCCTTCAAGGCACCATCATTTTCTCAATCTCATTTTGCCACTTCTCTTCTTGCTTTTCAAATTCTGTTGGAGTTCTACCGACAACCCCAGAGGTGACGGAGGGCAAAAGTAGACTTGTGTGTACCATATTTTTCACTCCATAAGACACACTTTTTCCCTCCTTAAAAGTAAGGGGGAAATATCTGTGCGTCTTATGGGAGCGAATGGTGGTCCCTGGAGCTGAATTGCCCAGGGGCCAAAAGAGGATCATGCTTTTTATTTTACAAAGAGAAAAGGGAGTGTTGAAAGGACCCGCTCAGCAGCTGATCAGCAAGAGATCAGGAGAGAGATAAGAGTCCTGGCTCCCTTTCAGCCCCGCCCTCTTGCCCAGGCCTCCATTGTTGAATGTGCTGCAGAGGGAGGTTGTTTGTTTCCCCAGCGACATGTGACTGGCTGATTAGATTATCTGTCTGGAAACTGTAGAAAAGGCTCCCTTTCCTTTAGAAGCTGTAGAAATGTGAGTTGAACCCCATAAAAATTATTTTTTCTTGTTTCCTCCTCTAAAAACGAGATGCGCCCTATGGTCCGGTGCGCCCTATGGAGTGAAAAATATGGTATATTATGTATTGCCAGTGTAATTTTAACAGTGACAGGCAGGGAACAGGCAACATTTTGCCCAGGAATATCTAATTACCGGGCAGGGAAAAGATGGGACCAAAGTAGGCAGAGGGAAAGCCCAATGCAAACTGGCAAAGGAGGAAGATGTCCCTTCTTTCCTGGCTAGGTCACTACCAAACAGGACACGTGGGGGAGGAAAGCATGTGCCTTAGGGAGAGTGCTTGTGGCAGGTTAAGAAGCCTGGTGGGCCAGATTAGGCTCATAGCTTTCCCCATACCCCGCGCTCACAGCTAGAGGAGGCAGGCAGGGGAGAGGACAGGAAGGAGGCAGGCGAGCAAAAACAGGGGGGCGGGAATGGGTGCCGCGCCCTCCCGTCCCGTCCCTCCCCATGGGCGATTCGCCCCTCCCCTATGGGTGGTTTGCGCTGCCCCAGGTGCCAGAGAAGCTTCCCCTGCCACTGGCTAAGAAATCTAATAAATAATAATTGAACAACGTGAACCCATTTTACCCTGCTATACCAGTTAAGCTAACTGAGAGTTTAAAAATACACCATCATGATCTTTTTAGCTATGATTCCTGCACGGCAGGCGGTCGGCCCTTTGGGTCCTTTCCAACTCCACAGTTCTATAATTCTATGAATGCAGGTGGCGAATCTTCCAAAGATCTGTACTGGCTGGATAGCTCAGTTGGTTACAGCATGGTGCTGATAACGCCAAGGTTGCAGGTTCAATCCCCGTATGGGACAGCTGCATATTCCTGCATTGCTGGGGATTGGACTAGATTAGTTGATCCATAGAGACCAACACTATGATTCTGCAATCTTCTTTGCTAGCTAGCTTTACGGATTGTCTGAAGCCATTTGCTAATTCTTGGGGTATCTTCAAAGAACTATGTGAATGCAAAATTCTCCCGCTTCAGCACCCTGTGTTTGTTCCTTTTTCAGCTACTGCTTAAACCCATTTCTCCACCCCAGCAACAGCAGCCAACCAATCATAATGGAAAGAAATGGTGTGTTAGTGTTTTGGGATAGATCTTCAAACAGGAAACTTCTGGAAATTCCCAGAAGTAGCTGAAACTAGTTTCTCTGTGTCACTGTGATCTTGGTGGTTATTAGTGTAGCTGCAGGCATTCTGTTATAACTTAATTTCCTTGGACAGTACTTCTTCTTAGTTTGGGCAATTAGCTGTGACACCTGGTAAAAGCCATCTTGAAAGCAATCCTTGCTTTCTCCTCCTGGAACTGTCTGCAGCCAGAGTCCAGGCTTCTGGAAGCGAATTGATGGTGGAAACCCCATGGTTGACTCTCTGAAAAAAACTATATTTTTAGCTCCAGTGCGTCAGTACTGCAGTGAGGTTCCCGGGGAAAATATTACCTGCTGGTTCCAGCAGAGCACCATTTCAGGTTTCGGTGATTGAAGGGGAAAGACTTCCGTTTCAGAGAGGCAAGATTCACAGCAAGGATCAAAGACCAGCTCTTGGTTATAATTCAAGACAGAATTGCAAACAAAGCCCAACTCAAAACAAAAACCCAGCGTGTCTTAAGAGCATTTGTTGTGATGCCTTTTCCCAATACCTCCAAATTACTCTGTCAGATTTTAGCAAGGCAGGTCAAATTCTGGGTAAAAATGCCACCCCTTTCATAGCACCAGATGCAAGCTGCAAAAGGAGGCCATTTTGGGGATGTTTTGGGGTGCATAGGGGGCTGGAATCAAAGAATTGGGTGCAAACCAAAAAGCCGCTTCATGAAGCTCCTCCCAGCTGGTGCTAGTTGGCTGATAGCCAACATCTTCTTGTTCCCCCAAAGTCCCCAGGAGCAACACTGTGGCCCATTTCATGAACTGCAGCAAAGCATCGTTAATGGTTTTCCACAAACATCCCTATCTGGGGCTGTTCATTTTCTTCCCTCTGAAGTTTGGAGGAGATAAACCTTGATCCCTTGGATGTGACGGTCTGGCTTGTTTTGCTCCAGCAGACGACCCAAAATGGAAGCTTGGCTAAAGATTGTGGATGCTCTGAAGAGAAACAAAGCATGACCGATTGTTTAAGAGTTAGGCTACACCAGGGCTCTGTGGTTTCCTTCTTTCCAGCGTGAGTGGGGAAGAGTAAAGCAGAAATATTTAGCTTGTTCACAGTAAGGCATATGGTTTTGTGGTTTTTATATCTTGATTTTATTCTGTGAACCGGGCAGTATATAAATTCAAATTCTAATATTATTGAATTTATATATTGCCCTATACGCAGGGGTCTCAGGGCGGTTCACAGAATAAAATCAAGGTATAAAACCACAAAATACATAATAAAAATTAAAACAAACACCCAATAGACCCCTCCCCCCCCAAACCCCCCACATTATGAAAGGGCATAGGATGTTAATCACATCAACCAAAGGCCTGGCTAAAAAGGAACGTTTTTGCCTGGCGCACAAAGGTGTATAGTGAAGGCGCCAGGCGAACTTCCCTGGGGAGAGCATTTCACAGACGGGGAGCCACTGCAGAGAAGGCCCCGTTCTTGTGTTGCCACTGTCCGGAGCTCTCGAGGAGGAGGCACACGAAGGAAGGCCTCAGAAGATGATCTCAGGGTCCGGGTAGGTTCATATGGAAAGATGTGGTCCTTGAGGTATTGCGGTCCAGAGCCATTTAAGGCTTTATAGGCAGTGGAGGAGGAAGGGGGGGTGCAGAGGGTGTGGGCCATTCCAGGTGTCATCACTGAGGGGGGTGACAAAAATACGAGGGGTTTTTTTTTAATGGGCTCACGAAACTTTTTAGTTCTGTTAGGAAACCCCGACTTTCGCACTCCCTTCCTAAAGTTGGGGAAGGTGACTCTTGTTTTGCATCCTCTTCCTCTGCCAAGATTTGAGCCAAAAGTTCTCTTCCTCAAAGACACAGCAGGCATAGCTGATTCAGAGAGCAAGTCAAATGTCAAGTAGCATTTCCCTTCTGTGAACAGGAAGCCAGCCAAGCCAGCAGTTGTTCTGTTCCTGAAAGAAGAGCTGCGATCCTGTTCATGGCTCACTCTTCCATTGCTCATGCAAGCAGCCTGTTGGTGGGGTCAGGGCAGAGCTGGCCGGGGGCTGCTGGAACTGGTCTACCTGCACCTCAGCATTTAGGAAAAGCAAATTGGGCAGAAATAGAACATCTCCTGAAGAGCAGTGTGAAGTGTGTCCATCTCTAAATGATGCCCCTTGGGTATTAATTCCATAATAAAACATTTTTAAAAGCCTTCCCTCTACAGGGCTGCCTTCAGATGTCTTCTAAAGGTTGCATAGCTACTTATCTCCTTGGCTTGGGGGTAGCATAACTCCATACCCTGCAACATTTCTCCGATGAAAATAGGGATGTCCTAATGGGACACGGGTGGCACTATGGGTTAAACCACAGAGCCTAGGGCTTGCCAATAAGAAGGTTGGCGGTTCGAATCCCCGCAACAGGGTGAGCTCCCGTTGTTCAGTCCCAGCTCCTGCCAACCTAGCAGTTCGAAAGCACGTCAAAGTACAAGTAGATAAATAGGTACCGCTCCAGCGGGAAGGTAAACGGCGTTTCCGTGCGCTGCTCTGGTTCACCAGAAGCGGCTTAGTCATGCTGGCCACATGACCCGGAAGCTGTACGCCGGCTCCCTCGGCCAGTAAAGCGAGATGAGCGCCGCAACCCCAGAGTCATCCGCGACTGGACCTAACAGTCAGGCATCCCTTTAACTTTAAGGGAAAGAGGGACATTCTGGGTTCACACCAGGAACCTGATTGGAACCAGGTTTACAGCCTGAATCAAATCAGGTTTCTGTAAATCTGGGTCCGTCTGTGTAAAACAGGGACACTTGGAAGGTCTGGAACTTACGCCAAATGTTAGTACTGGGAAGGGAGGGGAGTAATATCTGTCTGCTCATCAGCATAATCGCATATGGCCCAGAAATATATGCAAAACCATGTCCTTAGCACTGACTTTTCATCCACTTGATGATGAGTCAAATGTCTTTTTTCCCCCCAAGGCTTTGCTTTGGCACCATTAATCTCTCCTGGTGAAAAGTCTGTGGCTTCCATGTGTGAAAGAAAGTTTCTTTCTGACTGCCACAGCCACTGAAAACCAGGGGCTAATTAGAATTCCAAGTGTGTGGATTAATTAATGGGATCAAAATTAATAGGCAGCGCTCGCCCTTTTACTCGGAAAGGCCTTGTACCGCAGTTGAGTGGAGCTGGTTGACTTTGTAAGGGCTTGTTCTACAGGGCAGAGCGATATTTTAATTGCATGTTATGACTGAAACGATTGCATAGTAACACTGGGGCAAATGGAGCCACCCCAGGGATGAGCTTCATGGGTTGCATCCAGTACATGTAGCCTGCAAAGGGCCCGGTGGGACCAGGCTTACTTAGCCGCTATTATTAATTCCTTTTAAGGAGGCAAAACTAATTAGGTTTAATAAAAACAATTTCAACGAACATGCAGGGGGGGATTTTCTTTTATTTTTTAAACATTTAGTCATGCTATTACACCAGCCCCCAAACCCCCAAGAATTTTTGCAGCTGTTTTTCATTCCGGTCACAGTTTTCGCTGCACAAATTGCTTTGGAAAATACTTGGCTCATTTCTGCTTGCAAAGCGTTTTGGCGAGTCAAATCATACCCAGCGATTAGGGTGTCCGGAGCTGCTGGGCTCTGTGGACAGCTGCCTCATGTGGTGAGTCACTGAACTGCAGGTGGAACTTTCTCAGGACCTCCAAGACCTGGGTTGACTCCACTCACCTAGGCTGGCCATGGATTGGGTCCTTCTGGGCAGAAAGGACGATTAAAAAGTGTTTGCTGTTCCAGCTGAGATTTGGGTCCGTTCCCATTGTTCCTTTGGGGAGATAAAAAGTTGGGTTAAGCCAGAATTGGTGGCTGAATAGCAGAGACAGAGGAGCAGAGGTTTTATGGGCAGGAGGGCATTTTCCTTTTGCAGAGAGTCCCAGGGGCCAGATTGCGAGAGCTTTAGGCCCCTGGGCATAACGTTCCCCACCCCTTTCTAAGAGGATTTCTACTAGGACATATTCCTCTGAAAACAAGGAAGTCTTCTTGCTCAGAAGTATTGTTTCCTATCTGAATTTAATCAGCTGATACTCACAGACTTGATCAACTAAGATTTATTCTAACCAGGCGACAGCCTTGGTTAAAATAGAACTGGTTAGAGGACTTGCAGGCTTTGTCGTCAGTTTTCTTTATGACATTTGTGTCCTCCCCCTTCAAAAAGCTCTAATTTTATCTACCTGACAGTCCCGAGAGGTAGGTTATGTTGGGGGTGGGGGGAGCAAGAGAGACTTGCCAAAGGGCACACAGTGAGCTCTATGAGTGAGTGAGTGAGTGAGTGAGTGAGTGAGTGAGGATTTGAACCCAGAGCTTGCTCCAAGTCCAAAATAAATCCTGCCTTTAATCATTTTGCCTAGGTGCATAGAAGCAGCATTGTAAAATGAGCCCCCCCCAAAAGTCATTTGTATATATATTTATATCCCATGAATCACATCGCCCTTGGTAAACAGCTGACTTGGAATAACCCATACCAGGAATTGCGGTAATATTGTTCCTTGGGGTGTGGAGGAACTTCTTCCGACTTTGCTGGGAAGACTGGGGCTGTTAAGTCCCCTGAGTGTATTTGCTCTCTCCCATTAGAACTACGATCCTGACCAAAAAAACGCCGGTGACTCATCCCTGAGCCGGGACAACAATGCCAACGTGAAGGATAAGAAAACAGATAGTTCGGGTGAATCTCCTCCGGAAGGGCCATGTAAGGATAAGCTGCACTGCAGTGGGGAGTGGGCAGGCAGAAGACGACCATTTGGCACTTGAACACGGTGACTTTCTAGGGTTGGAGAAGAGATTTCAGTCAGTTCACTGCAATTCCCCAAGTGCTTTGAACATCAGCCCCTCTTACCAGGGAACTCTGGGAACTGTAACTCCATGGGAGGAATGTGGGTCTCCTAAAAACTCCCCCACGACTTCTACCAAAGAATCCTGGAAGCTGTAGTTCATAAAGGGCACTGAGGGTTGTTAAGTGACCCCCCCCCCTTATCTCTCCACAGAGCTGCAGTTCCCAGAGTGGTTTAACTGCCCATTTCTCTTCCCAGAGAACTTTGGGAATTGGAGCTCTGTGAGGGATTAGAGGTTTCCTAACAACCCCTAATAGGGACGCAGGTGGCGCTGTGGTCTAAACCACTGAGCCTAAGGCTTGCCGATCAGAAGGTCAGCAGTTCGAATCCCCATGACAGGGTGAGCTCCTGTTGCTCGGTCCCAGCTCCTGCCCACCTAGCAGTTCGAAAGCACATCAAAGTGCAAGTAGATAAATAGGTACCACTCTGGCGGGAAGGTAAACAGTGTTTCCATGTGCTGCTCTGGTTCACCAGAAGCAGCTTAGTCATGCTGGCCACATGACCCAGAAAAACTGTCTGCGGGCAAACGCCGGCTCCCTTGGCCTAGAGAGCGAGATGAGTGCCGCAACCCCAGAGTCGTCTGTGACTGGACCTAACGCTCCTGGGTCCCTTTACCTTTAACAACCCCTTGCCCCTATCCTGGACTGCTTGGATGCAGAGGAATGGGGGGTACCAGCTAGGGAACCCCCAAGGGAAGAAGGCTCAGAGCCTGAGGTCTGGTGGTGGGTTGATGACGAGTAGTCAGAGGGAGAAGACTGTGGGGAAGGAGGTGTCAGAAGCTGAAGAGGTAACAGGGCTTAGTGAGCAGGGAGAGTCTGTGGCAGAGAGAAGTCCAGAATCAGAGGCAGAAGCTGAAGCAGGAGAGGAGGCAAGCCAAGATAGGTCAGGTGTGTGAAGAGTCATGGATGTCTCTCCCTCCTGCTGTGGCAAGCTCCCTCCTCCCAGTCTCCCAGAACCAGGAGAGGCATGAAGCAGGGGGCAGTGAAGACAAACATGAAGCTTCCTTGGGGGGGGGGGGAACCTGGAGAGGAAGAGACATAGACAGAATCTTGGCAACTGCTTCATGGGAACAAGACCTACCAGAGATGAGTTGCTGTTCTCATTAGGCCTGACACTGCTGTGTAGATCCCGTTTTGCTAATAAGACTTGACCACAAGCTGCTCAGTGTGATTTACTGCTGGCTCACGCCTGTCAGCACTCTTAACAAATTACAACTCCTTGGATTCTTTGGGGGGAAGCAACGGGTGTTTAAAGTGGTATGATGATGCTTTAAATGCATGGTGCAGACGGGGTCTCACTGTCTACAAAGTCTCGGTCAAAGAACTCATGAACAGACCTCATGTCTGAAATCCTTTACCTGCACATGCCAAGGATTAAACATGGAACCTTCCCTACACAAAGCACACCTTCCGTCGCTCACTTGCCTTATTGCCTCTTCCTTTGTTTTCAGTGATTCCTTACCATATCATTGTCACCACGGGTGCCGAGCTGGGCTCAGACACCGACAGCCGAGTCTATATCATCATTTCGGGTCCCCGGAAGCTGCAGACGGGCCGGCTGTGGCTTGACCTCCCGGATGGACAGACTGAGTTTGCAGATGCCTCCGTGGAGAAGTTCTCCGTCATGGGACTGGATGTTGAAGAAGTGAAAAGAATGGAGGTAAACCGTACAAGTGAGGTCTGGGAGTGTTGGTGTTGTGGGCCTTCGACCCAAACTTCTCCCCAAAGAGGGCAGAGAAATTGGAGGCTGTACTGAAACGCGGCATCTCAAGGACGTCTCTTAAGAGTTGGGGGAACTTTGGCCCCCAGTTGTCGCTGAACTGCAGCTCCCATTGGCTCCAGCAAGCATTGCCAATGGCTATGGCTGATGGGAGTTGTAGTTCAGTGTCATCTGGAGGGCCAAAGCTTCCTCCCAGCCTACATATATGAAGCTGCCACAAATTGTTTCAGATGATTGGTCCGTCAAGTCCAGTATTGCCCGCTTTGATTGGCTGTGGCTCTCTGCAGTCTCCAGCAGGGATACCAGAGGTTGAACTTGGTGCTTTTTCTGTGGAGCTACGGCTCTTCCCATTGGCAGTGTGAGTTTTGTGCTAAGAAGTGCTGCAATGGAGCGCATGCGCCAGTGCGCCACAAGATGGGGAGATGGTCCCTGTCTTAGATGGCTTTCAAAGCAGAGTGAGATAAACAAATGGAGGGGGAGGAGCCCATCGATGACTACAAGTCATTGTGTCCAATGGGAAACTTCTGACTTCCGGCTAGGCAACATGGTGGGCGCCACAGCAGCCAGCAGCTCCTGAAGCCAGCCAGAACCAACTGCACTACCAGGTTGGCTCCGGGCTGCTGAGACTGCTGCTGCCACTGCCACTACCGAAGGGGAACTGGGGACGCCTGCCGTGTCAACTGGGGTGCTGCTGATCCCCTCCCCCCGTGACCCGAATCGAGCCAGGAGCGAGAGCGCCCGACCACCCAGCCGACTGCCCGGCGAAGCTCTGGGGCCAGGAAAACCCCAGAGCCAACGCAAAAGAAAGGGGAGAGGAGGGAGGAAGAGAGAGAAAGAAGGAGAAAAAAGAAAGGAGTCCTACCGCCGCTGCTGCTGAAGAGGAGAGGTAGGAGAGAACCGGGAAGGCAAGGACACATGGCTGAGCCCAGACCCGACCTGAGCCTACCACCCTGGCAGCTCGTGCTCCAAGAGCAGTCCGAGGACCAGAGGAAGGCTGCGCGACAGAGGAGACCACAGAAGAGAAGATATTAGATAGATGATAGATAGATTGATAGATTGATAGATAGATAGATAGATGATACAGATATTTAATAACTTTTTTCTCTTCAATGGGAAACTTCCATTGTCAGATGCAGGATATCTCCCAGCACTACTATCTGGCAGCTGAAACTGTTTAGGAAGGGTGCTATTTCCTTTGGTTGGTATTCAGCTAAGTTGGTATTCAGCAAACCCACGACTAAGCAGAATGTGCTGCTTCGGGTCTTTCCTAAGACAGCTGTTTAGTCACTGTGGAAAGCAAGGTGCTTGTTCTATATGGAGCTTGTTCTGAGCTATGAAGACTCTTCTTACTGCATGTGTGAATGTGTGACCATGTGTGTGCATAGGATTGGTTGGTGTTGCACAACAAATCTGCCCCTCCGAAAGGCTGAATTGTTTGCAATAAGGAAAGTGATGGGGAAGTGAACTGTAAAGCGTGGGATAACACTTGCCTTGACACAAAATCACCTAACCTCCCCACAAACAAATCAAAATGCATCGTCATTAAATAGCCAACAACATCATCCAATCTCCCTGCAAACAAATCCAGATGAATGCTAAATAAACAGGTCACCTAGTAGTGCCCAAGGAGGTATAGCAACTTTTTTTTGGGGGGGGGGGTTCTATCCAGCATTAGTAATACTTAAAAGTAGACCCATTGAAGTTAATGAGCATGATTAAGGCAGCAATCCTAACCCTACTCACCTAGGAGTAAGGCTCCCTGAATTCAACAGGATTTACTTATGAGTATACATGGTTAGGACGGCACTGCAACTTTGGTCCATAATTTCAGTGGGCTTACTCTGAGTAAAACCTAGTTGGCATGACCCCCAAATTTGCATTGATACGTATGAATTTGCATATGCAAATTTCGTGCAGCTCTGTATCCAGTTTTGTCCTCCTTTTTGGGGATTCAGTTCCTCTTTTTAGTGACACGTAAGTAACTCCCTTACCTGCACAGGTGGGAAAATGTCTTAGTTTGATGGTTTACAAATTGTGCATGCCTAACCAAATCCTATTCCTTTCCCTTCAGCACACATCATCTGAATATGATCCCTGCAAAATATTCCAATGCAAAAATCACTTACATTTGGTGTGCATCTGTTTGGGGCGGCTCTCAGCTCTGCCCCCCACCACCACTTTCAATCTATAAATGCTGTAAAAAAAAAAAAAAGGAGAGAGACAATGATGACTTGACAAAGTGTTGCTCTCTATCAGAGAACGGATTCATAAATGGCCTGCAGCGTGGAGAACTTCTTGTATAATTTCCTAGCTCGACATGGAAATTGTTTTCACAGCTTGCCAGACCTTGGGAGACCTCTCATAGGAGAGCATTAATCATGGCTCATAAGCAATGTGCACCGATCAGAGATCCCAGCGCAGGAACCCTTATGCAACAAAGGGTTTGAGAGGCACAATTTACATAGACAATCACTCCACTCAGCTTTATCCCCCCCCCAAAAAAACCCATTTGCTTTTTCCTGACGGCCATCTGTAGGCAGCGTTGTTGCTCTTGCATGCTATGCCTTCTGCTTCCTGCTCCCCCCAATTAAAATTATTGACTCTTTTAAAAAGCCAAAAGCAGGTATTTTAAAATATTCCAAATGATTAAAAGCGACAGTAGCTAAAAAGGAATAAAACACACAAACCTTCTGCAGATCTAGATAGACTTACCTGAGCAAAAATGTGTTAAGGACGTGCCAAAAACAGACAGTGAAGGCGCTTGTCCAAAGTCAATAGGCAGGGAGTTCCAAAGTTTAGGTGCACCTGTAACAGTGCCAGTTCCACAGATCAAAGCACTCTAGTGGACATGTATGGGGTAAGGCAATTCAGCAGGCAGTGGCATAGCATGGGGGGCACGGGATGGTTGCCCCGGCACAAAATTGTTAGGTGTGCAATATTTCAACACCTGGTACTGCCACAATACAGCTTTGTGCTTCCATCGTTGGGCTCCGTTAAAAATGGCTTCTCCATGTGAACTAGGAAGTGACCTCTCCAGACAACGGCATGACTCTTCTTTTTGTATCTCTGTGCCTGGGATCCCTGGGTGACACGGACACTGTTAAGCAGTTGCATGTGCATGCATACACTGTCTGTTTCCCTCCCTTCCTGGTGTGGCCCTGGACCCAGGCAACCCACGCTACGCCACTGTCAGCAAGTAACCTCTTCTCACGGTTGCCAACCAGAGAAGCCTGCTTGCAATGCATGGGTGTGTAGCTACATTCTCCCCACTTGTGATTCCCAACCTCCGTCAACAGTGCAGGTACAGCAAAGGCATTGTGGATAGTAGCCACCGTGTATTGCAACATGACCCAACTGTCTCTTATGCTTTAAAGTATTTGGGGCAATAGCTGCTGAAAAAGCTCTGCAAACAAAGAGTCAGCTGTCATTAGTGGCAAGAGGTTCCTTTATATTCTACGTTAGTTCCTTGCATGCCCATCAACTAGAATAAATTATACCTTCCCCCAGGACGCGGGGGGTCTAAACCACTGAGCCTCTTGGGCTTGCTGATCAGAAGGTCAGCAGTTCAAATCTGCACAACGGGATGAGCTCCCATTGCTCTGTCCCAGCTTCGGCCAACCTAGCAGTTTGAAAGCACGCCAGTGCACGTAGATAAATAGGTACCACTGCGGCAGGAAGGTAAATGGCGTTTCCGTGCGCTCTGGTTTCCATCACAGTGTTCCATTGCTCCAGAAGCGGTTTAGTCATGCTGGCCACATGACCCGGAAAGCTGTCTGTGGACAAACGCCGGCTCCCTCAGCCTGAAAGCGAGATGAGCGCCGCAACCCCATAGTCGCCTTTGACTGGACTTAACCGTCCAGGGGTCCACCTTCCTCCAGCTGCAACAAAACATGTCTCTCCCATATGGGTCTCTACAGCCACAGCAGGCACTGTGACTCTCCGATGGGTTGACTTCACCCCCAAAGGCACACTCCTCCCTTGTCTCCCAAGACAGACGGATGCCAACAGCAAATAGATATTGTGTGCAAATTTGTCTATTTGGATTGTGCTACATTTTCCACCAAATTATTTGACATCATGTAGTGTCTTTACCAATAAGGCCTTCATTACATTATCCTGATTCTTTGGTTTTTCTTGTTCTCCTCCTCCACCTCCACCTCCTTGAGACTTTGTGTCTTCTCTCATTTTGCTCCATCTGGCCAGAATGGTCTTTTGGCTAATCCAATCCCCTTTGACAAATCCATCATGTCTCATTATTACAACCTTGCAGCGTCTATGTCAGCTGGGATTTGCCAGACCTCCCTGAATGCCAGGGGCAGGGAGGGGCAGGGAACTAGACGGGGTCACTTGCTGCTTGCGAGAGCCTAGAAATGAGTTATGAAAGATAGGCCAGAGTAAAAGAATGAAAAATGGAAAGAAACTGCCCATTCATAAATCTGAGTAGGAAATGGAAGATTCTACCTGACCTGCAAGAGGAGCGGAATGTCCCTACATGGTGAGGGGAAGCTGGGACCCTCTACTTGTTATAGGACTCTAACACCCATCAGCCCAAGCCAGCGTGGTCAATGGACTCAGGGAGAATGGGAGTTGTAGTCCATAGAGTCATAGAATTGTAGACTTGGAAGGGACCCCGAGTGTCATCTAGTACAACCCTCTGCAATTCAGGAATCTCAACTAAAGCATCTATGACAGATGGCCATTTAACCTCTGCTTAACAACCTCCAGTGAAGAAGCATCCACAACCTCTCATGGGAGTCCATTCTACTGTCGGACAGTTCTTACTGCCATAAAGTTCTTCCTGATGTTAAGATGGGATCTCCTTTCTTGTAACTTGAAGCCAACAGGACTCAACATGGACACTGGTACCAGAGCCTGCAATAAACCCAGATGCCAACTTTGCTGCCACATAAACCCGGACAACACCACATCAAACATACCATCTCAGGACTATTTAATTGCTCATCTTCTAACATTGTGTATGCCATCAAATGCCAACAGTGCCCTTCAGCTCTCTATATTGGACAAACAGGCCAAAGGATAAATGGACATAAATCTGATATCAGGAATCACAAGACAGAGAAACCAGTAGGAGAACACTTCAATCTCCCAGGACATTCTATAAAAGATCTCAAAGTAGCTGTCTTAATACAAAGGAATTTCAGAAATAGACTGGAAAGAGAAGTGGCTGAATTGCAACTAATCACCAAACTTAAAACCATGGAGAAACCTGGTCTGAACAAAGACATTGGAAGAAGAAGAAGAAGAGTTTGGATTTGATATCCCACTTTTCACTACCCGAAGGAGTCTCAAAGCGGCTAACATTCTCCTTTCCCTTCCTCCCCCACAACAAACACTCTGTGAGGTGAGTGGGGCTGAGAGACTTCAGAGAAGTGTGACTAGCCCAAGGTCACCCAGCAGCTGCATGTGGAGGAGCAGACACGAACCCGGTTCCCCAGATTACGAGTCTACCGCTCTTAACCACTACACCACACTGGCTCTAACATTGGATTCTTATCTCATTATACATAACAAAGCTATCTTTAGCCATCTCACCCCTTGCCTTTCCCTGCAAGACTAATTGCAGCCGTTAAGAGTCGTCAACAGGTTTTCCACACCTATCAGCTGATCACCCATTCCCACCACCCTTCTGAGTAATACCCCTCCCCACTCCCTCACTATATTTAAGGATCTGGTGACTTCTGTTTCAGTGTATCTGAAGAAGTGTGCATGCACACGAAAGCTCATACCAAGAACAAACTCAGTTGGTCTCTAAGGTGCTACTGCAAAGAATTTTCTATTTTGTTTGAAGCCATTGATTCAAATCCTACCCGCCAGAGCAGGAGAAAAGAAGCTCACTCCATCTTCCATGTGACAGCCCTTGAGATATTGAAGGTGGCTATCGTATCTGCGTCTTGAGACTCTTCTTTTCCAGGCTAAACATGCTACCCAACTCCCTCAACTGCTCCTCATAATGCTTGGTTTCCAGACCCTTGATCATCTTGGTCACTTTCTGACAGTAGGAGCTGTTCAACATTGGGTCCATTGTTGAACAGCTCCTATTGTCAGAAAGTCTCCCTTGGGAGGTTTTGGACTCTCCTTCCTTGGAGTTTTTAAAGCAGAGGTTGGATGGCCATCTGTCATGGATGCTTTAGCTGAGATTCCTGAATTGAAGAGGGTTGTACTAGATGATCTTTGGGTGTACCTTCCAACACTATGATTCTATGACTTTCAAAGCTAGCTGGGGAAGTAGCAACGATGGGTACCAAAGCCATTTTCATTATTCCTATCCCATGTCAGGAATCTGAGCATCTGCTATGGAAGGATAAAATCTGCCAGTTTTGATTTCTCGTTTTTCCAATCTTTTCGCATAAGATTGCATTTTTAAGTTGTCATGAGAATTCACCAGCATTTTAGTTCGCCTTTTGCTTAATTAATAGGCTGTATTGCCTAATGTAAACTGTTTAACAAACAAGCGCCCTTATAATGCATTTTTGTAGGGTTTTTCCCCCCCACTAACCCACGTGTTTTATGCACCTCTTCCCCTAATATATGCATTTCTTTTGTACAAATTACTTGGTTTGAGAACCGCACTGTGAAATCTGGAGAAGTTCTTTCGAAGAACAGCCTCAGTTTGGGTTCGTGCATTATTTGGGAGAAGCAAATTAGGTACATGCCTGTTAAGAAAGCAAATTGAACTGCATTCCTCCCCGTTGCGAGCACCTGCCCGTCTCCCTGTCAATCGCTCAGTTTCCAAGGTGATTAGATGTAATTTTCTGCAGCTATGCAGCCGGGTGGTAATGCCCCTAAATGAGAGGGGTGGCTGAATTGGTTAGATAAAGTTATCAGTTGTTTCATGTAAATTTGTGTGTGTAGTGGGAGGAGATATACAAGTGATCGGCCATTTCAGATGGAATGATTTATCGTATGGAGGGTGGGGGTGGGGGAGGTTATTAAGACATGGAGGGTGGACTGGGAACTAATTTCCCCACTTGAAGCAGAGAAGCCAAAAGGGTTTGGACGCCTCTGCTAATAATGAACAACTTTTGCTTTGAACATGACGAACTGTCAAGCTTTCCAGTGTTTTCATGAGCAGATTGTTCATTAGGGCTGATTGACTGGGAGAGGCTCCCTTGAAGTGATTGGGATACGTAATTATGCTGATAAGAATGTGCCCGAGATTAATCTCTTAAGTAATTTAGCAGTGACATGCGGCGAGATTCTTGGAGAGAAGTCTAAACTGTTAGCAGTTTGTCAGACAGTTCAGACAGCGCCGGCTGAGAGGATTCGCATCTCTCGGAGCTAAGTCGGGTCGTGCGAGTTCAGGGAATGGTTGTGAAGCACCACTGAGCTATAGAAAGATGTTCTTCACTCTGTCGCTCGTGAATCAAAGAGAAGAAGAAGAAGAAGAAGAGTTTGGATTTGATATCCCGCTTTATCACTACCCGAAGGAGTCTCAAAGCGGCTAACATTCTCCTTTCCCTTCCTCCCCCACAACAAACACTCTGTGAGGTGAGTGGGGCTGAGAGACTTCAGAGAAGTGTGACTAGCCCAAGGTCACCCAGCAGCTGCATGTGGAGGAGAGGAGACGCGAACCCGGTTCCCCAGATTATGAGTCTACCACTCTTAACCACTACACCACACCTGGCTCTGGTCAGTAGACCTAAACCGATGCTACTCACAGGTTTTCCACAAACATTTTCAGCCGCCTCCTTTTTGTCCCAGATTCCCTTTTTCAAACATTCACACTGCCCCCTTTTTGTGCTACTTGGTGAACATGGCCGTCTTTCCATTTCCATCGCCCTCACTTTCACTTGTAGTGTCCATATTTACTGTTCTGTTTCCCCCCCCCCCCCATTTCCTGTGGATTGTTTTTATATGCCCTGCTGAGAAATGCAGGTAATTAAGTGGCGTATAAATGTATTAAATAAATAAAAGTTTACAAAACAGCCAAATCCCAGTGGCTATGTGGCATTGTAGCATATACTGTACTTTACCGTGTATAAGATGAGGTTATTTCATTTAAAAATATGTTTAAAAATACGGGGTTGTCTTATGCACGGATAGTGTATTTTAACATTTTGTTGGAAGCCTCCCAGAGTGACTGGGGAAACCCATCCAGATGGTATAAATTATTATTATTATTAGTGGGGTATGGGGGACACAAATGTGATTGGCTGCTCCCACGAGCCTGAGATTGTCATCAGCTATTGAGCATGTTATTGATGGCTGCGGAAAGGGCTGGTGTTGATTGGCTGTTGCTGCATGAATTGGGCAGGCGATGGGTGGCATCTGCCAGCAAGGGGACAGACGATAAGCGGCTATTGCAACATGTGCGAGTGGCAGAGCAGGTCATGTGGGTGAGCGGTTTTTGGCAACCCCCCCTAAAAAAGCTCAACAACTCAGCCACCCCCCCCAAAAAATCTCAACAACAACTCTGGGCAACCTCTCCCCATTTTCTTGATTTGGAGTCCCCCAAAATAGGGGGTGTCTTATACATCGGGGCGTGTTATACACACAAAAATACGGTAAATTTTATAAAATAAATAAACGACAGTACAGCAGTGGTTCCTGAGGGTGGGGAAACTGAGGCACGCACAGGCAAAGCGCCATGGTTTGCATGTGTGGGTTGTGTTCCTCCAGTGTGTCTCCTTCAGCCCCTGCCCACCCCCCACCGAGGTGGCTAAGTAACACACGGTAGGGCTGCGGTTCTGAAACTTTTTTCTCTGGGTCACATTTCCGGAATAAAAAATTACTCGTGCCACACCCATTTTCAATTAATAAATTTGTTGTCGTTCAGTCGTGTCCGACTCTTTGTGACCCCATGGACCAGAGCACGCCAGGCATGCCTATCTTTCACTGCCTCCTGCAGTTTGGCCAAACTCATGCTAGTTGCTTCGAGAACACTGTCCAACCATCTCATCCTCTGTCGTCCCCTTCTCCTTGTGCCCTCCATCTTTCCCAACATCAGGGTCTTTTCCAGGGAGTCTTCTCTTCTCATGAGGTGGCCAAAGTACTGGAGCCTCAACTTCAGGATCTGTCCTTCCAGTGAGCACTCAGGGCTGATTTCTTTAAGGATGGATAAGGTTTGATCTTCTTGCAGTCCATGGGACTCTCAAGAGTCTCCTCCAGCACCATAATTCAAAAGCATCAATTCTTCGGCAATCAGTCTTCTTTATGGTCCAGCTCTCACTCCATCATTACTATGGGAAAACCATAGTCCAGCAGAGTAAAAACTAAACACGTTGCAGGATTCCCCCCCCCCCAAAAAAAATAGACCAGAGGCAATTGTATTTCATCCAGCAGACATTACTACAAATGCATAATGGTCACACTTAGTTGGTGAAACCCTTTGTCCTTAGGGATTTGAAAGAGAAGTACATGGGACACCCTGTTTCAAATTAACCTTCTTCTCTCCCTAGGGCCATCTGCCATTTTATACATGTGGGAAAGACTGATAACTTGTTATTTAGTTTATTTTTTATTTGTCGGCAAGGTGACAAATGGGTGGTATATGAATTTTTATTATTATTAGCTAATTAATAAATAGGAGTATTTAAAAATTGTTTTATAAGTTGTGTGCCTTTTTTGTTATTTATTGCAATTTCTAAAAGTGAATTTCTGTTTAGTAATTATTTGCCGGTGTTTTGAGAGTTAATTTCATTGTGTGAATCGCCTTGAGTAGAAAGGCGGTATACAAATTAAAAGCGAAATGAAATGAATTAAAAAAAAAAAAAATTACCACACAGCCAATTCAGACCAACTACATAGTGTTGTGGTGACATTCTCCCCAGCATTGTGTGATCGGCTTGCCCAAGCTTTCGTGTTGACCAACAGTGATTTCTTCCTTTCTGGATCCACTAGGTGGGTCATGATGGTGCCACACCAGAAAGCTCATGGCTCTTGGAAGAAATAACCATCATTGTGCCCACCAAAGGTGTCATGTATACCTTTGTCTGTAAGTGCTGGCTGGCCAGAGACATGGGAGATGGACTTACTTCACGAGTCTACAACATCCTGGATGCCGACTGTGTCAATGTTGGCCTGAAGGTCAGTCCTATCACCTTGCCTTATACCTCTCACCGGCCACTTCTGAAGCAAATATAACTTTTTTTTTCTGGGAGGGAACCAGTAGTTCTCAAATTCTCCTGCCTTTGCCAGACCACTTGAAAATTACTGGGAGTCTTGGCAAACCACCAAAGGAACTCTTTTTGTTCTGCAGAAGTATTATTATTATTATTATTATTATTATTATTATTATTATTATTATGAATTCATGATCATATTTGTACCCATGATCGTATCAGGGCAGCTATATATGATCTTGTTTTCAACACCGTTCGTGTCTGCGAAAGTTTCAAGGTGGGCATGCTGCTTCATTTACAATAGGTGCCTGTCCTGTAACTTCCCGATGCTGTAACTTTTCACACCGCAAATGTCCTGGGGTGTGTAAGTCTTGCTTTGGTTGCGCTACAGCACAGTAGTCCTCCTCCAGATTCCAATAATAAAGTAACATTAGGGAAATGTCGTAATCCTGTGCTGCCAGCTCAGTAGAGGGAGAAGCCAGCCAACCAGCCGAGTCTCAGGGGGGTTCTTGCCTGGAGGCAGAGTCCATATACAAGATTCGGTGCAGTCCCAAGGCCAGGAGGATCTCAGTTCACATAGTCAGATGATCTGAGAGTCAAGAAAGCCAAGGGTCCATGGTCGCAAGAAGGAGCAAGGTCTGGCTAGGAATGACAAATGTTGTTTCCAGCAACCGACTGAGGCTGGAAACCCTGCTCATCAGGAGCAAGAAGGCTGATCAGCAGCAAGTGGAGTCACTTTGCTGACTCCTGGTCCATAACAGGAAACACTGCAGAACAACTAATAAAACAGAATGATGTGTCCAGTATAAATACATCACTATTGTGTTATTATTGTGTCAGTATGTTGGAAAATGCAACGCAAAAAACCCCATCACACCTCTAGAGGTGCCCTAACTCATACAATGACTTGTCGTTTAATATCTGTAGCCTTCCCTTTCTAATGTGATGGATATTGCTCTAAATTAAGACATTGTTGTGAAAACCAGGGCCATACTATTAAAAACATGGGACCTAGGTATGGGGGTGCTCAGAAGGGCCCCTTGAATCGGTCAATTTTTAGGGAAGAAGTTACCATGGCCAATGGCCATTGATGGACCTATCCCCCTAAACTGCTCAAGCTACAGACTATCTCCATATCACTCATGGCAGGGAGCTCCACCAATTAATTGTTCATTTTCAGGGTGGGGAGTGCAATAGGATACCCAGTTCCAAGACACCCCCCTCCTTTAATGTGGAATTAATTTCATTTATTACTGTAATCCCTTCATTTACCCTGAAGTTCCTTCTGCCCAGGGTTCCATAAAGCCAGCCTTGTTTCATGCATAGCCTAAGGAGCCAATGACATAACCACGGCCTATTCTATTATTTACAATTGTGGCTTTATTTTTGGTGGGTTTTTTACAGTAAGTATTTTTTTTTTAAAAAAAAAAAGTAATATTTTAATTACAGAAATTAAAATCACAAGTCCTTCATCTCTTCCCAGATTCTCTATGAAGTCACCGTTGTGACTGGAGATGTCTCACAAGCCGGTACGGATGCTGGTATTTTTATAGTGCTCTTTGGATCTAACGGGTGCTCTGAAGAGATGCAGCTGGAAAAAAACGGAGTCAGGTAAGCAGGACTTTGCCAAATTCCTTGTCCCAGAGCTCCCAATGGCAGAGTCCATTCTTGAGCCCCTGGAGGGCCATTTGGTCTTTTTGGGTTCGTTGTGTTGGACTTGGTTTGAGAAAATGCCTAGTTTATCTCTGGGCAAATCATGATCTCTCATACGGCTGCCAATGGGATTTCCTGGTCCTGGTACCTGTAGGCTGAGGCCCCTGCCCTCTACTCCCTTCAATCTATTGCCAAGAGCTGCTGCTCATATAGTACCACTGTATTCCGCTCTGGTCAGACCTTCACCTGGAATACTGTGTCCAGTTCTGGGCACCACAGTTCAAGAAGGATACTGACAAGCTGGAATGTGTCCAGAAGGAGGGCAACCAAAATGGTCAAAGGCCTGGAAACGATGCCTTATGAGGAACGGCTTAGGGAGCTGGGTATGTTTAGCCTGGAGAAGAGAAGGTTAAGGGGTGATATGATAGCCATGTTCAAATATATAAAAGGATGTCATATAGAGGAGGGAGAAAGGTTGTTTTCTGCTGCTCCAGAGAAGCGGACACGGGGCAATGGATTCAAACTACAAGAAAGAAGATTCCACCTAAACATTAGGAAGAACTTCCTGACAGTAAGAGCTGTTGGACAGTGGAATTTGCTGCCAAGGAGTGTGGTGGAGTCTCCTTCTTTGGAGGTCTTTAAGCGGAGGCTTGACAGCCATCTGTCAGGAATGCTTTGATGGTGTTTCCTGCTTGGCAGGGGGTTGGACTGGATGGCCCTTGTGGTCTCTTCCAACTCTATGATTCTATGATATATTTGATGAGCATTTCCTAAGTATCATTAGCAACAACAATCTCTCTGTATCTGCCCATTTTGTCTTAGAAAGGTGCTTCCACATTTTGCTTTCTAACTTTCTTTATACATGTCTAATTGACTTTTTTTTAATGAAAATTAAAAGTCCAGGGTCCCTGCTTGCTCAGGGCCTGGTACACGTGTATCCTGCTGTTGGTGGACCTGATCTCTCAGCCCCAGTTCCCTATCAGAAATTCTAAACAATATAACAGGGACCATAGGAAATTCCCTGATTCCTGCTGATGCTGTTTGCCCATTGAGCCGGTTGCTGTCTGCACTGGCTTGCAGTGCCTCTCCAAGGTCCCAGGCCTGCTTCCTAATGCAGATGGCAGTTTGCCAGGACCAGAAACTTGTTTTTAACTGCTGTTAAAAAAGAAGAAGAAGAAGCAAAAAAAAAAAAAAAAAAAAAGGCAAGCTGAGATTTGGGTGGTTTTTCTGCAGTTCCATAGAATTGCAAAATGCACAGAGGCCTGGACACAATCCCAGAAAATTGCCGTGTGAGGATAATTGGGACAGCAAATTGTAGTTACCCTCGGACTCGAAGCCTTTCTTCAAGTAATAATCCAAGGTGATTTATGCGACAGAAACAATTCAATACATAATAGAAATTTAATAAATAAATAAAAAACAAACACGTCTTTAAACTGTCCCAGATAATAAGGCAATTTAATTTACATTAGCCTTAAGCTGCAAAATTGCTCCTGGCCATGCAAAAATTGATAAGTGGACGTGAGGGCAGGAACAGCCAATGAGTTCCTCCTGACAGATGAGCCCATATCCAGAAGAGGGCACTGTGCCAGGCCATTTATCTGCTCTGTCTTCACCCCCTTTTCCCTCTTGTTAGTATTTGATTCAAATTTATGCCCCCATGTGCATATAAATTAAGCATTCTCAAAGAGCTCTCTTGCCATCTTGTTCATCTCTCCGGGGCAATAGCCTCTGTGTAATTTAATCTGTCCTGTGGAACAACAGGGAGGCTACAAATCCAACAAACAGTTATGATCAGGGTCTTTAAATGTGTTGCTTGCAGGAGCAGCGCGATAGCAGAACTGCTCAGCCTGAATGGGAACTTGGATAAAGCCAGTGGCCCATCCAGCCCATTATTGTCTCCGCTGACTGGCAGTGGCTGTCCGATGTCTCACCCAGAAAGAGGTCCACCACCTCTTGCAAGATCCTTCTACCTGGAAATACCTGAGAGTTAGCTAGGGACCTTTAGCATGTGAAGCGTGTGTGCTCTCCTACTGACAGCGATGGCACATGCTCCAGATAAGGATGTGTGGCATGGGTTGGAATGGGGGGGGGAGGTCCTCATCCCTTCAACCTTGGAATCCCAGGCAGCGGTGGAGCAAGCCAATCGGGCTCCTGGGGTGGCACATGTGCCCTGCGCCCAGGGATGTGCCCAGCCGCCCATGTGGGTGGGGACAGCTACCCCAGGGCGGGGCGAGTTGGGGCAGGACACTCCGCGGGACCTCCAAGGTGTCTGCCTGCCTCCTCCCACTCAGCCGCCCTACAGCCGGGGGGAGGCAGCGGGTGGACCGTTTGGGGGCAGCACGGAGCCTGCGGGCGCTCAAGCCACCGTGTCACTCCCAGGAGAGACGTGTGGCTCTGTAGGCCCCGCAGTGAGTGCCCCCCACCATTTTGTAACCCCCCTCAGTGGTGACACCCGGGGCAAACCACCCCCACAGCACCCCCGTTCCTCTGCCCCTGACCCCAGGTTTCATTGGACTACAGTTCCCATCATCTCAGAACATTGGCTAAGCTGGCTGAGGATGTTGGAGGTTGTAGCCCAGTAACATCTGGGGACCTAAAGTTGAAGAACACTGCTGTAGTCACAACCCACTCTGTGTCCATACAACCCTTCCTCAAGCAATTCCCCAAGCCTTATCAAACACCAGCCATCTTTTACTCACTTCCTGGAGAAGGGACAGGCATACACGGCAGGGCTGTGTCCTACTTTATAAAGTACAGTCCTCTGTCTGAAGAGCTGTCCAGTCCAAGTTTGGTTCAAAGAACCACCGGAAGGGAAAGCAGGGGGACTTAAGGACATCGGAAGAGAGCTGCTGGATCAGGCCAGATGTCTGTTGGAAGTCTGCAAGCAAGCCTTGAAGCTGCCAAGCAGACTGAACCCACGGGTGACGCAGACCGCCTGATCCCAACTATAGTGAGAGGTGGTTTTCATTTAAATTTTAGGAATTTTCATTCATTGGCATATGTGAATTTCAAGATAAGATAAGATAAGATTTCTTTATTGTCATTGTACAAGTACAATGTTGTACAAGTGCAACGAAATTGAATGCCATCCCATAAAAACAAGACAAAAAACAAAAAACACATTGTCAGCCACACATGCACATATGTACACACCCATCACAACTCTCCAAGGTCCTATTATCTGATTGAAGCATTTAAGATGGTTATAGCTCTGGGGTAGAAACTATTCTTCAATCTATTTGTTCTTGCTTTAATTGTTATATATCTCTTGCCCGAAGGCAGTGATGCAAAAAGACTATATCCCGGATGAGATTGATCCTATAAAATATTGTTTACTTTTTTTAAGGCAGCGGGAACTGTATAGTTCTTCCAAAGATGGGAGAGGGTGAGCAATAATCTTGGGGGCTGTGGTTATTACCTTCTGGGGTACCTTCCTCCCCATGGCTGTGCAACTGGAAAACCGAGCACAAATACAATATGTAAGAATGCTCTCTATGCAGGGGCAGAGCAAGGGGGCAGGGGGCGGTCCGGCCCGGGTACCGCCCGGGGGGTGACACTCAGGGCGGCGCCCCGCCCCTGTGATCAGTGCCGCCGGCGCGTGTGGGGCGCGGCAACTTTTAAGGCTGCAGCGCGTGAACAACAGCACAGTGTCTGTGCTGCTGTTCGCACGCTGCAGCCTTAAATCTTGCTGTGCCGCGGCACGGTCAGGAGGGGTGCCAGCCGCTCACGCCCGCCATCTTGGGTGGACTGCGCATGTCTGCACATACGCAATCCATATGGGATGCTGCGCGCGCGCCATGATGTCACAGCGCACGCGTGCTAGGGAGTGACGCCCTGCCCCCAAGGGGGTGCCCCCGCATTTTTCGCCGCAGGTGGCAAAGTGGATCCCTACGCCCCTGTCTCTATGGAGCCTCGGTAGAAGGACACCAGCAGTCTCTCACTCAGATTGTTCTTCTTTAAAAGTCTGAGGAAATAAATTGACATGGGGGTTTGTGTGTTTATGCGATATGTAAGCAGCCACTCTCTTTAGTGCCACCTGGCACTTTATCTGACTAAATGGACAAAAAGGAAAAACACCAGACTGAAAAGAAGTCTTCCAAGTGGTACTTGGATTCATCCCCAAGTCCACCCTGTGCCAGGATTGATTTGACCCTTGTGGAAAGAGACGTCCCCTGCTTGACAAAGTATGCTCTGGAATGGTGCCAGAATGGGCTACGGTGGAGTTGCGCCAGGATGCCATCTGGCCATGAATCTCACTCTTGACAAGCAGAGTCCGCAGAGCAGGCTCTTAAAGCAGCCATGGCTGCTTAACGGGGGGACGGGCCAAATCCACCCTCTGCCTCCCATCCGTCCCAAGGCCAATTCATGCAAGGCCCACTGGGTCAAAAGAAAAAGCACGAGACCAGTATCCTTTCCTTGCAGTGGCCAACCCGAAGCCCCAGGGAAGCCCACAAGCAGAGTGTGCGTGCAACAGGACTCTCCCTGTAACCTGGGAGATCCTCCTCTTTCTTCCAACCTGCGGCCGGGGGCTCTTTCATGTATGAAGCTGACCTAAATCGGAGCCAATTTCTCATTCCTCCAGATTTGAGATCGGCCAAAAGGACACCTTCATCATGGAGATTCCCGACATTGCACCACTCAGGAAGATGAGGATACGGACGGATGGGGAAGGGTGTCGCCCAGATTGGTTTCTCGAACAGGTAGCAACAGAGTTCTTGAACTCCTCCGCTGCTTGTGGGGGTGGCCTGGGTGCATTCTTTTCATGGAGCGACTCCATTTTGGAGAAGGGACTTAAGTTTCTTTTCCAGATCTACCTGGAGTTACCTGTATACCTAAGGCGTGTGCTTTATGGCAAAGCTACAGTCTGTCCTCAAATACAGCTTCAGACACCGTAAATGCTTCATTTCAAGTGTTTTTGTTCCTTCTTTAGAGGGCTTCATTCTCTCATTATTCACATAGCAAGGTTTTCGAGGGATAGTTATAAGGAAAGTCTGCTTGGCAAGGTCACATTTTTCATTAATGTTTCCTCCAGCCCTTCAACTTCTTATCTTGGTAGAAACAGAGACATGGGAGATCTGTAAGGAAAGTCAAGAGCAACCTATAATTTTACCCAAGCGGACTCTCTGCTGTTCGACTTTATTAGGAGAGCGCATTGGCTTTGAGCCATTGCACCTGCGATACATTTCAAATCCTCTTTTGCGGTAGGAGGCCCCAAGGAAAAATTGTAGCTGCCATGGATGCTTTTGGAGAGAATGTTGCACATCCATGAGTGGTGGGTGGCTAAGCCTGGCTTGGATCCACGCGATTGTCGAAAGGACCATTTCAGATATTTATTTTGCCAAAGCATCTTTCTAAATAATAGTTACAAAATGTATTGCTCCCTCCCCCTTCTTTGATGTGCCAAATATTTAAAATTTCCTTTGCTTCCATCTCTGCTCCCGCCCCCCCCCAATATAATTGAGTCACACAGCTGTATGAAAAATTAAGTTTTTTTCAGGTGGGATGTGTATGATATTTATTTGTCGCTTTTGATATTTGTATGTCTTCGTTTTGTGTCTTATGCTCATTGCAGCTAGATGAGCATAAATTTGTTGTTGTTGTTCAGTCGTTCCGTCGTGTCCGACCCTTCGTGACCCCATGGACCAGAGCACGCCAGGCACCGCCTATCCTCCACTGCCTCTCGCAGTTTGGCCAAACTCATTGAAAGATACTCGGAGTCCAGTGTGACTTTCATGCTCTTTATTCAGCTCATAGTAGTGAGGAATGTAGTTCCCCCAAAACGTTTGCTTTATATACACTATTTACACAATGGGCCCCACGTGATTGGCTAATTCCGGGATACTCCTGTATGCCAATCAGAGTGCGGATTCACTTCCACCTGGAGCTGGATTGGGTGGCTCCTGCAGACCAATCAGACTGCTGCAATCTCAATCCTATTGTTCTGGGACCAATCAGACTGCTGCAATCTCAATCCTATTGTTCTAGGACCAATCAGACTGCTGCAGTTTGGATCCTATTCAACTCAGTACATAACACTCATGTTAGTAGCTTCGAGAACACTGTCCAACCATCTCATCCTCTGTCGTCCCCTTCTCCTTGTGCCCTCCATCTTTCCCAACATCAGGGTCTTTTCTAGGGAGTCTTCTCTTCTCATGAGGTGGCCAAAGTACTGGAGCCTCAACTTCAGGATCTGTCCTTCTAGTGAGCACTCAGGGCTGATTTCTTTAAGAATGGATAGGTTTGATCTTCTTGCAGTCCATGGGACTCTCAAGAGTCTGATCCATGAAGAGGTGAACATAAATAGGGTTGGCATATTTCCAGAGGTTAAAATTCAGACCAAAAAAAGTTGTTGAGCATTTTGGGCGATTGCCTGCTCACCCAGCTACTACTGCCAAGCCCAATCCATCCAACCCCCCAACCCCACCCCAACATTTGCTTAAAATTGTAAAAATCCCCCCGATGGGCACGTGGGCACCCCAAAAGAGGACATGTTCGGGATTTCTCAGACTTATGGCAACTCTAGCATAAGAGACAGATATAAGGGGAAAGAAAACACATGCTTCTAGAACCGCTGCAGAAACTTTCTCCAATGATCACGCTATGCAGCCTTTCATAGGAAACCATGCTGAAAGCAAAGGGAATGACTGGGAAGCAGCAAAGGTTGTAACTGGACAAAGGTGTGAGAGATGTGGAAGGTGCTGGGGAAACCACACAGGGTTGAGCAGAAGCAGCGATTTGACCAAAATTTGGCCAAATTGATTCAGTAAGTTGAGGAGAAATTGTTCCGTGAAATCCCCCCGACCCGACTTTCTTCTTCCAAATCCTTTTGCTGCTGCTTCAGCATGTTTACATGGGAGTTGGTTCCATTGGACTCGCACGGCTTAACGTCCGATTAGACATGAATAGCATTGCACTGTTTATTTCTGATTTCCTCATCCCCTCCACCCACACAAATGGTCTGGGGTGCCTTTTAAACCTTTGAATAAAGCATATTTGGGTTTGTTTTTTGCAAGGCAGTCTTACTGTTAGAAATAAATAAAGCCAGTCATTGAAATCTAGCTGTGATTCCTGCATTGCAAGAGTTGGGACTAGGTGACCCTTCCAACTTTACAGTTCTGTGATTCTATTAAACTTCCCCGTGGGATGATTAAAAATAGGGCTGCGTGGAATGGCGTGCGGTGACTTTATATTTTTAGTGAGTCTGCTCCAGTCAGTGCCTTTGCTTTGTGGGTGATATTTAGCACTGCACCTCTCGAATAAAAACAGCTGCTGAAGCAATGAGCCGCCCACTCTGTATTACAAGTGCTTATCTGTAGGTGCTCAGCTGCTCATGTGTACCAAAGGAGGCAGCCATTTTTATGATGGAAGCCATTTTCAAGTTCACTCCAGAACCAGCGAGGTCCCACTGAACTGGTGCAGAACTTGGCAGATGCCTAACTCCCAATGGGGGACTAGGATATAACTGCTGCCTGCAAACCTGTGCTCTCCAAGCTGGAGAGCTGGAGCTACATCCTTCATTTACCTTGGACTACTGCAATGTGCTCTACGTGGGGCTACCTTTGAAGGTGACCCAGAAACTGCAACTAATCCAGAATGCAGGCAGCTAGACTGGGGACTGGGAGTGGCCACAGAGACCATATTACACCGGTCCTTAAAGACCAACATTGGCTCCCAGTATGTTTCTGGGCACAATTCAAAGTGTTGGTGCTGACCCTTAAAGCCCTAAATGGCCTTGGCCCAGGATATCTGAAGGAGTGTCTCCACCCCCATCGTTCAGCCCAGCTCCAAGGGTCTTCTGCTGGTTCCCTCCCTGTGAGAAGTGAGGTTGTAGGGAACCAGGCAGAGGGCCTTCTTGGTAGTGGCGCCTTCCCTGTGGAACGCCTCCCATCAGATGTCAAGGAAATAAACAACTATCTGACTTTTAGAAGACATCTGAAGGCAGTCCAGTTTAGGGAAGTTTTTAATGTTTGATTTTATTGTGCTTTTAATATTCTGTTGGGAGCCGCCCAGAGTGGCTGGGAAAACCCAGCCAGATGGGCAGGGTATATTATTATTATTATTATTATTATTATTATTATTATTATTATTTAACTTCCTGTCTTCCTCTAGTCCAACCCTCTTTGACCTGGTCTTCTACAGATGTTGCTGAACCTCAGCTTCCATCAGCTCCAGCCAGCATGCCAACTGATGGGAGTTGTAGCCCAACAACCTTTTAGAGGGCAACAGGTTGGAGAAGGCTGTTTCTCGGTGGACTAGGATCAGAAGGAGAGGGCAAGTGAATGGGAAGGGCTAAGAGTGGTGAGGGAGGAAGGAAGCTACTCAGAAAGGATCCCCTTAAGGGCATCTTGCTCTAGTGCCTGCCCCACAACCTACAGTCAGAACCGCACCAACACAGGATTCATGGAAACACAGGAAGCTTCCTTATACCATTGGTCCATCTAGCTCGGCATTTTCAGTATCCAGTGATTTATGCAGGGAGTTTCTCCTAGCCTTACCTGGAGATGCTGGGGATTGAACCGGGGACCTGCTGTGTGCAAAACACATGCTCTCCAACAGAGCTATGGCCCTTCCCCAAATTCAGTTATGAGTTGAGCCACAGGGGTGGCTGATTAAGTCACCCGATAATTACAGGTCCACGTTGGAAGCAGAATAAGTTATCTGATATATTTATATGTATGTTCCAGAGCAAATTAAGCTGATCTGTGTACATCACCGTGCTATGCAACATTTATAGAGGTTGCAGGAGTATTCCAGCCTTCGCACTGTGGAATTTAGTGCTGAATGTTGATTTCTTCCACTGCTTCTCTTCCAGCACATGCAGGGTACTCTCACCTCCCCCCAAAGCACTGATGAGTAACACACTCGCAAATGCATCTTTGTAGGTTTCAAATGGGGTGTCAGGCTGGTGTGAGGATGAATCTGAGCTCCCTTGAATTTCTGTCGGTGGCGTGTTTATAGGAGAACGAGCAGACGGGAGGACTTGTGGGGGTAGAGCTGGAATGTCAGACAGATGGTGCACTGTCAGTGCTAAGCAGACAAGATGAGAAGGCAAATGAAGCCATCAACCTTGTTAATTAACCATTTGTTGCTACATGAAAACTCATGTTTTCGTATCTCAAAAAAACCGACAAAATCTCCACCCTCCCACCAATTGTAAACAGCAGATCAGAGATGCCAATTAAAAATGAATGGGTTGTTTCAATTAGGAGTCTGCCATTGGACAAGTTTCACAGTTTGCAATAGGAAGAAATTGCAATGGTTCACAAGCCCGCCTCCTTACTTATGTGTATGTTTATAGAATTTATATACTTGCCAGCTGTGGAGCAAAAAGACTCCAGAACAGGGGCCTGGTGACCAGGCCCATATATATCCTGCGTCTCCTGACTGAATCTTCTGTCCAGCACCCAAAGTTGGAAGCTTTGCTTGGCCTGACAGCTTCCTTCATATCTTCCTATATACATAAAAATGTAAGGTGTCGTCACGCTCTGCAGTTATCGGTGACCACACCAGCTGCAGCATGAGGAACGGCTGGCATGCCCAGACAAGATGATTAATAGAGGGGGTGGGATAGGTAATGGGGTGGATCAGGTAGAAAGAGAAAGGGGTTTGGTCAGGTATGGGGGAATGGCAAAAGGGGAGGTGGGGTTGGAGAGCAGAGCGAGCAGGGGTGGCAGCTATCTCTCTGTGTGCATGCCTATCCCTTATGCAGCCTAGCATCTCCCTACCACAGCTCAAAGCCTGTTGGCTATGTGCTTCCTCCATAGTTGGAGCAGCAATGCTTCTGAACACCAGTTGTTGGAAACCACAGGAGGGGAGAGCGTTCATACATCTGTTTGGCCCCTGTGAGAACAGGATGCTAGACTAGGTGGGCCATTGGTGTGATCCAGCAGCCTTATGTTATTATGTTCACATGCTTTTTTCCCTGGACCAACTGACCTAATGATTAGGTCATGTGAGACTCCTATAGGTGAACTGCTCCTCTGGATGCAGCAGTGGTACTTGTGGAGGGGTGGAGCCCATCCTCCTGCCACCAGCATCGCCACTGCTTACCTGAACAGGGCAGGGCTGGGGTGGAGTGGCGAGGTCAGGGCCATACAAACTGAAAAGCACCAGGTGGTTGGCAAATAGTCCCACCATTGCTACTGTGTGCCCCTAACCCCACCACACCACTTGTACTAGTAAGCATCAGTGGTGCTGGTGTCCACAGCTCTGCCCTCTCCAGACCCAAAGAGCAAAAATTCCCCAGTGGGTTTTGCTGAAGCTTTCTTTTAGGGCTATCCAAAGGGTCCTAATTCAGACTGAACGCTTTCCTTTGGTTTGGTTTCCCCCTAGATCACCATGAAGAACCTGACCACTCAAGAGGTGACCGTGTTTGCATACAATGAATGGCTCTCCACGCAGTGGGGAGACAATCTCACCCTGGAGTGGGAGATTCCGGCGGTAATCGATGATGAGCAGATGATGGATTATACTGAATATACAATTCAGGTTAAAACCAGCGACGTTGTAGGTACGTTTAACATTTGTTGCATCCAGTTCTACAAGAAACCAATGAGTTTTCCCTGCTGGTAGCATCACTACTGTCACTAACCCACTATGTCCGTCCAAGGAAATAATTCTTAAGGAAATTTTAGTAGGTTTATTGAAATTCCGTTGACATCCTTAGATGTTCTTCCAGAGAAGAGGGACCTTCAAGTTTTGCTTAGCATTTTGCTTTTGGAAATATTTGGTATCAGTTGACAGATGCACGGATCTTTTTAGGAAATATTCCTACCCAGATTGATGCTCTTTTTGGCTACCCATGAAATCCCTCGGAAGTCTTGGAGAATGTGTAATGTGAGGAACTGATAGATATTTACTTATAAAAGAGGCAGGGGGTATTATCAAAGAACTTGTGGATTATTATTTGAACAAGCTGGACAACAAGCACACATGATCTCCTTGATTGCTGATTCTTTCGTACTTAGGAAGGACACGGGTGACACTGTGGTCTAAACCACTGAGCCTCTTGGACTTGCTGATCGGAAGGTCAGCGGTTCGAATCCACACAGCGGGGTGAGCTCTTGTTGCTTGGTTCCAGCTTCTGCCAACCTAGCAGTTCAAAAGCAGTGCAAGTAGATAAATAGGTACCGTTGTGTCAGGAAGGTAAATGGCATTTCCGTGCACTCTGGCACTCGTCATGGTGTTCCGTTGCTCCAGAAGCGGTTTAGTCCTGCTGGCCACATGACACCTGGAAAGCTGTCTGTAGACAAACACCAGCTCCCTCGGTCTGAAAAGCGAGATGAGCGCCGCACCCCATAGTCACCTTTGACTGGACTTAACCGTCCAGGGGTCCTTTGCCTTTACCTTACCATACCACTTTCATACTCTGGCAAACCTTCTCCTGTGTGTGTGTGTGTGTGAGAGAGAGAGAGAGAGAGAGAGAGAGGGAGGGAGAGAGAGAGAGAGAGAGAGAGGGAGAGAGAGAGAGAGAGAGAGAGGGAGGAGGAGAGAGAGAGAGAGAGAGAGAGAGAGAGAGAGAGAGAACACTCTGCCTCCCAAAGAAGAGGGCTATAGATGTCAACATGAGCACATCCATCTTCTCTTTTCCAGGAAATGAAGGGTGATAGTTTTTAACAACAGTGAGTTCTATTTTGTTATGAGCTGAGACAGCCAGTGGTGGTGGTGGGGGACAAATTAGGGAATGAATGAGGTGAGCTTGTTTTTGATCAGATTATACTGCAGTCAGCATAATGGTACATCTGACTGAGACACATGCATGTTTGGAACGAGCTCAACTGCGGCATCTCCCAGCACAGAGACAATAACCTGATTCGTATGTCATCATAGCACCACGAGAGATGAGCTGTCATATTATGTGCAGGGTTTGGGGGGGGTCTTTTTGCAGGTGTACCCTAACCCAAAACAGTCCTTTCATTTGCCAGCCTCCAGGAGGATTCCACAGCAGCTCTTGGCTATGCTGTTTTATTCTATTTATCTCCTTGCGCGAAGGTCTAAGGCGATGTACAGAATGCAATAAAAACTGCTAAAAACGCAGTTAAAAGCAACAGGGGAGAGAACGGCAAATAATAAGCAATGCCATGGCAGCGACCTATTTGTTCAGCTGGGAAGGCTTGTCAGAACAAACATGTCTTCAGTTGTTTCCGGAAGTGAAGATAGCGAGCACTTGTCGTAATCGTGGGTCAGCAGGGATGCTGTTCCGCAGAACAGGGGCAGACAGCTAAAGGCCTTACTCCACTTTACTCCAGAATGGACTTCAGAGATCTTGATTTAGTATGATTTATAGATTTCATAAAATTTACACGCCACCTGATTGTATGGAACCTCAAACTGGTTTACAAAACATAAAACAGGATATTGGGGGGGGGGAGTAATTCACAACCCTGCTTTAAAACATACAAAAGTTAAAATGCTAAAACAGATTAAGATTGCCTCAACTGTCTAAACATCTGGGTAAAGGTAAAGGGACCCGTGACCATTAGGTCCAGTTGCGGACAACTCTGGGGTTGCGGCGCTCATCTCGCTTTATTGGCCGAGGGAGCCGGCGTACAGCTTCCGGGTCATGTGGCCTGGATGGCTAAGCCTCTTCTGGCAAACCAGAGCAGTGTGGGAATGTTTTGGGATGCAGGAGAGGATATATTGTTTAAGATATCCTATTCCAACTTGTGTTTACAAGTCCCAGAAATTAGCAGAATTCTCATTCCCCTTCTAAACACACACCCTCTCAAAATAAGACACTACACAGTCTTCTGTAAAAGTATAAAAAGAGTTTACTCACGAGAAATCATCTGTTCACAATTGGATCCCAGACGGCAGACTTAAACTTAGTAAAAGTTACATTTACTCAGGAGACTGTTCCATAAGGGAAAACAGTTCCTTTGTGGTCTCTTGGCTGGAAGCCAAGAGAGCATCTCAGTGGTGCTCCTTCCTTGAGAGCGTGGTCCAAAAGAGAAGAGATGGAGTCTCGCCCCTGTGGTTTTGTGTTAACCTGCCCAGGTGAGACCACACCCATCTCCAGTTACACAGAGGAAGTCCATTCCAGCCCAGGGGAAACAGCGAGTTCTGACTGGCTGGCCTAGAGTTCCCTTTTTATGTCCACTCTAGCAATGTTGTGTTTGACTGCTCCTGCATTTTACATCCCATAAGCAGCGCGCGGAAACGCCATTTACCTTCCCGCCAGAGTGGTACCTATCTTTCTACTTGCACTTTAATGTGCTTTCGAACTGCTAGGTGGGCAGGAGCTGGGACCAAACAACGGGTGCTCACCCCGTCGCAGGGATTCAAACCGCCAACCTCTGATCGGCAAGCCCTAGTCCCTGTGATTTAATCCACAGCACCACCCGCGCTTGTTTAAAAGAATAATTTTTCTAGCAGCCATCAAAAAGAGTATAGTGAAGGTGCCAGTTTGATCTCAACAGGCAGGGAGTTCCAAAGTGTGTAGATGCTGCCACACTAGATGACTGAATTCTTACAAATTTGGAATGCGTATTACGTAGAAAATATAGCAGTGCCAATTCCACCAATCAAAGTGGTCGAGTGGGCACATGTGAGGTAAGGCGATCTCGTAGGTAAACTGGTCCCAATTTGTTAGAGGCTTTATATACAAATAGTCGGTCACGAAGAGTCGGACACGACTGAACGACTGAACAACAACAAAAGCAGCCCTGTAGCAAACGGGCAACCAGTGTGCATCTCTGAGCACAGTGTTACATGCTGACAAGGCCTCACTCTTGTCGGCAATCGTGCTGCAGCATTCTGCACTAACCGCAGCTTCCAGATCAAGCGCGAGATCTTTGGATCTTGAAGGAGATGCTCTCCTGTGAACCACTGTGACCTGTTGGGTATATAAGGGACTAGGAGGTCTCTCAAGTAATCTGGCCATCACTTGGCCCAGCAGCAGATTGGCAGCCCATGCAAAACCCACAATCAAGGTGTTACATGCTGATGGAAGTTTGCTTCCACAAGTAACCTAGGCACTGTGTTCTGTACCAGCTGCAGCCTCCAGACCAGTCTGAATGCCAAAGGGGGCCGCCTGGAATTCTGATGTGCCAAACATGGTGGGATTTTTCTATTGCCTTTGATATTTCCAAATCGTGCTACTCTGTGACCTTTGGGGCAATTGAAATATTTGGCTACTGTTGGCATACATTTGTCTCGGGAGACAATGGAAAAGTATGCCTTTGGGGGTGAAGTCAAACCACTGGAGAGTTACAATGCCTGCTGTGGCTGTAGAGACCAATACAGGAGAGACATGTTTTATTGCAGCTGGGGCAGATGAAGGCATATGCTTGTGTTGCTGCAGATGCACCATGGGGTTCCCTAAAGAGGAACATTTTTGCCTGGCACCTAAAGGTGTAGAATGAAGGCCGCAGACGAACATTTCTGGGGAGAGCATTCCACAAACGGACCTCTTATAGAGGATAATCGCAGGGTCTGGGTAGGTTCATATGGAGAGAAGCGGTCCTTGAGGTTTTGTAGTCCTGAGCCATTTCAGGCTTTATAAGTCAAAGCTAGCATTTACTTGAGTCTGGGGACTAATTGGTAGCCAGTGCAGTTGGACCAAGATCAGTTTAATATTCTCAAACCGCCTTGCCCCGGTGAGCAACCTGGCTGCTGAATTCTGCCCCGGCTGAAATTTCCAAGCCGTCTTCAGAGGCAGCCCCACGTATAACATGCTGCAGTAATCTGTTCTCTCTCCGTCTCCCTGCAGCGGCAGGAACAGATGCCAATGTCTGGATGATCATCTTTGGGGAGAACGGGGACTCCGGGACTTTGGCTCTTAAAGAAGCAAACAAGTCCAACAAGTTTGAGAGGAACCAGCTGGATGTTTTCTATTTCTCCGATATACTCAGTCTTGGGGATCTCTGCAAGGTGCGGATCTGGCACGACAACAAAGGTAACAAAGATGTGGTTTGTTTTAAGGGGTCGAGGGGGGGCACCATTTCTCCTTTGCAGGCTGTCTTTCTTCATGGTGCCACATAGTAGGGGTTGTAGATCGCAGAGGGGAAACCGATTGGAACAATGCATGCGACTCTCGCTTTTGTAAGGTAAACGACAAACCAGCTGCACAAAACTCAGAGGATCACACACACACAAATATCTTTCCATTATCCATCAAAGCGAGCAGGAAGTATTATCAAAATCCCAGCAGGGCAAACGCTCAAAGATGGTGCTGGGAAGGGCTGGCAATGGGTGAGACCCAGGGGTGTGGCCAGAGAAGATTCCTGAGGGCATCTAGAGAGGTCTGTCCCCTATAGAGTGCTTCCCCTATGAGCAAAGGTTGCAGCTATTGGGAACTTTTTCATTTGGAGAAAAAATGACCCAGAGACGACGTGATAGAAGTTTATAAAATTGTTTGTTGCGTGGAGAAAGCGGGTGGAGAAAAGTTTTTCTCCGTCTTATAACACATGCACTGAATGTTGGGATGGTTCGAGATAGATAAAGTCAATGTGTTATTTCTGGGGGTACGGAGCATACCCCTAAACATTTTGTGAATCTCTGTACTTTTGTCCATTTACTGTATTTATTTTTCCTGATTTGAACTATAAAATGGTGATTTTCTTGAGTCAAAATGAGAGTACCCCTAAACTTTTTTTTTTTAATTGAAAAAAGGCACTGGATAAAGTCCTTAGTGGGGTAGGAGAACTGGAAAAAAATTCACATCTGGCAACCAATTCAACCCTCTGGTTTCAGATAGTACATGGGTAGACAAGTACATGGGTGTACATAAATATTCACGGCCCCTCTAGCAGCTATGGTGGCTCATTTACCAGCAGTAATATATTTAGCGTTAACTCTGGAAGTGTCTACTTCCAACTCTGGAAGATGGAGTAAGCTTGTTTTCTCCTGCTCTGGAGGGTAGGACTCGAACCAATGGCTTCAAGTTACAAGAAAGGAGATTCCGACTCAACACCAGGGAGAACTTTCTGACAGCAAGAGGTGTTTGGCAGAGGAACAGGAGTCCTCGGGAGGTGGTGGACTCTCCTTCCTTGGAGGTTTTTAAGCAGAGGTTGGATGGGTGGCTATCTGCCATGGATGCTTTAGTTGCAATTCCTGCTTGCGGTGGGTGTGGGGGTTGGACTAGATGGCCCTTGGGGGTCCCTTCCAACTCTACGATTCTATGAAAAGTAGAACAAGAATAAAATTAAGCTGGATCATTTGTGGTACAAAAAAGTTCCCGAAGGTTAGCAGGAGGTTACCGGACACTCACTGATTGGGAATGAAGCACTGTGCCTACTCCTCAGTCCTGACCAGGGGCATAGCAAGGGGGGCGGAGGGGGCGGGGGGCCCCGGGCAGCGCCCCTGCTGAGGGTGACACTTCGGGCAGTGGCCCCGCCCCCTAGACTTTTTAAAGGCTATTTTCAGCACTGCCGGGATGGAGCCGCAGGGGCGGCCAGCAAGGAGGGGTGTCACCCCCCCTCGCTGGCCGCCCCTGCGGCTCCGCCCCGGCAGCGCCGAAAATAGTCCCCCCCTTCCAGCGGTGGAGCTCGGCATGGAGGCAAGGGGCGGGCCAGCGAGGTGGGGTGCCACCCCCTCCTCGCTGGCCCGCCCCTTGCCTCTTTGCTGAGCTCCGCTGCTGGCTGGCTTGCGGAGCCGGGGCATGGAGAGGGGTGGGCCAGCGAGGAGGGACACCCCTCCTCGCTGGCCCGTCCCTCTCCCTGCCCCGACTTGCGCTCCGCCAAGGGAGCCCGGGCGGCGGATTCGGGAGTCTTTGCAGCCCGCAGAGACTCCCGAATCCGCCGCCCAGCACCCCTTCGTGCGGCAGCTGCTCGCGCAGGCACAAGCAGCCATGGCACGAAGGGGGGCCGCCACCGTGTGGTGGCTTTGGGAGTCTCCCGAAGCCGCCGCCCAGCTCCCCTGGGGGCGGGGCGTCATGTGCGCCATGATGCCCTGCCCCCAGGGGTGCCTCTTGGCTTCCCGCCCCAGGCAGCCAAGGCGCTAAGAACGTCCCTGGTCCTGACTCCTTGGAGAGCCCTTCAACAGAGGCAGGGGGTGCAAATCACAGATCTGTTGCAGCCTTCTAAAAACAGTAGAAAGGGGGCCATCGCAAAAGGGAGAAAGAACTGCCCCCATTCCCATGTAATTCAGACCTAGTGCAATCCAATGCACAGCTATTTGCCCAAGCAGCTGTTTTGCTTTCTTTCTGAGCAGCTCCCTTCTGGTTTGGCTCCTGCGCCAGCTGCCCTCCATCCAACAGCAGGTTCCAGGCTCAGAGAGCTGGCTCCCCTCCAGCCACCGGGCGATCGTCCGCCAACCCCCAATTCCCACCGCAGTGCCCAGCCGCTCCTCCTCGCACCGCAAGCGGACGTTGCGGTTCCTTTCCCTCCCCCTTTTGCCTTCCGTTGGCTGAAGACTCTCATCCCAAAACTGCTGGAGACAGGGCTTTGGGAGACAGAGCATTTATTTGTCAAGGGTTTGCTACTCCAGGGATGCCAAAGAAGAAAAACCCCGAGCCTGGTGTCTTCCAGCACACATGGCGGTCCTGGGTAATCCTCTAACAAAACACTGCCTTCTGGAGCTCAAGGCTTAATTAAGTGCTGGCAGGCAAGCAGAGACTGAGCTGGAATTTTCCCCTCCTCACTTTTCCCCTTCTTCTCGTTGTTGTTAAGTGATGAGAAATGGCAGGTATGTAATTGGAAGAGCAGGCCTGGATTTCCATGCAACAGGGGGCCATAAGAATAAGGAGACTCTGCCAACAGCAGCAGGCAGGGGGTGGCTCAGCACTGCTAATTTCCCCCAGGTAAATTAAATCCAGGGGAAAGGGGCTTTCAACTAGGGACAGGGGTGTAGCTCAGCGGTAGAGCATCTGCTCTGCATGCAGAAGGCCCCAGGTTCAATCCTCAGCATCTCCAGGAATGTCTCCTGATTGAAACTCTGGAGAGTCATTGCATGCCAGTGTAGGCAGCTGATGAACCAAGGGGCTGGCTCGGTGCAATGCTGCTTCCCTCCACAGTGGGGTTCCCAAACTCCCCCCACCTCCATGGACCACTTAAAAAAAAGCTGAGGGCCTTGGCCAACCAGCTAATGATTTTCCCACCTATTGCAGCTGGTGTTATGCACTGTGCTAGATGCTGTATGGGATGTGGGTGGCGCTGTGGTCTAAACCACAGAGCCTAGGGCTTGCCGATCAGAAGGTCGGCGGTTTGAATCCCCGTGATGGGGTGAGCTCCTGTTGCTCAGTCCTGCTCCTGCCCACCTAGCAGTTCGAAAGCACGTCAAAGTGCAAGTAGATAAATAGGTACCGCTCTGGCGGGAAGGTAAACGGTGTTTCCGTGCGCTGCTCTGGTTTCGCCAGAAGCGGCTTAGTTAGTCATGACCTGGAAGCTGTCTGTGGATAAACGCCGGCTCCCTTGGCCAGTAAAGCAAGATGAGTGCCTCAACCCCAGAGTCGTCCGTGACTGGACCTAATGGTCAGGGGTCCCTTTACCCTTTACCTTAGATGCTGTATGGTTTTTAATTGAGTTTTCATTGCTTCTTTTGTTTCTTGCACATTGCGTTTTATGAAGTTACAATCTGAATCCAACAGAATTAGGTGGAATTGAAATGTAATATGACAGCAGTAGCAGCAACAACTTCATTTCTATGCCACCTTTCTGACTGGGTTGCCCCAGCCACTGTGGATTGCTCCCCAACCCCCAAAATATTATAAACACAATAAAACATTGGCCGTTAAGAAACCTTCCTGAACTGCCTTCAGGTGTCTTCTAAAAGTGAAATAGTTGTTTATCTGTTTGACATCTGATGGGAGGATGTTCCACAGGGCTGGTGCCACCACCGAGAAGGCCCTCTGCCTGGTTCCCTGTAGTTTCATATCTCACAGGGAGGGAAGCTCCAGAAGGTCCTCAGAGCTGGACCTCAGTGTCCAGGCTGGATGATGCAATAAAAGAAGCGATTCAAATATAGTTTAAAATAAAAATGAATATCTGATGCGATGGACGTGCTGTTTCACCTCTTCAACCACAGATTCAAAGATGTGCCATGGACCACCAGAACGAAGCTTGTGGGTCATGCTTATGTAATTATGCAAATTATGTTTTTTGTTATCTTATTCCACCCCATTTATTTCAGTAGAAAGGAGACACGGTATAAGTGGAAGGGAAGACACAATCAATCGCATACCATTTGTAGGCTGAAAATAACAACAGCGGCAAATACCGTCTGTATTCACTGGATCGGCTGCTGTTCCATATGTTGGACATAAAAGCAAACACCAGTGATTTCCATTCCTGTTTTTGTTGGACTTCTCTGACATCCCTACCTGTAGGTGGCAGCAGCCTAACCCGCTTCATGTCTCCCAAGTAACGAGATGCTTCCTTTCCCACAGGGATAGCGCCCGGCTGGCACTTGGAGTACATCGATATAGAAGACTCCCTAATGGATAAGATGTTCCGCTTCCAGTGTGATCGCTGGCTGGCGAAGAGCGAAGATGACGGGCAGATCCTCCGAGAGCTGGCCTGTGCCAATAATGACATCCTGGAACTGAAGGAACGCACCTGTAGGTCTAACTGGCAGAGCTGGGCAGTGGAGGGGGAAACTCGTGGTTGCCATTTTATTTAAAACGGAAGTCGTGCTAGCCCTCCTCCAACATTTTCCACAGGTGGAAGCTACGTGTGGAGAAGGGAGTAGCAGGATTATGCCACTGGTCATAGAATCATAGAATGGTAGAGTTGGAAGGGACCGCAAGGGTCATCAACTCCCTGCAATGCAGGGATCTTTTGCCCAACGTGGGGCTTGAACCCACAACCCTGAGATTAAGAATCCCGTGCTCTACTGACTGAGCTATTCTCCACTTGACATTGGGAACACCACTGGCACTGCCTGATGAAAGAAAGCTTGCACTTAAACAATTGCTCCTTGCAGTGGCCTTTGGGGTCTCAGATTTCATCAGCCCCCTGTGCGATACCAGAATTCGGTGGCCCCCTGCCTCGCGCTTTCTGTTCTACATCATATTTGCAGCACCCCTGAGGCTCTGTACCCAGTGCAACTGGTTGCACTACCCTAAATCTGCCTCTGCTTGTGCAGAGGGTTTCATGCAATCAGTGCCCCTGTGCAATGGGGTGTCCTGATTTTGTGAAGGTTTACAGAGAGCTCATACCTCAACTTCCACATCCGGGCATGGAAACACCAAATGCAGGGACTGCTTTGGAGCTGGTGAAATCTGGGCCGGTGGTGTTGACGCCCCACTTTACCCCACTTGCCTGAATAAACAGTATCATGGGCTGTTCTAAAATGCCCCACGGGTACAATTCTGTACCTTCCTGAGTTTAAATGCAACAAAAATGTTGTGAGGAGTAGAGCTAGGTTACTGTCCTCCACAGCTTTAACACCTGAAAAGAGTTATTATGCCGTGCTATGAAGAGAAGAATAGTTTGGACTTGATATCCCGCCTTTCACTCCCCTTAAGGAGTCTCAAAGCGGCTAACAATCTCCTTTCCCTTCCTCCCCCACAACAAACACTCTGTGAGGTGAGTGAGGCTGAGAGACTTCAGAGAAATGTGACTAGCCCAAGGTCACCCAGCAGCTGCACGTGGAGGAGTGGGGAAGCAAACCCAGTTCACCAGATTATGAGTCCACCGCTCTTAACCACTACACCATGCTGGCTATTCATGAAGAAGCATCTTAAAGACTCTTCATTCAGCTTATTCTATGTTCATTGTACACTAGGTGGAAAGTGCAAGGCTGGGGAGCCTGTGGCCATTCAAGTGTTGCTGAACTACAACTCCCATAATCCCTGACCATTGGCCATGCCCGGTGAGGCTGATGGGTGTTGTAGTCCTGCAACATCTGGAGAAGGTCACAAGCTCCCCATCCCTGCTTTAAGCCAGGAGAAGAAGCCCAGATCTTTCCCCTTTTAGGACCTTTACATGTTGTCAGATATGATCATGTGAAACAGACACTCTTAATAGCAAACAAAACCTGCACACTCAAATGGCAGCTATGAACTAGGAAGGGCTGAGGGCCTGTATCTTTCCCCCACTTCATCGTAAGCTCTTTTCTGACTTCCAAGCTTACAAGATCGAGACAGTCACGAGCGACCGAGATGACGCAGAGACAAAGGAGAACGTCTCTCTTATTTTTGAGGGGAAGAAGGGGCGGTCGAAAGAGTTCCTTCTGGAGAACTCACCCAAAAAAAGGAGATTTTTAAGGTATGTGGTTGGTCTTAATAATATATGGCGACGATGATTGCTGATGGCAATTTTGTTGCAGAAGAAGCATTCCTCTCTGCCTAACAGGAAATTCCTCTTCTAAGAGGTTGCTTTATACTGAATCAGACCAGTGGTCCATTTACCTTTGCATTCCCTAAAATGAAAGGAGTCTCTTACCAGTTAGAAATTTTAATGATCACAGCAAGAGAACAAAGAATCCATTTCTAGGAATGAAGGTACTCCCAGTTAAAGGTTCCACCCACTTCCCCTCCTAGTCACCCACGTCACTTCCGTGTCTTGCACCCTGATCTTGCAACCACTTTGCTTTCTGTGCTGCCACCTTATCTGTTCTCCTTGACCATGGGCTGAGCGGATGGACGCTTTCCAGTGAAAGTGAGTCTGTTAACTCACTCTCTCTCCCAGTTCTCCTTCTCCTAGCTGTTCACCACTCAGTTCTTCCCAACTTCTGTCTTCTGAACTATGTCCCTCTGCAAACCACTGTTCCAAATCTATACTACTTCCCTGTTCCTGGGAAGATTCAGGATCCGGATCTGGAGCAGGGGGAGGCTCCCACCATTCCTCCTCAGTGCAGCCCTCAGCATAGTCCCCAACACTTATACTCTACCACCAAGAGATGACCCTTCCACCAATATAATGCCATTGGAGGAAGACATAGGCTTTTGGTGAAGGATGAGGTATGGAGGGATGGATTTATATTGCTGCTGCTTCATTTGAATGAAAATTTACATTGGCCTGTTTTAATATTATTGTTTAACTTTGCTTTGGATTTTAAGTATATCCACCCTGGGAATTTCAGGTGAACAACAGACTATAAATAACAGAATCAGCATTGTAGAGTTGGAAGGGACCCTGAGGGTCATCTAGTCCAACCCCCTGCAATGCAGGAATCACAACTAAAGCATCCATGACAGATGACCATCAGGCCTCTGCTTCAAAACCTTCAGTGAAGGAGAGTCCACAACCTCCCAACCTTGTATGAATTCTGTCCTCTCATCACAATTGTTTGTTGGACTTTCTGATATTAATCAACACTGGCTTTTTGTTTTGTTTTGTTGCTGGGCGGGGTGTTCTCCAGAGGAGCGACAGATGAATTTGAGTTCGCTTCCAAGAATGTCGGCGATATTGCGGCCATCTGTGTCAGTCACTGTCCAAAAGATGGAAAGAAATCAAGTGTGAAAACAGAAGTCTACTGGCATGTTGAGGAGATTATCGTCACGGAGTTGGAACTTTTCAACCAGTAAGTGGCTTGTAGGAAAGAGCTCCCTAGATCAGGCATAGGCAAACTCGGCCCTCCAGGTGTTTTGGGACTACAACTCCCATCATCCCTAGCTAACAGGACCGGTGGTCAGGGATGATGGGAGTTGTAGTCCCAAAACATCTGGAAAGCCAAGTTTGCCTATGCCTGCCCTAGATGGCCCGTCTCTGGCATTCACTGATTCCACAAGTGGCAGGGACAACTGGATCTGGTGGTATTTCCAGATAGTTGCAACAAGGTCCATGTCCTGACTATGGTGTCGGGTCAAGTCTACAGTCCCCCTTCGCCCTATAGGGATGAATGACTGCTGGCTCCCTTGTTCAGGAGGTAAACCAGATGGAACCAGATGAATGTAGCTCACCAATAGGTTTGCTGGCTTTCCAGATTTGACTGGATGTTTCTTGGTTTTTACTACTCCAGCATTATACTCATGAGTAAGTAGAACTTGCAGGTGTGTAGAGCAGGGATGATGACACTAGCTCCAACCTCACCACTACTTGAGTTGGGGGACAGCCATCTGCAGTGGGATACATAAAGATGGGCAAATTTGGCAATTTTGCTTTCTCTGGATTTCTCATCCTCCTCCCCCCCTCCAACTGACTGGAGAAATGCATTGCAAAATTCGAAGGAACGCTAATTCCATATGACATCTGTGTTTCGGTTCACATGTTATTTTGGAAAATACTTATTTGAAAGTTTGCCTCTAAACCTATCTTAAATCAAATTTCTTCCTCATCTGTAGTCCCTTCCGAATCTATGCATTCTTGTATGTCATTTGAATTTTTATGCACATTTTACCCCAGTAAATGCATATCTGGGCACATTACTTGTCTAGAGAACTGCATTGCAAAATTCAGAGAAATGAAAATTTTGAAGAAGGGCTGTGCTGGGGTTGGCAAATTGTTTCAGGAAATGCACATTAACTAAGTTGGCCTTTAAATGGGAACTGAACTGAATTTATCCCCATTCCTAAGTACAGGCTTCCATTCTCTGCTACATAGACACAAAAGACCCTAGATATCATATCAAGGTATATAATAATTCCGAAAAGGGCATGGAAAGCATGAAAATAGCAATTGCTGGGTCATCAATAGGACCTTTAAGGTTGTTTTGCATCAGTACCAAAATTGCATTCAAAAGAACAAAACACTGCCACCTCCAGCACTTTTTCTCGGGAGCCCCATTCCCGCAACATTGCAAGATTTTCTCCCTCCCCTCAAAATTCGCAAAAGGAGGTTTTCCCTTGTCACCCATCTTAGCCCCATATTTTCCAAAAAAAAATTGGCTCAGTGTTAGGCAGAACAATGAAAAACATGGAGGCAGACCAAAGAGCCTTCTCTGTTAGGTGGGTCTTTGGGGCTCACAAGAGCTGTTAATTATTCAATTAGTTAATTTCCCATGAAACCAGTCACACTTCCCTTGCGGCACAACTAGTGTATGCCAACACACAGTTTGGGAATGACTGCATGGGCCCTGGAGCTGAAAGTAAACAAATCCCCATTTTTCCAGTTACAGGTAGGTAGCCATGTTGGTCTGCCATAGTCAAAAAAATTTTTTTGAAAAAAATTCCTTCCAGTAGCACCTTAGAGACCAACTAAGTTTGTTCTTGGTATGAGCTTTCGTGTCTCTAAGGTGCTACTGGAAGGAATCCCCATTTTGTTAACAAGGCACAAAGTGTCCCATGAGTTTGGTCACATTTGCCCATTCCCATCTGATCCTACCTTACCCTGATCCTGTCAAAGAACCAACCTATCATGCTGCTCATCCTTTTAGAGGTTTGAGAGCAAGCGTGATTGTACACCATGCAGAACCAATGGGGCGGTGTTTCGCAGCTGTACCAAGGAAGCTTTTGGAGTTAAAGCACAAATCTTCATTGTAAGAAGCTCTGTTGTCAACACATAAAATACAATGCCTGCTTCCCATTGAGCATCTGGGGACACTAGGCTTCTGAGGTGACCTCCAGGTTGGATTGCTGCGATGTGTTGTATGTGGGGGCTGCCCTTCAGGCTCTCCCAGAATCTGCAGCTGGTGAAAAATGTGGCTGCTGGACCACTCACTAGAGCAGAATGTCATCATCATACTTGGCCGCTGATGAAAAATTGTACATGCTGCTAACTGGGAGCAGCATGCCTAAAAGATTGCCTCGTCCCCTACATATCCAGCCTATCACTGCTTTCGGCAAGAGACCGTAGCCTGCAGCTGTCATCTTAGCAGGAAGCTTGCTCCCTTGCTGTTATTGGCATCCACCTGTCTCAGGAGACAATGGAGGAGTGTGCCTTTGGGGGTGAAGTCAACCCCCCAGAGAGTCACAGCGCCTGCTGTGGCTGTAGAGACCCATATGGGAGAGACATGTTTTGTTGCAGCTGGGGCAGATGAAGGCATCCGGTTGTGCTGCTGCAGATACACCATGGCGTTTCTTCTCTCTGAGCTCCTCCCAGTGGTCATTCCTCCTCTGGTCCACTGCTATGGATGCATGACCTGTGTGTCTCCAGGTACTGTACTGCAGTCATCTGCAAGGAATTCCCACACAGCGGGGTTGATGTTACCAGCCTTCAGGTCATCTTTGTAGCACAGAGTTGGTATGCCAGTTCTTTCCCTACAGAAGGGGTCAGCAAACTTTTTCAGCGGGGGGGCGGGGGGGGGCGGTCCACTATCCCTCAGACCTTGTGGGTGGCCGGACGATATTTTGAAAAAAAAAATGAACAAATTCCTATGCCCCACAAATAACCCAGAGAGGCATCTACAATAATAAAGTGCATGTGTCTCTGCGTCCAGCCCCCGTGTCTGTGGGATTGCGCTACTGCGCATGTGCCCCACGGACAGCCATTGGGACTTGGAACGCAGAGACTTCGGGCACCGTGTGCTGCTCAGCGACCCCGAGAGCAACTACGGCGCCTACCAGGTGGGAGCAAGGGAGCGCAGGGGCCCCGGGATCTCCGAGGGATCGAGCAGAAACCCCCAGGCGGCTCTTTCCTGGGGGCGGCCCAGCCACGAAGCATGGCGGGCGAGGCAGAGAGGGAGCCGGCGGGCGGAACAGAAAGGCCGCGTGGCGAGGGAGCGGGGGGGACCCATGGCGGGAGCGAGCGTGGCCGGGCGGAAGACCGGAAGGTAGCTGAGGGAGCACGGGCAGAAGCGAAGCGGCAGAGGAAAGAGAGCGACAGAAGATACGCCGGAAGGAATGTTCTAGCGCCCATTAATTTAACGGGTTTAAAGCACTAGAAGGCGATTGGGCTGCATCCAGCCCCTGGGCCTTAGTTTGGGGACTCCTGCCCTACAGTGTCAGAACAGGGCATTTTGTGTGGTGGCATCATGCCTTTGAAAGTGCCTCCCATTGCATATTGAACAGTTGCCTTCTCTGTTGCCTATGTGGCACCTGCTAAAGATGTTCCTCTTTCAACAAGCGTTTGAAATAGAGATCTTTATCCCAGTTGGTATCTGTGCTGGATCTGAACTGATTTTTACACATGTGCTGTTGCTATTTATTCTCTATCTATCTAGCTACATAGGAATTTTTTTAAAAAGTTTATTTTATACCTGCAATTGTTTTAACAGTTTTTATATACGTAACCTCTTTTGCATATGTTATTATACTGCAGATCGCTTCGTGACTCCTCGTGGGAAGCTATTCATAAATGAAATAAATAATCGTCATCTCTGAGATTGGGGTAGGGGAAATGGATGGGGCAAAGATTGCAACTTTTCAGAAGCAGGGCTGAAGGGAATAGACTACACATCCAATTAAATGGATTTCTGTGCCTGGTATGCTTATGGAAGTTTGCCAGCCAAAAGAATTTAAACAAAAGAAGGATAACAAAACATTCAATCAAATGGGATTTAGCAAAGCCAACAAAATACTTGTTATGGAAAGTGTGCCTTCTCTCTTCCCAAGGAAAATAAGCTCCCTACTGTGAAATATTTGGTCAGAAAGGTAACCCATTAATCCTCCCAGGTACAAAGCTCTGTTCTGTTCCTTTGGCAGGTATTTCTTCAGGTGCAACGCGAAAATACCACTCTGCAGAAAAAGGGGCGACCAAAAGGTCTTTGAGTGTGCCAAGGTGATCGAGAGCTTTGCCAGCAAAGCTCGGAGTTTGGTGCCAGTCAAATATGAGGTCATTGTTGTGACAGGGTTTGAGAAGGGATCTGGCACAGACGCCAACGTCCTCATTACCATATTCGGAGTGAACGGGGACTCCGGCAAGCGGGCGCTCAAGCAGAAGTGCCGCAACCTCTTTGAGCGGGGCAATACCGACCGGTTCTACTTGGAGATCCTTGAGCTTGGGGAGTTGAAAAAAGTCCGCATTGAGCACGACAGCACTGGGATCTCGTGTGGATGGCTGGTGGAACGGGTGGAGATCACCAACTCCGCTACAGGCGTGACCACAAATTTCCCCTGCGGGAAGTGGCTGGATCAGAATCGAGGTGATGGGTTAACCTATAGAGAGCTGTTTCCAAGGAATTAATGGTGACATTCAATGTACATTTTTCCTTTACATCCTTAAACCTGGCTGGGCAATGGCGTTCCCCAGTCTGGATCCCTGTTCCCTTTCTTCTCCCATCTTCAACAGAATGTAAAAACAAACCCATTTTTGCTTACCATGTAAATTTAAACCAACCAGTTTCCTTTCAATGGGCTTACGGGCTTCTGCTACAGAATATTGGCAGTTTACCCCTATTTTGTAAAAATATACACCTCTTCAGTAAAATTTTCATTGCACTTAAAACTTCTTTTTTCCTTGTTTAAATCATTGTTTAAAAAAACGTTAACACACAGTTCATTTGTCCTTATAGTGCCTGTTCACTGGAAAACCTTTACAAAGATTCATTTAAAATGCTGTGTTTTAACATTTTTAATTATTGCTGTTATTTGATTTATCCTTTTTTAATTAAAAAAGAACAAAATACTTTAATGAAAAGCAACTTACATGGAAAAACAGAAGGCACCTTTCTCTGACTAATAACTTTTCCAGTGTGTGCGATGGAGCCATTTTAACTTTCCCAGATTATATGCTGGTACTTAAGCATGAATAAAGTTGACTTTAAAAATACTGCTGGATTTTATTATAGGCATAAATAAATCCTGTGTGATGAGCTGGTCACCCCCATCCAGAATTCTGAAAATTCCAACCTAGGATTTGTTGTTGTTCAGTTGTTCAGTCGTGTCCGACTCTTCGTGACCCCATGGACCAGAGCACGCCAGGCACCCCTATCCTCCACTGCCTCCCGCAGTTTGGCCAAACTCATGCCAGTTGCTTCGAGAACACTGTCCAACCATCTCATCCTCTGTCGTCCCCTTCTCCTTGTGCCCTCCATCTTTCCCAACATCAGGGTCTTTTCCAGGGAGTCTTCTCTTCTCATGAGGTGGCCAAAGTACTGGAGCCTCAGCTTCAGGATCTGTCCTTCCAGTGAGCACTCAGGCTGATTTCTTTAAGGATGGATAGTTTGATCTTTTTGCAGTCCATGGGACTCTCAAGAGTCTCCTCCAGCACCATAATTCAAAAGCATCAATTCTTCGGCGATCAGCCTTCTTTATGGTCCAGCTCTCACTTCCATACATTACTACTGGGAAAACCATAGCTTTAACTAGGTGATGTCTCTGCTTTTTGGTTGCCTCTAATTAGGTTAATAGGGATGTTCTTGCAGCTGGAATAACATTGGTCATCTCCTGCCCATCTAGGAGCTGAAACTTTGAATGATGGAGTGTGTGCTTTGGATATGAAAGATCCAAGGTCCAATTCCCAGGCTGTCTAGGTAAGTCAGAGATGGGGAACCTGTGGCCTTTCAAATGTTGTTGAGCTACAGCCCCTAACATCCCTGACAATTGTCCAGCTGATGGGAGTTGGAGTCCAACAATTTCTTGAAGGCCACAGGTTGCTCACAAGACAAATCATAGAACCATAGAACTATGTATGCAACTTTACATACAAACACCAGAGCATCATATATACTCTATGCATTTCCCATTAGGACAGGTAGGGCAGGAGGTAGAGAGAGCAGCAGAAGGTGGAACAATGTTCTGTTTGCCCTGATTGAGCAGCATCCACTGCTTGTGGGTCTCAGCTGCATGAAGTGGGGGTACCCAAGGACACCCCACCCACACAAAAACCCCTCCCTGCAGAAGCAGAGTATCCAGATCAATGGAAGTAATAGTACAGCTTCATTATGCTTTGGTCAGACCCCCACCTGGAGTACTATGTCCAGTTCTGTGTACCACAATTTAAGAAGGACATTGACAAGATGGAATGCATGCAGTGGAGGGCAACCAAGATGATCAAGGGTCTGGAAAGCAAGTCTTATGAAGAACTGTTGAAGGAGTTGGGTATATTTAGCCTGGAGAAGAGAAGGCTGAGAGGTGATATGGTAGCTGAAGGAGCAAGTTTGTTTTCTGCTGCTCCTATGGGTAGGACCTGAACAATCGGGCTCAAATTACAGGAATGGAGATTTCAACTAAAGAGGGAGAACTTCCTGATGGTGAGAGATGTTCGACCGTGGAACGGACTCCAACTGAAGGTGGTGGACTCCCCTTTGCTGGAGGTTTTTAAGCAGAGGTTGGACGGCCATTTCTCTGGGGTTCTTTAGCTGTGATTCCTGCATTGCAGGGGGGTTGGGCTAGATGGCCCTTTGGAGGTCAACTCTACAGTTCTTGGATTCCCTATTTCAGGAGTCAATGCAGTGTGTGTTCAAACCAAAGCTGAGACTCCTTGCAGAGACCCAACAGGAGACCCTCACCAAAGCAGCTCATGCAAAAATGCCTCCATCCTCCTTTCCCTTTCTGCCGCGTTCAACTTTTGACACCCCACCCCCACCGGAGGCCCGTTCCCGTTGCTACAACAACTGATGCTACAGGCGTAATAAGATTCCCGCTGAACTTTTCCAATGGGAGGATTTACATATATTTCTCTAAAATGAATGCATTCTTGGCAAAGGGAGCTGGGGAGCTGTCAGCTGGTCAGGCACGGAGAGCTTGTTTGCTGCAGTGACTTCCTCGTTTGCTAACGCGCTCGCTCCTCGGTCAATGCCATACTACAGAAACCCAAATTAAATTGGTGCGGCTGCAGGAACTGAGAATGGCAGGCGTGGTTCTGCCACCGTAACGCCGGTGATGTCTGCCAAACTTTAGATGCTCTCCTTCAAAGGTCTGCTGCTGTTTTCTTTCTTGCAACTGCCTCTTGCCTTCGCCTAATGGCAGCATTTTAGCCCCACAGACTACCTATGAGATCAGTTAGGAGACAGGCCAGTTACCCTGCAGATCTTCTCTCTCTCTCTCTCTCTCTCCCCCCCCCCATCTTTTCCTTCCGGACTAGTGCATCTCCTTGGAGATATCTGCAAACAACAGGATTTAAAATGAGTTTAGCAGAGTAAAGCTTCACAAAGACCCCTGGAAACTCTACATTTTGTGCAGGGTAGTGTGATCTGGACATTTGTAACAGGGATTTTGCAGCCCCTTACTGTGATCATAGAATTATAAGAGTTGGAAGGGACCTCGAGGGTCATTCAGTTTTCAGTTGAACCGCCTGCAATGCAGGAATCTCAAATGGCAGGTGGCCATCCAACCTCTGCTTAAAAAAATCTCCAAGGAAGGAGAGTCCATCACCTTCGAAGGGAGACAAATATATTGAGGAGAGAGCTGTCGATGGCTACTAACTATGAGGGTTGTGCTTTACCTTCTCAGTTGGAAGCAGAAATGCTTCTGTATACCATTTGCTGGAAACAGCAGGAGGAGAGAGTTGCTCTTGTGTTTGTGTTCTGGTTGTTGGTTTCCACAGGCATCTAGTTGGCCACTGTGAGAACAGGATGCTGGACAAGATGGACCACTGGCCTGATCCAGCAGGCTCTTCATGTGTATACAGTACACACACACACAGGGCTACCACCCCTGTTCACTGCACCTGCCCCGCCAACTCTCCTCCCATACCTGGCCACCCCTCCTCCCTTTACGCCTCGCCCAGCTCCTCACACCTCTCCTCACAGCTCAACCCAAGCTCCTCTACCCACACAGCTTGTCCTCAAAACAGTCCCCCCCCCCAACAGTTCACCCCAACCCCTTCAGACAGCGGTTGGCCAAACCACTCCCCAATATATCCCCAATGGAGAGGAGACCATTGGTACTTCTGTCTCGGTTCATTTCCCCACCGGCGGTTTGGCCTCTCCAAATTTGCACAGCCACCCTTAAAACACGCTCACATTTCATTCGATGCCAGGATCGGACACTCACTTCCCATCCATTCTGAGGAGAGGAGATGTGCAAAGAGCTTCTATCTGTGATCCACTTGGGTGGTGGCTGAGGTAAATGTCTTTTTTTCATTGCTGTAAGCACCTCTTCTCCATTTCCCCTATTGGCTAATGATGGGGACCAGTGCCAGATTTACATATAAGCTAAACAAGCTATAGCTTAGGGCCCCACTCTCTTGGGGGACCCCAAAAAGATTTAAAGGGGGGGGAACTGGATGTACATTTCCAAAATATAGCGGTAAGATAAAAATAAAATAAAACCGACATACAGCAAGTGTTTTGTGTTGTGTAGGCTCCTGTAATGTAAGTAATAGCCCCCGCCTGCTAGCCTGCTCCCTAAAACATCACTGGTTTGCTCATTTCTATATATAGGGCGCCTACATTCTACATATTTTGTTATGTGCAAATGGCTTTAGATACCTATTAGGTCCATAAATTACCATATAGCATATATTCAACACACAAAAAACAGTGACAATTTGTTGTTGACAAAGGACAGCTGGACATATAAAGGGCCCCATTACCTTCAGTAGCTTGGGGCCTCATCAAACCTAAATCCATGGGGGCATACCAGCCCCATCTTGTGTTCCTCACTCTTTTTCTGCCCTCTTGGATGTTGCAGTTATACCACAGCAGTCGTTTTGCATTACGCCACATCCCGATGGCACCCATTTTGTGATATGACACAACCCCCCACAGCAGCCCTTTTGCAGTTGCCACCCCCCAGTGCTTTCTCAAAACTCCACTGACCTGAAAAGGTCGTTTGGTCCCTTGTCTGTTTGTTCGTTTGCTAGAAACGCCGAGACCCGGTGCTTTAACAAACCCAGCTCCCACAAACCATCCAGTGCTGCCTTCCCACCCAATCACGATGCCATCGCATATTCTGGAGAAGTAGTCAGCAATGCAATTCATTTTATTAGTTATAAATAAAGTACAAAAAAATCCACCAAAAGTGAATCTAAGCATTTACACAATTTCTAATGTCTCTTGGATTTCCACCCCCCCCTCCCAAAATGCACTATTGCTTTAATATTAATAATAAATATTTTTTTTCTAGCTTTCTCCTATAAAATAGTCTATGTAGCAAAATGTTGCACAGCACAACAGAACAGCAGTAGGAGTAAAAAAAAAAAAAAGTGGATGATCCATTCACTTTCTTCTGCCATTAAGGGGGGAAAAAACTGTGTGATCGTGCTGCCCCGGTGGGTTATTTTTTACAAAAACAAAGTTTCCCTTGTTGCCATAGCTGGTGCATGTTAGGAAAACCCTGGAGAGGTCAGCCATCAATAATCACAGGCAATCATAATATTACCTTATTAATGCCTGCCCTTACCGTTCTGCTCCAATAAGGTTGCACGCATGTTGCATGTATGTACAAGTCAGTGCAAGGACCTGGAAGAGGGAGTGGGAATCCCACTTAAGACGTGAAGCAAATTTTGCTTCCGTTCCATCCCATGACTGGGGATACCACTTTCAGCAGACAAGTTGCATATCCACCAACGGCCCTGGAAAACCAGGGCATTCCGTTTTCCCCCACGAGGGCACAGCAGCCATTGGGTCACCTTGCTCTCACGAGATTTGGGGCCAAGATCTCTCCCCCCCCCAAAAAAAACTGTTTTGTGGGTCTGTGATCTCACACGGCACCCCAAAACGTGCATTTTGGGGGCCACCGTGCCTGAAAAAATGCACTTTTCCAGCTCCGCGATATCGCATGGGTCCCGTCACATTGGAGCGTACGAGGTTGGAATACACAGGAGAAACTCTTGCTGGTTATCTCTGAACATGCGTGCAATGGCAATTGTGAAGAGACCTTCTGGACTTACCATCAACACCTTGGGGGGGGGGAATGCAGGTACTGTGTATTAAGCTGTCGCCGTTGCTCCAAGGAATTTGCCCGCTAAGATATCGGGGACTAGCACATCTACCCAGCTGGGAGGAAACACCTCTCCAAATGATTCTTTCCTTAAGATGCACCAGCCTGGGGTTTGCTTGTATTATTTGGGAGATTTGAGACTGGTTCGCACAAGACCTCGGTGGGTGAGACGGGGATGCAGGAGATCAGACACACCGTTTGCAACCACATGGCAAAACCTTTAGTGGGCACCCTAAGATCTTACATGAGTAAGCCTTGCTTGTGTGATACCCACACCCCTTTTATACAGCTGGCGGATCACACTGGTAAGGCCTAGTCAGGTAGCCAAAAATGCAAGCCAAGCACAGTTTCCACAAAGGACTCTGCGCATGGTGAGGGCTGGGTGGTTGCAGAAGCCCAGGGCTTGCTCTCTCTAGTGCCACAGCTCCCCATGGCATAGCTGTCAAGTTTCGGTTTTGAAAATAAGGGATCAGCAGTCTCACCTATCCCGGGGACAGTCACATGTCAGTGGTGGGCGGAGCCAGAAGCAAAAGTGGGCGGAGCAGCAATGTAAACTCCAAGCGGGCTCGGGCTCGGAGCGGAGCAAAGAGGAGGGCAGCCATGTGCTCTGCGCGATGGAGCCCCATCGTCTTCTTGTCTGATCCCATCAAAACAGGACAGGAAGCAGCAGCTGCTCAAAGGCAGCCAGGCTCCACCCACCAGCTAACCCTATTGGCCGGCTGAGGGGCTTCGGCGGCAACGGATAGGGGCTGATGCAGGGGGAGGAATACACCCCCCTGTAAGCACGGGAAACGGCTCCCACTTGCTTTGAGGGCTGAGGCTTTTCTCTCCAAGTAGGCGAGGTCTTCCCACCCAGTCCCTGGCCAGCAGGGGAGGAGCTGCTTCCATTAAAAACGGGAAATTTAAGGGAAATAAAAAATAAGGGAGAGCAGCGGGAAACTGCTTGAAATAAGGGAGAATCCCGGGGAAAACGGGATACTTGACAGCACTGCCCCATGGCCAGATGTACACTCAGCTCTCGTGGGAATGCTTTGTTTCTGCATAAATCCCCAAGGGAAGGAAGATCCCCTTTTTTGGCATTTCACCCAAAGCTTTCAGAAAAGGGAGACATTCCTTCTGTTTGGTTTTTGAGGGTGGCAATTTCCCCTCAACACACACACACATACACAAAAAGGCAGGAGCGAGTGGATCATCGCAGTTTGATCATGAGTGCAAATAATATTCATATATATCTATATATTTATATATCTATATATGTTTTAAATGTGTGTATGTGTGTTTGTGTGTGCTAAAACACGGCCACTATATTGCAGGTTTTCCACTATGTCACAGCATACAGAATCAAAGTTTTGCATTTTTTTTTTTATGGAATGTCTCCAAGGTAACAGCACCACAAGTAATACAGTTTGTCATCACACACCCTGAATAATTTTTTTTTGTTTTTGTTTTTGAAACGATAAATGTGCCCTGCCCATTTTATCATTTATTTATTTTTAAAATTATTATTCTTTGAAAGTACCAACGCATGCAAAGCATTCCATTCCCAGAAATTATGTCCCAAAAAAAAAATATTATGAGGTAATAGAGGAGCAATTAAAAAAATTAGTATTCATTTCTAAATAAATAAATTATAATTAAAAATGCAGAAGAACAAACAACCCAACTATAAAAATAATTAAATAAGAACCCACAATATCTACAAGTTAGTCATAAATTATGATTGTTAAATATAAGGCATTTAAACTCACAAAACCCTGTAAACTATCAATGTGTTTTTTTGTGTGTGTTTCTAGAGATTTCTTTTTGAAACATCATTCAATGTCCTCATTCACACAAGACGTTTAACTGCAAAGCCACTGAATTTCATCTAATGCAGTTCTGGCGGTTCACATGCATTCGCTTCTACAAGTTGCCGTCCCTCACCCATTCACTCCAAATAATAATAATAATAATAATAATATTTTTTTTAAAAAAAAAAAAAAACCAATGAGGGTTTGGTGCTTTGCTTCACCATTTTTTTAAAACTGTGCTTATTAATCATTAGGCAAATAATATAATATATATATATATGTACGCATGTATGTATATATATTAATACTTTCGCATAGGCTTTTAAGCACTTGGATTGGAAGCTCTTGCTTCCTCCCACAAAGAATAGTTGCTTTTCACACAGGGCTAAAAAGAGCCCCTATTTCCTCCCCATTAAAAATATTTCCCAAGTAAGAGTTTGGCTTTGTCAAGGTCTAAGCACTTTCTGCAAGACACAAAGGGTCAAACTTGGCGTGACATCAAATGCATCCAACTGCAGGTTTTGAAGAATGCAAATAGCATCAGTTTTGAAGAATGCAAATAGCATCAGTTTTGAAGAATGCAAATAGCATCAGTTGGGGGGGGGTGTTGCTGTTAATTACTGGGATTGCAGCTGGCAGAGGGCATTTAACCCTTAGGGAAACCTGTCCTCTGAAGGTGGCATTTGCTTTGAGTGAGGGAATCTCCCCCTCTTCATTGGTACCAAATGCCCCACAAGTTTTGTAGGCCCCAGAATGAGATGGGCTAGCAGGTCTCCGTAGTTGTCCCATAAGAGGCGGAAGCAAGGGAGACCCCCCAATTGGGGTGATGGGTGCCTTCTTCCTTAAAGGTAAAGGTAAAGGGACCCCTGTCCATTAGGTCCAGTCGCAGACGACTCTGGGGTTGCAGCGCTCATCTCACTTTACTGGCCAAGGGAGCCGGTGTACATGTGGCCAGCATGACTAAGCCACTTCTGGCAAACCAGAGCAGTGCACAGAAACGCCGTTTACCTTCCCGCCGGAGTGGTACCTATTTATCTACTTGCACTTTGACGTGCTTTTGAACTGCTAGGTGGGCAGGAGCTGGGACCGAGCAACGGGAGCTCACCCTGTCACAGGGATTCGAACCGCCGACCTTCTGATAGGCAAGCCCTAGGCTCTGTGGTTTAGACCACAGCGCCACCCTCATCCCTAGTGCCTTCTTCCTTAGAAGCAGGAAATCCAAGAAGGACTTGGAATCAACACTCGCCACTTTCAAACCAATGGTTCCCACAAAGAAAACAGAACAAGAACAAAGATGGCGGCTCTCCTTCCTGGTAGACCCTTAATAGACCTCTGTCCTGGGAGGCAGCAACCCAGCCAAATACTGACGCTGGAGCAGCTAAATTCTGGAACAAGCATAACTAGGATCATTGCAGATAGCACAGCACAAATGAAGAACTAGGGTGCCCTGAGGTCAATTATTCTTCCTGTGCTTAGCAGTTTAAAGGGGGCAGTGGGTGCCATTTCTGAGTGGAAGCACCCTGTACATAAAAATATGCCAACTCTTTTGGAAAGAACGAGGACGAAAGTTTTCAGCTTGCAAATAGATTCTGAAGCTCCATCCCAGCATAGTCAGTCATGGAAACAGCTGTTAGTTGCCCATCTATGTAAGTCAAGAACCATCTCTGGAAGAAAACCATGTTGCTGCCTCTTTCTTGAAGTTCAGCCCCTTCCTTAAAGTTTGGCCAACTTTTCTCTGTACATTTGCTTAGAACTTGACACAACCAAAACCCCTGCCCCATTACCAATATCCCATATCACTCTTGTTTTTGCTTGCTATTATTAATTACTATGATTATTAAATGCTATTAACAGTATAATCTGCTGCTGCTGGAAGTAGGCCCAAGCCATATTGTTGGGCAATGTTTTCTATTTGTTTGTTTGTTTTTAGTCCCAAGGCACTCAACACTTCTTGACTTTGGGCTTCAACCCTAAAGTTCAGCAAAGCAAACTGGAAGATGGCTACCGATTTCTAGAGCCACCTTCCGGCAAAAGTAAGCGACCCTTGGTTTGTTTTTTCCCCTCGCAAAAAGGGTTTTTAATTGTTTTGAAAGAAAATGAATGGATGCCTGTTCTTCCCTCAGAAGACAAGAAAGATCGTGTGAAGTGAATCTTTCCAAACTTTGCCTCCTCTGGTTGCCACTGCGCTCTCTCTTCCTTCTCTCTATGAGGAATCATAGAGTTGCATCCAATGTCATGCCAGCAGGGTTCCTCTGCGCAACAAGAATTCCATTTCCTCGTCTCCCTGTGTGCCCCTGCAAATGCTTCGGAGGGTCCCCCAATCCTCCAGAGCTGTTTTTGAGGGCACAAAGGGAGAGGAAGTTTTGTTATGTGCACAGAAGAACCGACAGAGTTGCATCATTGAACACAGCCCGTTCATTTAAGCTGGCGTGTCTGGTTAAGAAAACCATTCATAGAATCATAGAAGGGACCCAAAGGCTCATCTAATTCAATGCCCTGCAATGCATTCTCACTCGCATCTTGGGATCAACTCTGTTTTCCAGAATAGACAATGCTGGTTTTGGTCAATGTTTGGTGGCACACTATGGGCTGCATGCAACTAAATTCTACTCAGAGAAGACCTGTTAGAATCATATAATTATAGAGTCATCTAGTTCAACCCTCTGAAATGCAGGAACCTTTTTTGCCCAATGTGGGGCTTGAACCCACAGCCCTGAGATTAAGATTCTTATGCTCTACCAACCCAGCTATTTAGCTTCCTAAGTGAGTCAGGCCGAGTAACATCAATGGGTCAACTCTGAGAAGGGCTAGCATTGGCTAAAACCCAATGCCAGTTCTATTCAAAACAGATCCATTTACATTAATGGACGTGACTAACTCAGATCTACTCCTTTCAGCAGGAGTAGAACTAGGGGTGGATGCAGATGTCAATCACAGATTAGTAGAACCAAATGAATGGGCTTTCTGGAACAGGGTCCAAGTCTGGGTTGCTCTACTGGTTTTATGCCTCAGTTCCTTCCCCTCTGGGTTCTGTTGAGGGAGCACTTCTGGATCTTGCTAGGCAACTGCGATGAGCTTCTTCTCTAAATAGCATGGCCAGACAAAAGTAGCAAAGAGGGTGAAACTCAGCAGTGGGCAGCCATGAGTTTGGGGACTCATGTCAGCCAATCACTGTCTCTGAATCCACTGTAAGAGCTTTCCTCACTTGTTCCAATAGGGAAAGAAGCTAAGGTAGAGAGAAAGTGTGTGCAAATATTACATCCCACTCCCTCACCCTTTCCAAGGAAAGGAGGAAGAACCCATGATGGAGAAGAGTTTCCATGCCCACATTTATACTTTTCATTCATCCTTAGTCCCTGCTTGGCATTTTGGGCTGAAGGCCCTTACCATTGTTAGAGGAATGCTAATAAAACAATATTTTTTAAAAGAGAGAATCTGAAGTTTTGCTGGGAAATAGTAGTTCTACAAGACCCCTTTTTAAAGAAAACAAAACAAAACCCTGAACAAATACCAGCAATAAAACCTGAGGGATTAAACACAATTTGGCAGTTACCTGCAAGCCATTCTTAGCCATTGGCTGAGCTGCTGTGAGGTCACAGAATAAGTCTATTCTAACTGCTCAAAAAAAGGCACCAGCACATAGGAGCTAAAGACAAAAGAGGCAATGTGTGGTTTTTACAAAGGGATGGGGGCAAAATGGCAAGAAGGTCTCAACTGAGAACAAATATTTCTGCAAACATTTGTGTGAAGTCCTTTTGGTAATAGAAAAAATGTCTGGGGGCGGGGGGGGGGAGCTTGTTATTTTTCCTTTGTTGCCTCAGAGTATTAAAAATGTATAAAGGCAAGTGGGATCATGCTTGTTATTTTTGATCCTCCAGAGGACTGGCAGGCAAAAGACTGAGAGGGCGCGAGCCTTTGCTTCAATCACTGCCTCTTGTGACAAGGGGATTGAAATATTTATTATTGCAAAAATTGTACTCTTGAACCGAACTTTACATTTTCAAGGGAGGATGTAATTATCACTGTTGTTTTTAGGTTGTCACGCAATAAAAGCAAAATTGGTTTAATCGCCATGTGAGTTCTAGACAACTTAATCAATTCGTTTATCATTGCAATCTGCAAAAAAAATTGCAAATAAAACTATGCCGCTTTTATCAATAGTTTATGTTTTCCCCTCACTTGTCACAGTAGGCAGAGTAGAAGAAGCTTACGAAAGGATATACCTAATCTAAGGTGGTCCCTGCTACTCCCAATTTCTGTAGAAATAATTCAAATGGATAATTAAATAATTAAGTGGCAATCATCATCATCGGGTGCTCCATGAATGAAGCTGCAACTTTTAAACTGATCAAACACTTTTGACTGATTATTCTGACTGATTAATCGATTAAATGTTGCAGTCCAACCACCCTTTTCAGATTTAAAGGCTGCATGGAAAATTGGCTCATTCGCAGCCAAGCTATTCCCAGGAACCAGTGTGGAGGGCAGCTGCTCAGGATTCCACCCACTCACAGTTAGAAAGCATCCCAAGCTCTTTCTTTCTTTCTTTCTTTCTTTCTTTCTTTCTTTCTTTCTTTCTTTTTTCTTTCTTTCTTTCTGGGTTGTTTCATGTGTGTGTGTGTGTGTGTGTGTGTGTGTGTGTGTGTGTGTGTTTGTGTGTGTATAAAGGTAAAGGTAAAGGGACCCCTGACCATTAGGTCCAGTCGTGTCCGACTCTGGGGTTGTGGCACTCATCCCGCATTACTGGCCGAGGGAGCCAGTGTACAGCTTCCAGGTCATGTGGCCAGCATGACTAAGCCGCTTCTGGCAAACCAGAGCAGCGCACGGAAACGCCGTTTACCTTCCCAGAGCGGTACCTATTTATCTACTTGCACTTTGACATGTTTTCAAACTGCTAGGTTGGCAGGAGCTGGGACTGAACAACAGGAGCTCACCCCGTTGCGGGGATTCGAACCGCCAACCTTCTGATCGGCAAGCCCTAGGCTCTGTGGTTTAACCCACAGCGGCACCCGTGTCCCTCTGTGTGTGTGTGTGTGTGTGTGTGTGTGTGTGTGTGTGTGTATTTGTACTTTTGCAAACCGGTCCAGGGGACTGTTTTCATCCTGAATGGATTGCGCATCTAGCAAACCTTTTAAAATACTGATGCTTCTGGCCAAGATCACTCTATAGCTAGCTTTATCTGTAAAGGTCAGCGGATGAGAAAAATGCAAAGTAGTAAAAATAGCAGACAAAAATGAGCTTATGAACCGGGCCATCAGCCTCTCTCACTTCTGAACACTCAAGTAAGCCGCCTGATTTAAAGGACCAGTTTTCACAATGTTGTTTTCGCTTTAAAATAAATAAATAAATCTATACTGAATTTTTTTTTTAATGATCTTCACTTGTTTTGTGCTGTATAGCCCATACTGGGTTCAAGCCCAAAATGAAAGGGCATAAAATACCTATGATGGTCCCCGCTCAAGGAGCCCCCAGGAACCACTGTCATCAGTGTATGGGCCAAGGACTCTCTGACAAAGAATATTAAACAGGCATGCAAAAGTAATTTTACCGGGGGCGGGGGGCATGGCCTTCTGTTTTAGAACAGTTTGAGACCTGTTTAAGTATACAGGTCGAAAACCAACCGAGTGTTTGCAGTATGTGGGGCTGTGGAGCAGGGGGGGGCCAACTTGAAAAAAATATTGTGGGGACCCAGGACAGCCCCATCCCGCATAATTCATCACATGAAGCGGTGTGGACACACCATTTAAATGGTAATGCCCATTAACTTTGTAGGAGTCTAGCCCCTCTGCTGTGTGGTGTAAGTTTTGTGAAGAAGAAGAAGAAGAAGAAGAGAGAAGAAGAAGAAGAAGAAGAAGAAGAAGAGAAGAAGAAGAGAAGAGAAGAGGAGGAGGAGGAGAGGAGGAGGAGGAGGAGGAGGAGGAGGAGTTTGGATTTGATATCCCGCTTTATCACTACCCAGAAGGAGTCTCAAAGCGGCTAACATTCTCCTTTCCCTTCCTCCCCCACAACAAACACTCTGTGAGGTGAGTGGGGCTGAGAGACTTCAAGAAGTGTGACTAGCCCAAGGTCACCCAGCAGCTGCATGTGGAGGAGCGGAGACGCGAACCCGGTTCCCCAGATTACGAGTCTACCACTCTTAACCACTACACCACACTGGCTCTCAAGGAAACTGTCATTCCACTGGTCAGCTGCTTGGTGAGGAAAAGATATAGGGAAAGGCTGAATCCGTCCTGACCCTCATTCCTCTTCCTGAACAGCAGATTGCACACATCATTCCCCGTTCTGCTAAGGATGTGGAACACTCCTTCAGTGGCCTCCCAAGACCAGAGCATCATTCTAATGTTTTCCAGGAACCTGAAATGTTGTTCGTGTTCAAAATATTCCATGTATCAAAAGAATTTCACCATGTAAATTTGGACTGAAGTTTTCCCCCCCCCTCCTCTTTACTTAATTTGCAGCTATAATGCTCTTTTGGAAGAACACAGCCAACAGCCAGCCACTTGAAAAAATAAGTATTGCAGGGTTTGTCTTGAGTGCTAAAACCTCTCTAAACACACACACACACACACGGTAGACAGCGGAACGATCTGGAAGAAAAGTGGAAGATTTTGCTCAGTCAGCCCCTGCCGTTCCTTCAGTCTCTGGGATCCTGAGAGAGCGAGGTGGGGGGAATATTTCTGGAAGAGTTCTATGGGATTTGATGAGAAACTTCCCATGTTGCTTTTGTGCAAGAATTTAAGGTAGAACAGGCAAGACGTGGTCTTTAGGCCCCGTTCTCCATGCTTTGGAGAGCAGGGCTTGTGCTTATTGTGTTGCCAAGAAATGGCAGAATCTATTTCCTGTGGCCTTTCAGACTCACCCCGACCAGTTACCAAAGACAGTGTACTCTACTAGCAAATACTAGGAGCTTAACCATCTATCCAACTCATGCACAAGGCCAGGTGAAGATCGCTTCCTCCTCCCAGTCACAAGATATGGAGCCAAAGGAGCCCTCCAGGGTTAAAAGTCACCTTGCCACTGCCCCCCCACAAAAAGCAAATTCAGGACCTCCCTCCCTATTGACAATCAAATGGCTGCCATGTTGTTTTTAAAAGAGGCAGAAAATGGTTCCATTGCTCCAAAAGGGAGAGGGTCAAATTAATAACATCTCATATGCCTTTTTTCTGAAGGAGAAGGAGGCTAAGCCTGTGGCTTGTGGAGAGATGTCCAATCCTTCATTGGGAGACCCATCGTTCAGATCCAGGAGACGGAAGCAAAATTCATCCTGGGTTTGTGCCCTAAGTATCATGTCCAGCACCAGCAGATAAGCAGGAAGACAGTTTCCCGCTCTTTTCTCCAACCCACACCCCCAAATTTCCTTCCACTTCCCCTCATTTTCTTTAACTTCCTACCTCACCGCAAACTTTTCCCGAATCAAACGCTGCTAAGGGAAAAGAAATATACTGTATATATATTTCTTTTGGTTCCCCCCCCTCACGTAAACAGGATTTCTTTTTCCTGTTTTCACCCAAGCAAGAAAAGAACTTTACTCTTGTTTTTTTGTGTTGTCGTCCCCCCACCTCCCCATTCCCTCCCCACCCCCAATAATGTTTCAGCCAGGCACCAAAGTAAGGAACCTTATTGAAAAATGAAACAAAAACATAAACCCCAATGCGATGTTTGGTGCAGATTAGGTTAATAGCAACATATCCACCACAAGATGACAGGGCATCAAAAGACGACATTTCTTTAAGCGCACATGCTCCGGAAGCCATCCATAGAAATAGCTAAAGAACCCCTAATGTGTTTCTACTTATTCAAGAGGTATATTATATACAATCCTTCTGAGAAGCAGGATTGAGAGGCCATAACAAGGAACATTATGTACCGTCGTTCCCACAACTAACTCTTCCCGCCGGCTTTCTAGTTGCGTATCCCATGCTTCGCAGTCAACAAGGTGGCATGGATCTCCTCCTACCTCTAGATATTATAAACCACCAACTCTTCTTCTTCTTCTTCTTCTTCTTCTTCTTCTTCTTCTTCTTCTTCTTCTTCTTCTTTTCTGTCTTCCTCATTTTCGTCTTCCTCTTCTTCTTTTTAAAAATTTATTTAATTGGTTTTTTTTAAAATAATCTGCGAATGTGCTTGCAGGCTTTCTTCACACACACACACACAAAATCAAATGGCTCAGAAAGGCAAAACTTTTGCTGCAAAGGGGCTGCGACGCCCCAGGAAGGACCGAGAAAAGGAAAGGAAAAGAGGACACATCCCCAGAGCTGGCTCTCCTCTCAGCTGTCAGACCCGAGCTGTGTTTCAATGTCCACTCGGCAGATGGGGCATTTCTTGCTGGTCGCGAGCCACTGGTCCACACAGACTTGGTGAAACAGATGCATACATGGTAAACGCCTGGAAGACAGAAGGTCAGGCTTTTTGTTACCTGGGCAAGAGAATCATAGAATCATAGAGTTGGAAGAGACCACAAGGGCCATCCAGTCCAACCCCCTGCCAAGCAGGAAACACCATCAAAGCATTCCTGACAGATGGCTGTCAAGCCTCTGCTTAAAGACCTCCAAAGAAGGAGACTCCACCACACTCCTTGGCAGCAAATTCCACTGCCGAACAGTTCTCACTGTCAGGAAGTTCTTCCTAATGTTTAGGTGGACAGGTCGAGGTCGAGACTGAGCCTGGCACCCAGTGGCGGAGCTTCATTCTCTGGCACCGGGGGCAGGGAGCAGACGGAGGCGGGGCTGGCATGTGTCCCGGGGGTGGGGTGTGTCGCCCAAAGGGGCGTGGTGCATGTTCTGGGGGCGGAGCGCGCCTCCCACAGGGGCATGGTGCGCAGCCTGTGGGGGCGGGATGCCCAGCGTGGGTGGGGGGACAGCCACAATGGAACCCCACCGGGATAGCGCCAATGGGGGCAGAGCACACCCATCACCCCCACCTTCCTCCACCACTGCTGGCACCATCATGCAGGACCTTTGTGCAATGGCTGGGGCCTCAGCAAAATGGCTTATGCCCACTGCTGATGCCTGCCCTGAGCTCCTCTTTAAAACTAAAGGACCCTTGGATGGTTAAGTCCAGTCAAAGCCGACTATGGGGTTGTGGCGCTCATCTTGCTTTCAGGCCACAGACAGTCGCCCACAGACAGCTTTCCGGGTCATGTGGCCAGCATGACTAAACCGCTTCTGGTGCAATGGAACACTGTGACAGAAACCAGAGCGCATGGAAACGCCATATAGCTTCCCGCCACAGTGGTACCTACTTATCTGCTTGCGCTGGCGTGCTTTCGAACTGCTAGGTAGGCAGGAGCTGGGACAGGGCAACAGGAGCTCACCCCGTCACAGGGATTCGAACCACCGACCTTCTGATCAGCAAGCCCAAGAGGCTCAGTGGTTTAGACCACAGCGCCACCTGCGCCACCCTCCTTAAAACTGGTGCTCTAGTCAAGGACTACCATCTGATTTTCCCACAATGCAAAGGAGTGGCATTGTGTCCAGGGGAATTGTGGGAAATGAAAATGACGGCTCTCCAGCACTTGTTCAGGCCTTCCTGTCACCTGTTAAGGTTAGCCAGGATGCAAGACAAATCCCATTCCTTTAAACCTGGAACCGGCCCTGCTCAAAATGGATACAGAATTGGAGGCGGGTGGTTCTTAGAGGTACGGATTCAGCCTCAGCACGCTCACCTAGCTCTGGCTAACAGAGAAGAGTGCAGGATGACAAGCCAGACCAGCAAGGAAGCGACTTACAACAACGGGCCAGCGTGGGTCAGGTGATGGTACTTGAGGCAGGTAAAGTAGGAATGGGGAGCCTGTGACTCTCTCCAGGTGTTGTTGGCTCCAACGCCTGTCAGTCCCCAGCCAGTGATCAGGGATGGTGGAAGTTGCAGTCCAGCAACCTCTGGAGGGCTACTGGATCCCCGTCCTCACTAAGGATGGGGATCCAGGAATCATAGAATTGTAGAGTTGGAAGGGACCCTGAGGATCATCTAGTCCTACCCCCCCTGCAATGCAGGAATATGCAACTGTCCCATACGGGGATCGAACTTGCAACCTTGGCGTTAAAAGCACCACACTCAAATCAATTGAACTACCCAGGTATTAAGACTGAGCTGAGTAACTTGAGGTGTCTTGCCGTTTTGTTCTTAATTCCCCAGGTCTCACTTGATCTCTGCTTTGCCATTCCTCATTTTGAACATGATTGGAGTTCAACCTGACTGTAAGCAGGAGGAGACCAGGGTAATAATTCTTTTAAAAAGAGGATGATTGTGGTTATGTCAAAGAGTGCCTCAGGGCACACACAGGATTCTCTATGGGGAAAAAAAGTTTAGGCAGTGCTTTTTTCCTGGGGGGATGCAGGGGTACGCATACCCCTAAACATTTTCTGAATCTAAGTTTGGCCTCATAGAGGGGCAGTATTTCAATATGAGTAGGAAAATGAAAGTACCCCTAAACATTTTTTTTAAGAAAAATAGCACTGAGTTTAGGAAAGGGATGTTGGTGATGCCCAGTTATCAGATAGCATGGTTGCCATTTTAGCTGCGTGCCACATGATCTGGCTGAGCATTTGCATTTTTGAAATGTTATGGTGCTAGTCCTCTTGGAGAAATACCAATTAAGAATCTTTTTTTAAGAAACCAAAAAGCAGGATGTATCAGTGCAGCAAAATCATTTATGCTCAACAGCAATTAGTGGGTGGTTTAAGGGAGAGAGAAGCCCTGGTGTGCTGTAAGGCCTTAGACAACCCCATCAGCAGCCCTAGTTACAAACCTCCGGCTGTTTAGTTCATGAGGACTGACGTCTTGATTTGCTCAGAGGCAATATATATCTGTGTGGTGGAGGGGGAGTTTGAGATAGAAACACAGACCAGCAAGCAAAGAATGAAAGTGTTGAAACTTTGAGGTGGGATGAGGTGGATGAAGAAGGAACATAAGAAAGATTTCACTCTGAATCCCTTTGGAGAATAGTTATACCTCACATCCTCTCCATCTTCGAGCATCGAGAGACAGATTGTGCATTTCTCATCGGTGTCCGACTCCTCCCCATCTTCCTTTACTGCTTTGATTTCCTGCGGTCTCCTCTGTCAAGAAGGTCAACGAAAGATCACAGCATTACACAAGATGGCAGCCTAAAGGCCTTCAGGAGCGGGTGAAGATTTAGATGGCAAAGAGCTTAACCCAGGCCTCCCCAACCTGCGGCCCTCCAGGTGTTTTGGCCTACAACTCCCATGATGCCTAGCTAACAGGGCCAGTGGTCGAGGATGATGGGAATTGTAGTCTAAAACATCTGGAGGGCTGAAGGTTGGGGATGCCTGGCTTAACCAATGCCCCCACTGGGCACATTCAGTTTAGGGAAACCTACCCTGTTGAAAACTCTACGGATGCCGAATCTAGTTAGCACTCCACCTGTCTCCGTGGGAAAGAGAGGTTGACGGATGTGTGTGTCGCAACCTCTCACCTGGAGCGAAGAGTTTTAAAGTCACACACAGGTAACATGTCAAAGACATCACTGGTTCTCTTGGAAGCTGAGGCCTCCATTAGGAACCATTGCTCATAACAAAATACCAGTCAGTGCAGAGTTTATGTGAATACTTAAAATAAATTACTACTACTACTACTACTACTACCAGTACTACTACTACTATTACTATTCCTTTCCAAGCAGCCGAGATTTGTACATCTGAACCCGCAGAACAAATGGATGATGCAGATAAAGTAGGCAGAAAAATACATTTTAGTCTCTTTCCTTCAGGATATTAGAATTCAGAGTCATCCAGCGTGAAACTGTTTGGCAGTACTTGTTTTTACACACTTACAATTAATGTACGGAATTTATTACCACAAAATGTGGTAGCCGCTGATATTAGCCAAATTCATAGAGGGCAAAGATTGTGTTGCATCCACATGTGTTCTGTTCATTCATTCTTAAAAATGAAAAGTAAAAGACTTGTTGGTTGTCTTTTTTAAAAAATCAATTTTTGAAGTATTGGGGGGGGGAATCCTGGTTGTACCTGCCTATGATTTGTCAAGCTTAATCCAGTGATGGTAAGGAGGCTGTTAAGCCTGCAAATTCCATCTACTTTTGCAATTAAAAAAGTTGTAGCCAGCATCAGCCTTGCCTCCAAGAATGGTCAGCCCCGAGTGTCTATTCTGGTAGGACGAGGTGTTCTTCCAACTCTTACCTTCTTGTATTTGTGTGGGAAAGTGAACCGTTCAATGGTGTTCTGGACGGCCCCCCTGTTCACACTGCCCAGCCTGTCTTCCAGTTGCAGAAGCTCCTGAAATGAGGGAAGAAAGAGCAAGGAATGAACAGGAGACCTTTCAAATAGCCACCTGAGATGGCAGACCAGGAGTCCTCATCTCTCTACCCTTTCCCTGTCCCTTACTGGTTCAAAGAAGATTTTCTTTTAATCAGGTTTATTTTTAAAGTCACAGGAAATAAAATGACTTTCCAAAGGGGAATATACAGGAATCTTGACTTATATGAAATCAAACAATTGGTCTTATCTCATTCAGTATTATTAAATTTTTATTTTTATTTTGCATCAGGGGTGTGTGTGTGTGTGTAATACTGACTGCTCTTCTAGATCCCTTGCTGTGATGCTGTAATGAAAAAAAAAAAGGTTTAATTGCCCCAAAGCGCCTCCAAATCTTTCTCTCTCCCATGTCCCTCCCTCTCTGTATATATTCTTGACTGACCCTGTGATACTGTGAAACTTCCCCTCAAATTGCCATTTAATTTTTTTAAACTTTTCAAAAACCAAACTTAATAACAAATTACTAATACTTTTCTCTCTTTTTTTGCAAATATTTTTTTTTATTTTCCATTAACAAAACAAAATAAATACATATTCATCAAATATAATTTTTACAATATGACATAAACTCCGCCGAGTTTCCTGACTTCCTTCCTTCTCTATTCTGGTTTTCTAGTTTTCATCATTCCATCGCTTTCCCTTATTTCCCACATGTTTTGTCATCCTACTATTGTCATTATCTATATTTACATTTTTTTGTTATGCTGCAAGAATTTCATCACACCTGTAAGTGCTTACAAATTTTTACAATCTTTTATATAATCCAAAAATTTACTCCATTCTAATTGAAACTTTTGATCTCTTTGGTTTCTTATTCTTCCCGTTAGTCTCGCTAATTCCAAAAATTCTATTAATCGATGGACTTGCCAACGGTCGAGGATTGGAGAAGAAAATTAATTACTAATACTTTTCAAAATAGTGTAGAATTGCTGGCTGCAAAGCCTTTGGGAAGGCGGCTGTTAAGAGTGGCAGTTCTCCCCATGCCCACTTTGGCATTCAACCTCCCCCCCCCCCCAAAAAAAACCAAACCAGGAGAGATAAGCCAAGAACAAACCTGAGCTTCTGCCTATGGCTTGTTTTGAACAAGCAAATCACAAGTGCTGGTTTGCGCCTAACTCTGACTTGTGTCTTCCCAGCATGGCACAGGAAAGAAAGGGGTGGATGTGATTCAGCAGCGCACATCAGCGCACGGCTCGTTTCCAATAAGCCGCCGTTTATTGGCAGGGCCTGCTCAAAACATTTTGCTGCCTGAGGCAAAGGACAAGATGGCGCCCAACCCCAAAAGCACATACAGAAACTAATTGGACTGGGAGTTGAATTTTACTCCAATACTGGTGAAAGGACGCGTCTTCCGCTTTACTTGAGGGCATCGGGCTAATCTAGAGGGTACAGGGCAGCCATGGGGGACTCACAGCTCTGGCCATTCCCCACACCCCAGCGTCTGTCACCTGAGGCAGCTACCTCACTCTGCTTCATCATTGGTCCGGCTCTGTTTACAGCCTACTGTTACATGAGAGTAAGGCCATAGTGGCTGAATGAATAAACGGATACGGAACCTGCAGGGGGAAAGGCCCAGAGGCTCATTCAAGCTGGGAGCACTTACTTCGTAACTTTCCCTCACAGCGGACGTGTGTCGGTTTGGATTCAGTCCCTGAAGAGCAAGTATCTGAAGCTGAGGATATGGGTAGTTTCTAATTTCATGAACAACCTGTGATGCAAGAAAGAGAATTTGCTAGTATTAGTAGTAATCAAAATAAAACTTAATGGCCTTTGAAAAGGGTTAATTGAAAGGAAAATTATCTGATAGATTGGAGCACCCAACATTATTTCAGATTATTAGGGTACAATTCCGCAGCCAGCGATGCAAGTTGTTCTTCAAGCACGTGTGTAAAAGGACCCAACCAGCTGTAGCAATCATTTCTGTTAAAGCTGTCAGATTATCCATTCAGAAAGAATTGCCTCCCACAGTGCCGGCTCCTAACTAGCAATCAGCTGACAGGAATGATAGACACCTGTATTTTGACTGCCTTCCCCCAGACAGTGACTCAGGCCCGGTCTACACTGACAGCAGATTGTGTCGTAAAGCTATCCCTGGACTGTACCACTCCAAATGGCAGATGGAGAAATCACATGATTAAATGTTCCCGTCACCTCCGCATAGAAAACTAACATGTCAGGAAGAAGGGTTCTGGCATAGCCTTTTTCCTGATAGGCTAGTTTTTAAGGCACAGAGCATTTTCCTCACGGGAATGCATCAGTAGCACTGGGGAAACTATGTTTCCCAATGCTACTGTTGCCTAGTTCCCAAGCATTGGTGCATGCCCAGTGCCAGAGATGGAAAGAGGGGACAGGGCACCCCCACAAGGGAGGTGGGTAGGAAGGAGAGAGACGTTGACTACTACTCCAGCACAGATTAAAATCTGAGCCAGAAAAGAACTCGGAGGTGAGCATTGTAAGCAGCCCAATCTTGTATGCCAGGTGCCGGGGGGGGGGGGAGATGTGGTGGTATCTCCTGCCATCCCAACACTATTACCAAAGCAGCAAAAAGAGAAGATTGGGTGAAAGGAAAGTGGGGATTTGGGCAGGAGAGAAGCAGAAATCTGAGCCGGGTGAGAACATTCAGATGCTAGCACTATGAGCTGCCAAGTTTTGTATTTCCAAGCTGGGAAGCATCATTCATTCAAGCAGTCCAGGAAAAGACGTGGACTCATTAAGCTCCCTTAAGCAGAGTCAGACCACTGGCCTTTATAGGCTGGTATCGCCTACTCTGACTGGCAATGGCTCTCAAGGATCAAATGAGCATTTGAGCTGGAAATGCTAGGGATAGAATTTGGGGCTTTCTGCACGCAGAGGATGTGCTCCATCCCCAAGCTCTGGTTACCATGCTGTTAGTCTAAGGCAGGCTTCAAGCTGGCCCCCAGCAACAACCGCTTTGCTTACCATCTGCGTTGAGGACGTGTTCCGGGGGAAATGCTGCATTCGTTGTGTCGCTAAGTAATGCTGATAGTGCTGTGGGACTGGCCTGACCTGGAACTGGTTGTGAGTTAGGCCAGCATCAACGCTGAGATCCCTAGAAGTATGCAGAAATAGGAATTGCTTTCAAGCGTTGTGCAACGTTTCTATAAAAAGTGTCCCATTCCGCCAACCCCTTCCCAACACACATACACTTTTGAGTTCAACCTAATGGCTAACGCTGTTTTTATATCTTTCACCGGATAGAAGGAACATGAGCCCGGAGGCATAGTGACTCATCCAAATAGGTCAGAGTTTGTTTGGTAAGTACATTAACCCTGTGGAGTTTTGAAGCACCGGTGGTCAAGAGAAAGAGAAAACAGCACAGCCAATTAAAAGTAAAAAGTAGGGTAAAGGTAAAGGTAAAGGGACCCCTGAACATTAGGTCCAGTCGTGTCCGACTCTGGGGTTGCGGTGCTCATCTCGCTCTATAGGCCAAGGGAGCCGGCATTTGTCCGCAGACAGCTTCTGGGTCATGTGGCCAGCATGACTAAGCCGCTTCTGGTGAACCAGAGCAGCGCACAGAAACGCCATTTACCTTCCTGCCAGAGCGGTACCTATTTATCTACTTGCACTTTGACGTGCTTTCGAACTGCTAGGTGGGCAGGAGCTGGGACCGAGCAACGGGAGCTCACCCCGTCGCAGGGATTCGAACCGCCGACCTTCTGATCAGCAAGCCCTAGACTCTGTGGTTTAACCCACAGCGTCACCTGGGTCCGACTGTAGGATGCGACTGTTAAAACAGGATGTTGATATTCTGCACTGAACATCAAACTTCTCTGCTTGTTGGCCTTTTCCACAAAATCCACTTTCCTTGTGTGGAAAGGACTCTGAGATCCTGTGCAAAACAAGCTCAAATTAGTGTAAAAGGTGTGCCAATACAATAGTCTTTTCCTCCTCAATCTCCTCTCCCTCCCAGTGGTGTCTGATGCCCATTGGGACCGGTAGGGCAGAAAAGAAAGAAACCAACCATAGGTGGAGCCGGCCAATTCTGTTTTTATCCCCATCTTCCTCTCTATGCACTTCTAGAAAGGCAACATGAAGGCCACATTCATAGAACTATGATAACTCTTTAAAGAACCAAAGAATCCTGGGAGCTGTGGTTTGTTAATGGGTGCTGAGAGTTGTTAGAAGACTCAGATTCCCAGAGTTCCCTGGGAAGAGGGATGGATAGTTAAACCACTCTGCTATTTGAAACAACACAGAACTAGTCGGCTCCATCTTCTGCAGGCAAAGGTGTGGTGGTTCAGGGTTACAATCAGCATGGAAGGGGAGCTTTTGAGTCACCGAGGCTTAAAAAATGACTTTGTATTTTTTAAGACTAAAAGGAGGTGAATCGGCCAATGTGGATTGGCTCCTAGGGTAACTCAGAAGGGGGAACCACTGGAAGAATATTTAGGGAAAGCTCTGATGCTCCAAAACTAAGCATTATTGGGCACTGAGAACACAAGGCGCTTCCATTTCAAGACAATGGTGTGCAATTTATGTCATGTACAGTGGAACTTCAAGAAAATGACAACTTAAGTCACTCTAAACGAAGATTCTCGAGCACTCCAAATAATTTGCCAATGTATGTGCAAATAATAGATCCTGCTGAAAGGCAATACATGGTGCTTTGCACTGGTTATGGTAATGCATCTATTATTATTATTATTATTATTATTATTATTATTATTATTATTATTACACTGTATAATCTTAGAAAGTTGCATGATCTTAGAAGGGGGTGTGACTGTGAGGGTGTGTTGTGTGACTCTCATTAAGGGATCCTGCACTTCTGAATCTGCCACTAAACTACTGTCTGCATGACACCCTTCAGATATTTGAACATTGCCACCTTGTTTCCTGTTAGTCTTCCATTCTCCATGCTATACACATGCCCAGCTCTTTCAACCATTCCTCATGGGAACTGGTAACACAAGACTTCTATTTCACCCCAGTTGTCACAGCAAGGAATGACTTACCAGTCTGTTCCTTCTGCTAAATATCTGGGCTGGGGGCCCATGGGTTGAGGAGTCTGCAGTTGATGGCCAAATTCGAAGCTTGGGTGTAACCGATGAGGTTGGACAGAGATACGCTCCTGAGTCCGCCTGCAGGGTTGAGGAAGAAAGGTGAGCAAAAGAGGCCCACCCCCACAGTTCTGAATCCTGCATCCAAAGCAACACTGATAACCCTGTTCAGACAACTGATTCAGGGTCCATGAATGCACGGGGTTGGGGAATCAGGATCATAGGAAGCAGCCAGGTCAAAACTATGGAATTTGCTCCCGTGGGAGTCAGTTATGGCCATGACAAATTCATGGAAAAAGCTATTAGCTATGATGGCTATGCTCATCATCCAGACTGTGTGCTTCTGCATATCAGTTGCCAGAAACAGCAGGAGGGGAAATAGAATCATAGAATCATAGCGTTGGAAGAGACCACAAGGGCCATCCAGTCCAACCCCCTGCCAAGCAGGAAACACCATCAAAGCATTCCTGACAGATGGCTGTCAAGCCTCTGCTTAAAGACCTCCAAAGAAGGAGACTCCACCACACTCCTTGGCAGCAAATTCCACTGTCGAACAGCTCTTACTGTCAGGAAGTTCTTCCTAATGTTTAGGTGGAATCTTCTTTCTTGTAGTTTGAATCCATTGCCCCGTGTCCGCTTCTCTGGAGCAGCAGAAAACAACCTTTCTCCCTCCTCTATATGACATCCTTTTATATATTTGAACATGGCTATCATATCACCCCTTAACCTTCTCTTCTCCAGGCTAAACATACCCAGCTCCCTAAGCCGTTCCTCATAAGGCATCGTTTCCAGGCCTTTGACCATTTTGGTTGCCCTCCTCTGGACACGTTCCAGCTTGTCAGTATCCTTCTTGAACTGTTTGGGTCCTGCTTGCAGGCTTCCCCCAGGCATCTGATTGGCCACTGTGAGAACAAGATGCTGGACTAGTTGAGCCATTGGCCTGATCCAGCAGGCCATTCTTATGTTCTTGCGTCCCTTGTCCAGTATTGTCTAGCCCTCTAGCCTTCCCCCAACTGGGTGCCCTTCGACCACAATTTGACCAGGCTGGTCAGGGTGATGGGAGATGGATTTCAATAACAACTAGAGCACTGTTGGTGAAGGTTGGTCTGTTCTGACTGGCAATGACTTTCCGGGGGGGGGGGTGGCAGCAGCAGGGGAGAGAGACAGATATGCTTCTGGGTTTAAAATAAATAAATAACTGGAGATGCCCAGAATTGAACATCTCATCTTCTGCATGATAAGCATGCGCTCTACTATCGAGATATTGCCACTCCCCGTCGTTCATGAGCTACACACATTCAGCCTGTGAAAACAAACCCAATGGTGTGGACACTGGTTCTGATCATGCGCTCAGGAACCCTGCGAAACGGAGGGCTGTCAAGCATGCACAATCCTATGTTCAAAGCGCAGTGCCATTAACTCAGCTTGCAGTGAGTTTCTGCATAAACAGCAGAAGGCAAAATGCATGGCTGGTCCATGCACAGGGTGTCTTCTGATGTTCTGATTATACTGAATGCAAATAGGGCCGTGCCTGCAGATTTAGTCACACTTCCTCGCCCTCCTCGCCAGGACCGGTGCTAGGGCTTCTTGCGCCCTAGGCGAACCACCTTCTGGCGCCTCCGCCCGCCCCCTGCCAAAGCCTGCTTTAGCGGGAGGTGGGGGGCGGTGGAGAGGCAAGCAGCAGTTTCTCAGCTGTAGCGGAGAAGCTGCCGTTCGCCCGTCCCGCCAACCACCCCCTGCCAAAGCCTGCTTTAGCGGGAGCCGGGGGGTGGTGTAGGGGGCAAGCAGCACCTCTCCGCTACAGCGGAGAAGCTGCTGCTAGCCCCCCCCCCCCGCCCAAGCCTGGCCAGCGCCCCCTCCATTTTGGCGCCCTAGGCAGTTGCCTAGTTCACCTAAATGGACGCGCCGGCCCTGCTCCTCGCCAACTCACGCATGCACACGTGCATGCACACGCATGTTCACTCACCCTGGATCAGTTGCCTGCACAGAGCTTAATGGTGACCTGCAGACAAAGCATCCGAGTCAATAGAGTGTATTCACAGATTGGACAAAGTATTAACGGCAGCTTTTCTTAAGCTAGTGTCCTCCCAACGTTCTGGACTACAGCGTCCGGCAACCCTGATCATTGTGCCATGCTGGCTGGGGATGCTGGGAGTTGTAGCCTGACAGCATTTGTAAGTTTGGAGGGGAGCTGCAATACATATGAATTGCTTACACAGAAGGTCCAGGTACTCGAGCGAGACAGTGGTTTCAAGGTGGGCCAAGCAGATGCCTCCTCAAAGCTCACACAAGCAGGGGCACTGTAGAGCCGTGGTTCCCAATGTGGGGCACACGCCCCACGGGGGGGGCAATTTGATTTTTAAGGGGGGCAATTTGGAAGCTTGTTAAAGACCAAGTTAATGGCCTTTTAAGCTTTCTCCACATGAGTAGGAGTCCACTTTTTGAATAATAAGAATTATAGAATCATAGAATCATAGAATCATAGAGTTGGAAGAGACCACAAGGGCCATCCAGTCCAACCCCCTGCCAAGCAGGAAACACCATCAAAGCATTCCTGACAGATGGCTGTCAAGCCTCCGCTTAAAGACCTCCAAAGAAGGAGACTCCACCACACTCCTTGGCAGCAAATTCCACTGCCGAACAGCTCTCACTGTCAGGAAGTTCTTCCTAATGTTTAGGTGGAATCTTCTTTCTTGTAGTTTGAATCCATTGCCCCGTGTCCGCTTCTCTGGAGCAGCAGAAAACAACCTTTCTCCCTCCTCTATATGACATCCTTTTATATATTTGAACATGGCTATCATATCACCCCTTAACCTTCTCTTCTCCAGGCTAAACATACCCAGCTCCCTAAGCCGTTCCTCATAAGGCATTGTTTCCAGGCCTTTGACCATTTTGGTTGCCCTCCTCTGGACACGTTCCAGCTTGTCAGTATCCTTCTTGAACTGTGGTGCCCAGAACTGGACACAGTATTCCAGGTGAGGTCTGACCTGGATTATATGTCATGGGGGGGGGGGCATCAGGATTTTAGAGATGCTTAGGTAGGGCATGGCCAAAAAAAGGATTGGGAACCACTGCTCTAGAGACAGACACTCTGTGCTTTGAACCCATTTTATATATACTGTTGCTGTGCATAGAGGTTCGAGATTTTAGGCCAGGGATGAGGAACCTATGGCCCTCCAGATGTTGTTGGAGAACATCTCCCATCTTTCCTGACTCTTGTCCATACTGACTGTGGTTAATGAGAGTCCATCAGTATCTGGAGGGCAACAAGTTCCTCCCAGACCTGCTATATAGCAGAATTAAGTAGTAAAGCGTTTTTGGGTTTTTTTCTAGACGGTACCACTTCAGCCCGCAGAAGCGGGGAAAGGGCAGGGTGTTGCATGCTTACGTTTATTTTATTTTATTTTATTCATAGAAATATTTATATATCATTTTATTATTTAAAAAATTATTGCAGGGATTTGCAACAACATAAAAATATAAAACCAAACAATTAAAATCATGAAATGTTAAAAACAACTCAAAAGCAAAAATAAATTAAAAACAAATATCGATTGACCATTTGGAGGATGCTGCCCCATGTGGGTGGGGAGTGGGAATGACACACAAATGGGGTGTCAGTCGTATAACTAACAATGCTTAGTTATAACGGTAGGCAGCCATTCACAGGGGCGTAGCAAGGGGGGCGGAGGGGTTCGGGGGCCCCAGGCAGCGCCCCTGCTGGGGGTGACACTTCGGGCGGCAGTCCCGCGCCCTGGGATTTTTTATTTTTTATTTTTAGGCTATTTTTGGCACTGCCGGGGTGGAGCCGCAGGGGCAGCCAGCGAGGAGGGATGTCAACCCCCCCTTGCTGGCCGCCCCTGTGGCTCCGTCCCGGCAGTGCTGAAAATAGCCCCCCCTTCCAGCAGTGGAGCTCTGCATGGAGGCAAGGGGCGGGCCAGCGAGGTGGGGTGCCACCCCCTCCTCGCTGGCCCGCCCCTTGCCTCTATGCCGAGCTCCGCTGCTGGCTGGCTTGCGGAGCCGGGGCATGGAGAGGGGCGGGCCAGCGAGGAGGGACACCCCTCCTCGCTGGCCCGTCCCTCTCCCTGCCCCGACTTGCGCTCCGCCAAGGGAGCCCGGGCGGCGGATTCGGGAGTCTTTGCAGCCCGCAGAGACTCCTGAATCCGCCGCCCGGCACCCCTTCATGACGCACGCACGCACCGCGATGCCCCACCCCCAGGGGTGCCTCTTGGCTTCCCGCCCCGGGCAGCCGAGGGGCTAAGAACGCCCCTGGCCATTCATAAGCCCATCATCCACTGATTTAACTTATAGCCTTTGAAATCCACCCACCTTTGCTAAAGGTTTTTGAGTGGAAGAAAGGGTGCAACTGCTGTGCGTTTCCTGCCTTGGCAGGGGATTGGACTAAAATAGTGTTCTTCAACCTTAGGTCCCCAGATTTTGTGACGTTACAACCCCAGCCAGCTTAGTTAATGGTGCGGATTGATAGGAGCTGTAGTCAGGGCCGGCCCACTCATGAAGCAAGGCGAGGCAACTGCCTCAGGTGACAATATCCACCAGGGCAGGAGATCCCAATGTCTATCTTTCTTTCCTGTAGATCTTCCCTCACTCATTTTTCCCTGGTGAGGAGGCAGGGTGCTATGGAGAGCTAAGGCATCAGGAAGAAGGCTACACTAGAAATAATGTCCCTGATGTGCTAGCTTTCTGCATGCAGGGATATTTGTTTGGTTTGGGTTTTTTTTTTTTTGCAAAAGCAGAACTGCAACTCGCACAATCCATTGGCCATGCTGGCTGGGGCTGATGAGCTCAGAAGAGTCCAACAGCATGTGGAAGACATTGGCTGTTAGAATGTCCCAAACTGGTTGCATTCATTATCTTGGCTGATGTTGGAGATGCTGCTCACCTGGGATGAGGCATGAGTCGGCGGTGCTGGGCCTCGAGGAGCTGCTGCTGGAGGAGGTATTGCTGGTGAAGGGCCTGAGGTAGGAAAGAGGGTCCCGTCACTTCCTGGAATGGCAGGGCAGGCAGAGGCGGTAGGGGCGGGTGCAGGGGGCCTCCGTGCTGGTGCGCGGTTGCCATGTGAGGCTGGACGGCGTGAGGCAGGGGGAAGTCTGTGGAAATCTGAGGCTGGGGGCCCAGGTGGAAGTGCCGGCAGGAGGTAGCATGAGGATGCTGAGACCTTTGAAAAGGAGCGCCTGGAAGGGAAAAGGCGGGAGGAGGGTCAGAGGCGGTCTGCGCAACCCAAGGCATGTTCACCTGTCGTGCTGAGCCCAGGTACAAGCTTTGCACAAGTGCTGGTGTGAAACAGGGCACAGGTGAAACTCAACAGCGGCACACTCTTCAACACAAACGCTTGTACAAATATACAGACAGCTTGTACCTGTGTTCATTGTAATGTGGGAAAAAAAGCTTTAGGGTATGAGGAAGAACATTTTAGGTGTGTGTGGGGGGGGGAGGATAACGGTGCCCCCTTTGCCACATTTTAATGGTGCCCACCAGCAAAGGCTGCCATGTCCCGCTCATCCCAGGGGGGGTGGGGTGGAAACAAAACACCATGATCTTCTCACTCTGTCTTCTGGGCCCCTGGGGTCGCACATAACTTCATACCCTCCAACATTTCTCCCATAATAATAGGGATGTCCTAGGAAAAGTGGGACATTCCGGGATCAAATCAGATACTGGAACGGCTTCTGTAAATCCGGGACTGTCCCTGGAAAATAGGCACACTTGGAGGGTCTGTACTGGCTATTGTTGCAATGGTTGCTGAGATACGAAATCCTTGGAACATGCATATACAGGTGAAACTCGAAAAATTAGAATATCGTGGAAAGGTTCATTTCTTTCAGTAATTCAACTTAAAAGGTGAAACTAATATATGAGATAGACTCATGACATGCAAAGCAAGATATGTCAAGCCTTTATTTGTTATAATTGTGATGATTATGGCGTACAGCTGATGAGAACCCCAAATTAACAATTTCAACTTTGGGGTTTTCATCAGCTGCACGCCATAATCATCACAATTATAACAAGCAAAGGCTTGACATATCTCGCTTTGCATGTCATGAGTCTATCTCATATATTAAACTCCAGTAGCTAATGAAAACAATTGCTTACATAAATGGACTTTTCCACGATATTCTAATTTTTCGGGTTTCACTTGCACACTCGTGAAAGAGCAACTAACTCTGAACAGAAATGCAATACGTCTCACCATAGTGGGGGGGGGGCGTAGCCCTGGGCGCATGATTTGGAGGGGGTGTGAGATAAATGTTGTCGGCCCTGGATCCCTACCCTGATTGTTGTCAGAAGCCTCTGGGCCCCAGAGCCCAGCCTGGCCTTGTCACCCTCACTGAATGGCCTTGCCACCATGCCCCCTCACTGAATGGTTACCAGTCAGTGTTGGGGAGTGCGCCCACCAACGGCCACATCAGACCAGGCTCCCCCCTGCATGGGCAGGCAGGCAGATGGCACAGTGTGTCCTTGTGAAACCTCTGTGCCCCACACCCGCCCAGCAGTGGCAGTGACTACCCTGGGAGGTGGTGGGCTCTCCTTTTTCGGAGGTTTGGACGGCCATCTGCCAGGGATTCTTTCGCTGGGATTCCTGCATTGCAGAGGATCGTTCTAGGGGTCTAGTAAGCTTTGCTTTCAATCTGACTTTTTATTAAAGACAGCAAACAAATGGCCTCGCTAAAGCCCCCAAATTTATTGAGACAAAAAGATGCAGGTGTCCATAATCCCTGTTAGGCTCAGACATAAATCTCCAGCCCCCCATTTCCCTGGCTTAGTTTTAAGGAATCCTTACTCAGAAAGTCTCAAGAGGCATGAAACCTCTTGGGTGGTCCTAATCTCATCCAGCCTTTGGGTAACCTTTGCATAACCTCCCATTAAGCCTAAATTAAACCAAACAGGACCAGCCTGTATCAGGAGAATATCTCCCTCCTCCTGGCCATATGAGATATTGGGGGAAATGGGTAAATTTGTCAATTTTTGTTTCTCTCTCTTTCTCTCCTCCACATTTCCACATCAGTTTATGGATAAATATATATTTAATCCTCATGAAAAGTCATCCACGTTTGAGTGTGAATTTCTCCTGATACACACACATTTGTACACGATTTTACCCAATATACACATTTTTTTCAATGCAATTTCCCGGAAAATAATGTGTTTTTTCCAGTGTTATTTTCATTAAAATAGGCATTTTTGTACCGATTACTTGAGTAGAGAACTGTGCTGCAAAATTCAGAGTAGTGCAAATTCTGAAGGATGCCTATGTTTCCAATCTCATATTGGTTCAGAAAATGTGGATCGATTGGGTAGGTTCAAACCTAGTCCAAACTTTGGAGAGTACATTCCTGTTTCCTCAAGTTCTACCATTGCAATCACTAGCCAGTTTCACTAGCTAGTTGCTCATCTCTATACGACCCCAGGTTTCCAAAGTGTGGCATCCATCACTTGCCCCTTCCCCTAGCTAAACTGTTGTGGTTGCTAGATAAGCAATGACAAACCTGGACAGCATCTTAAAAAGCAGAGACATCACCTTGCCGACAAAGGTCCGTATAGTTAAAGCTATGGTTTTCCCAGTAGTGATGTACGGAAGTGAGAGCTGGACCATAAAGAAGGCTGATAGCCGAAGAATTGATGCTTTTGAATTATGGTGCTGGAGGAGACTCTTGAGAGTCCCATGGACTGCAAGAAGATCAAACCTATCCATTCTGAAGGAAATCAGCCCTGAGTGCTCACTGGAAGGACAGATCCTGAAGCTGAGGCTCCAATACTTTGGCCACCTCATGAGAAGAGAAGACTCCCTGGAAAAGACCCTGATGTTGGGAAAGATGGAGGGCACAAGGAGAAGGGGACGACAGAGGACGAGATGGTTGGACAGTGTTCTCGAAGCTACCAACATGAGTCTGACCAAACTGCGGGAGGCAGTGGAAGACAGGAGTGCCTGGCGTGCTCTGGTCCATGGGGTCACGAAGAGTCGGACACGACTAAATGACTAAACAACAACAGACAAGCAAATAGGTCTGAGTGGAAGCTGGTGAGTGGCTGCAATAATGAGTGGCTGCTTGTCGCAAAGTTTCTGGTTTCTCCCTTAAGCAAGGAAGAAACAAGGCTGTGCCCCTGTGCATTTCCCAGGGCAAGAGGTGAAACTTTGCACATTTCCTCACATTATTACCTGCTCCCTTCCACTCAGCTTTCAGGTGGGTTCCTCTCCTACCTGAAGATTAGGAGGAGATTGGGGTTAGAAAGATGGGGCACCTCTGAGCATGTGCAGTGCGCTACACTAGCCACCAAGTACCATGGACACCCTGCAGACACCTGGAATCAGGGAAAATAGCTTGGATCTTTACAGAAATTGAAATTATTAAGGAGCTACCAAGAAATATTATATATTCTCTTCACTTCTCCATCCCCCTGCACTAAATTGCTGGTGAAGCTAAGGCCTAGCTCTTACTTGGGTGATTAAAGTGTGTTTGGACTATACCACATCAAATTGCTGGGAGGGGTGGTAGTGGTGGTTCACCTCACTGAATGCTCCTTCATCCAAGAAAAATTCCTGCACTGAGAAATCTAGCTTTTCAGTGAGAAAGCAAGGCTAGGGCTCTTCTTCCTTACACGCTAGTTTTCTATATGCAGAGATTTGGGTGTTGTTTTAGTTTTACAGAACTGCATTAACTCGTGTGAGTCCTTGCCTCCACACTTAGCCCTGCGATGAGAACTGGACCATACTAAAGCTAAGGTATTGTGCAAATTGAAGGGCTCTGTCTGTATCTTATTCATTCGGACCTGATGCAGGAGAAGCTCTAGCTAATGGCCACCTTGTTCCATTTGGCTTCCCTCCTCCTGAGGGACAAGAACATGCAAAGTACAGGGCCAGGAGGGTGCTGATGATCCGGTCTCTCTTCCCGCTCTGCCTCCTGGTTTCGCACACTGAACATTTTTGAAAATCCCTTTCCCTTGAAGCCACCTCTCTGAAGCTACCAGGCGAAGGGCAGCACTCAGGAATTGTTCAGCTGCATGCCAAAAAAAAAAAAAAAGTGGAGAGAAGAGATCCCTAATTGGGGACTGAATATCAAATGTTCTCCCGCTGCTTGCCTCGTGATGCGGTTTCACGCCGGGGAGATGCTGCATTGCTGCGGCCTTGGAAGAAAATCTCTTTTTTTCAGGCAAAGGAAAGTCTTAAAGGATGGGGGTGTAGGGAGCTGCCTTATGACAAGCCGGACCACTGGTCCATCTAGTTTACAACTGTCTGATGGATTCTGCAGGGTCTCAAGGAAAGAGTTCTTTTCCATCATCTGCTACCGAATATCAGTGTCGGAGAGGGAGCTTTTCACCTAACACTTTTGCCCCATTGCAACACAATCTACCATCCGGCGATGGCTGTGAATGGAAGTGAAACCCATTAGCCCATTCAGAGTGAGGGCCAGAAGCACGACCCTCTCTCTGAACTGGATTTGTGACTTTGTCATAAAAAGCCCCCTTTGGGCGCTCAGCCTTGACACGGTGAGGGCAAAAATGTGTGGAGGGGTGGGAGTATGTCTGTCAGCCACACGCCCTTGGCTCATTTCCCTTTTGAACATGAGAAGGCTTGTAAGTGCATTCAAGGAAATGTCCTTGCAAACTCCGTTCAGACTTGCAACAAGCATCTCTCCCATTCAGTGATGGCCCTTCCCATTGCTGCTTTAGCCCCAACCTTCCAGAAGACTGTGCGCATGTGTTTCTGATTTCTATTATCCTCTACACAACCCTGAGGACTAGAAACTTACATTTTTCAGGAACAAACCCTATGATCTTCTATATACAGCACATTCCAACTTGAGATCCTTTAAACTGAGGGTGCACATCCCCTCATCCTTCCCAATCTGCTTTGGGGGGTTAAGGACAGATTTTGGGGGGGGGGCAGGGATGGAGAGGGGAGCAGTTCCATCGCACAAGCAACAATCCTAGTGCTGACAAAGCTAGTTAGTTGAATACTGGCCTGAAATTTTAAATTAATGACTTAAAAGATCAATTATAGCAGTTGTGGTCATATGATTAATAACCTGGCTTAAAAAAGAAGGCTGATTGCCAAACAATTGATGCTTTTGAATTATGGTGCTGCAGGAGACTCTTGAGAGTCCCAGGGACTGCAAGAAGATCAAACATATCCATAAAAAGCCTATGCAATTCTGGGCTGCATCAATAGGAGTATAGCGTCCTAGATCAAGGGAGGTAATAGTACCACTATATTCTGCTCTGGTCAGACCTCACCTGGAATACTGTGTCCAGTTCTGGGCACCACAGTTCAAGAAGGATACTGACAAGCTGGAACGTGTCCAGAGGAGGGCAACCAAAATGGTCAAAGGCCTGGAAACGATGCCTTATGAGGAACGGCTTAGGGAGCTGGGTATGTTTAGCCTGGAGAAGAGAAGGTTAAGGGGTGATATGATAGCCATGTTCAAATATATAAAAGGATGTCATATAGAGGAGGGAGAAAGGTTGTTTTCTGCTGCTCCAGAGAAGCGGACACGGGGCAATGGATTCAAACTACAAGAAAGAAGATTCCACCTAAACATTAGGAAGAACTTCCTGACAGTGAGAGCTGTTCGGCAGTGGAATTTGCTGCCAAGGAGTGTGGTGGAGTCTCCTTCTTTGGAGGTCTTTAAGCAGAGGCTTGACAGCCATCTGTCAGGAATGCTTTGATGGTGTTTCCTGCTTGGCAGGGGGTTGGACTGGATGGCCCTTGTGGTCTCTTCCAACTCTATGATTCTATGATTCTATAGGATGTATGGAAGTGAGAGCTGGACCATAAAGAAGGCTGATCACCGAAGAATTGATGCTTTTGAATTATGGTGCTGGAGGAGACTCTTGAGAGTCCCATGGACTGCAAGAAGATCAAACCTATCCATTCTGAAGGAAATCAGCCCTGAGTGCTCACTGGAAGGACAGATCCTGAAGCTGAGGCTCCAATACTTTGGCCACCTCATGAGAAGAGAAGACTCCCTGGAAAAGACCCTGATGTTGGGAAAGATGGAGGGCACAAGGAGAAGGGGACGACAGAGGACGAGATGGTTGGACAGTGTTCTCGAAGCTACCAACATGAGTCTGACCAAACTGCGGGAGGCAGTGGAAGACAGGAGTGCCTGGCGTGCTCTGGTCCATGGGGTCACGAAGAGTCGGACACGACTAAACGTCTTATCAGCAGGAGCAGCAACAAAAAGTAATCTGCCTTTAATGAAAAGAATCATGTTGAAGCCTAACAATCTCTTAAACCATAACCATGCACAGCACACTGAATCAAGGGCCACTTTTCTCTCTGTGGGGTTTCCTTAAAAAAAAAAGATCAGTGAGAAGAAAATATCCAACCGGCCAAACATTTGGGTGGATCACTCCAATGTTGTTTTGCTGCTTCTGACGTAATGACAGAGTATGATTTTATCAAATGGGCAGGCAATGCAATTCAGCTACATGCACAAGAGGGCAATTAGATTTTTCCCAAACTACTGTTCGGAATGTAAAGAAATAACCATGGTTTGGAAAACTGAAAATGTTACTTATTTTATTTTTGACACAACTTCCCTCCAAGGAGTCCAAACATCTTACACTGTTCCTTCCTCTTTCTGTTTCACCCTCACAACAACCCTGTAAAATAGATTAGGCTGAAGGACTGTGGGTTATGTACAACTACGTTCTATTCAGGGCTGATCCATTGAAATTAATGGGCCACAGTTAGCCAGGGCTGGGGAGGCGCAAATTTACTGATTTTTGTTTTTCCCAGTTTCTTATTTTTCCCCGTTTTAAGTTCACTTCTCCACATTTCCACATCATTTTGCTGTTGTTTCTTAAAGTCAGCATTAAATATTTGTCAGCATATTAGTTTGAATTTCTCTTAATCTACACATTTTGTATGCAATGTTGCCTAATACACACATTCATTCATTTATTTATTGCAAAGCAATTTTCACTAACAGAATACATTTTAGCCCTATTTTCACCAATATATGCAATTGCATGCCACCTCTTTATGGGAACGGAACCGCATTTCTCCACATCCCTTGTCGTGACCCAAGTCCACCTGGTGAGCTTTGTGGCCAAGTGAGGATTTGAACCCTGGCCTCCCCAGACCTCGTGCCACACTCTGACCACTACACTACACTACACTGCCAGGCAGGCAGGCACCAGTTCACCAGGCTCACCCACAGAACCCAGACGGCTGGTGCTGTTTTCTGCTCCTCTCACCCCGACTCAGCTCTCTGAGCTTTGCAATGCTTCCGCATTTCAAATTCTGAATATTTATGGCCTCTGCTAACCAAACAGCAAAGACATTTAGTTTGAATTTCATGAAGAAACACTATTATATCCAGTAGGAACCAGTCCTGGGTTATGAAATATGCTGAACACTAACAGGATCATCCGTTGCGTGTTTACTCAGATGTAAGAACCCCATTTTGTGCAAAGGGACTTACTTCTAACCATGTGTGCACAGGATAGCGGCCTTAGCTATCGAGTGACTGATCATGGAAGTGTACTGTTGGAATCATAGAATCATAGAGTTGGAAGAGACCACAAGGGCCATCCAGTCCAACCCCCTGCCAAGCAGGAAACACCATCAAAGCATTCCTGACAGATGGCTGTCAAGCCTCCGCTTAAGGACCTCCAAAGAAGGAGACTCCACCACACTCCTTGGCAGCAAATTCCTTGGGGAAGGGACCCCAAGAGCCATCTAGTCCAACCCCTTTGATGTTCCTTACTAGCTTCGCACATGCACAAAGAAACTGAAACCTGACTCATAGGCAGAGTTAAGCCTTTGGAATTCACTGCCACAAGATGTAATAATTTTGACAGCTTTAACAGAGAGAGCCAGTGTGGTTTGCGGGTTGGGCTAGGCCCCAGGAAACTAGGGTTCGGTTCCCCACTCAGTCACGAAGCTCACGTGGTGAGCTGGGTCTGCTCAAAGGCTTGCTTATCCAGTGTTACAGTCCTACTCATAGTAGACCTATTCAAGTGGCTGGGCATGGCTAACTCAAACCTGTTCCTTTCCATGTGTCTGCTCTGAGTAGGACTTAGCAGGATACAATCAATGGTCCCTCAACTGAACCTACCTCGCAGGTGGTTGTCAGGCTGAAACAGAGAACAGAGAACCACCTTTAGAGAAGATTGGAAAACATGTGTTTTATTGGAGAACGTGCGTTGGGAAACGGTTATTGAATATAAGGGAAATAACTGTGTACAGCTGAAAACGCTGGCAGCGTTAAGACAGATTCAACAGTGTAAATAAGTTTTGATGGATACTCCAAATAATGGTACTCTAAACATGGAGTACTGAATGGTATAGTTGTTGTTTTTTGTAAAATATGCAGGGATTTATGATATGAACCAGGGAACGAGAAGAAGGGAAGTCATTGATATCTTAAGGATGTAAAAATGAGTATTTTAAATTGTAAAACAGAGAATTTAATAAAAATTATATACCAAAGAAACACACACCAAAAAAACAAAAAAAAAATAGAGAACCGCCTTCAGCATCTTAAGCTCTTCGGAGGAAAAGTGAAATATGTGTGAGTATGTATGTATGTATGTATGTATAAATAAATAAATGGGAATTGGACGAATTAATGGAGGGCAAAACTATGATGCCTACAGGTATGTTCTCCCTTTGCTGTTCAAGGCACTAGCGCTAATAATAATAATAATAATAATAATAATAATAATAATAATAATTTTTATACCCTGCCCTTCCCAGTTTAAAAAACTGGGCTCAGGGCGGCTAATAGCAAATATAAAACATTGATTAAAATGTGACTTTAAAACAACATAAAATACAACATAAAATGCAGCATCAATATCAATAAAATTCAAAAATTAATGATCACCAGTTGGTCCTACTAGGGCCAGCAAGGAGGCCAGGGAAGAATTTAAATGTGGGGTCCCAGAAAGGGTTTCTTCATAGAAGAGGAAAGAGAAAAGGGAATAGAGGATCAGGCTAATTCAAATTGAAGGCCAGGTGGAATAGCTCTGTCTTACAGGCCCTGCAGAAGGAGATCAAGTCCTGCAGGGCCCTAGTCTCATGGGACAGAGCATTCCACCAGGTCGGAGCCATCACTGAAAAGGCCCTGGCCCTGGTGGAGGATAATCTGGCTTCTTTAAGGCCCAGAACCTTCAAGCTATTATTATTCATGGACCTTAGGGTATGAGGGTCCTAGGCCACATAGGACTTTAAAGGTCAAAACCACCGCCTATACTCCACTGGGAGCCAGTGCAGCTGGTAGAGCACTGGGTGAATATGCTCCCATGGCAAGGACCCCGTGAGGAGCCTCGCTGCAGCATTCTGCACCCGCTGGAGTTTCTGGGACAGTTTCAAGGGCAGCCCCGCGTAGAGCGAGTTACAGTAGTAATACCAGTTGCTGGAAATGGCAGGAGAGGCGAGTGCTCTCATGTTCGGATCCTGCTTGTGGGTTGCCTCTGCGAGAATAAGACAGGTCCCTGTCCTCTCAAGCAGGGCTCGTGCGTTCTAGGAATGATGGGTGGTTTCGGATCGCTCTCCTGACATTTTGAAACTCACCACAACCGGGGGTAGCATGGATTTAAACCCATCTACCCTGATTTAACCTGGCGCCATCTGCTTGCGCAGCGTGAGATCGTGCGCTGAGCTATGGATCCTCCCCCTTTTAAAAAGAAACATGCATAGACCTCTCACCGCCCCCCCCTCCCTACTGTTTTATCAGCTTGTCGGGGATTTGAATCCAGAATCTCACCCAAAGCATGAATTACATTCCCTAGAACAGCAAGCCTCGTTTAGATTACAACCCCCCGATGTTGCTGTAGCAACGTGAAGAAAATTGCCACAACTCACCAGTGCATCACAGCAGCCCATCTTTGATACTAGCCAGCTAGAACACACACACACACACACACAAAACTGCTAGAGTATTCAACAGTCAGAGTGGTTAAGTCTCTAATGCGTGGGCTTTCTGGAGCGGATTCACAGCCCTTCCATTCATTAACACCTGTCACCTCATACATTTGGCACTGTGCGCACTGAGTCTGGCTCGCCCGCGCCGCGGACTGCGAATGCATCCCAGTCCCCTTGATGCCTGGGAAACATTTAATATAGATTCATAAAGCCATGTGTGTGTGTGTGTGTGTGTGTGTGTGTGTGTGTGCATTTATCAGGGTGCACCTGAGCATATGCAGAGTCTTCTTTGCAAGGATGTGTGCAAACTACCTGAGAAATTGTCCTTGGTCTTGTTGAAATGGAAATGCTGGAAGCTTCGGCAGAAGCCACCAATGATGTGGCCTGTTTCATCGACATCACGACAATGTCACTTATCGCAATATCGCATTGCGACGAACCTCCACTTCACACCCTCCCCTTGTTACTAAGTGAATTTCTAATCAGGTGTTCTGGGTCAAATTTCAATCCACCCCACCTGTCCCTCTGAGGTCCGTCTGTTATGTCAATCCCCTTTTATTTAATAATCTGGGAATCTCTTAGTAACGGGAGTTTTCCTGTCCAGCGGCCGTGGCCGGTTATATCCTCTGCTCTGGGCTTCAGGGGTTAAACTCTTCTTTGCCTACAGTTCGGGGTCTCTCTTTCATTAGATCCCTCACTATATCAGTTAGCTAAGCCCTCTTAGCAACTCTGTGGCAATACCAGGGTTTCCGCCCGCTAGCCCCTCCTGAGGGAACTCCAAGACACAAACTATCACCCTGCAGGTCAGTTTTGTCCTTTCCCTGAGTTCACCTCCTCATGAGCATACATAACTCGCTGGACCAAATGAACGACGATATTTTCTTAGCTCAACAATAAGAAGTCTTTATTTCTTTCAGAACATAACGGTTTCAGTAATGGTTTATAAGCTTAGTTTCATAACAGTGTAAACTCTTTCAGCATCATATACACCAGTGTTTTTCAACCTTTTTTGGGCAAAGGCACACTTGTTTCATGAAAAAAATCACGAGGCACACCACCATTAGAAAATGTTAAAAAAATTAACTCTGTGCCTATATTGACTATATATGAAGTAATTTTTCAATTTTTCCCACGGCACACCAGGCAGCATCTCGCGGCACACTAGTGTGCCGCGGAACAGTGGTTGAAAAACACTGATATACACATCTTCAACCAATCCTAACCTATCCTAACCTACCCACCACTATCCTGGCCCCACACCCTCCTTCTTCCAGTCACCACTCTCCTCTCTAACGGCTGCTCCCTCCTTTTAAAGAGCAAAATGTCCCGCCTCCCAAGGGATATATGCCACTCAAACTGGGGTGCCCATTAACTCATAAAACACCGTGGGGTTCTGAAAATCCCTTAACTTAGATCTGATTCGTTACATTATGCAAGATCATTGATGTAAAGTTGTGCCATTTCATCACTGTTCGCCTGCATGACCATTAGAGCTGTACATACCGAAGTGATCGAGTCTATGGACAATTCTAGCTTTATTAATGCCTTAAGATGTTTTATTGCTATTGGGTGTGTTTTATAGGGCCTCTAATAGCAATAAAACATCTTAAGGCATTAATAAAGCTAGAAGTGTCCGTAGACTCGATCAGCTCAATGTGAACAGCTCTAACGGTCATGGTGAACAGTGATGAAATGGCACAACTTACATCAATGATCTTGCATAATGATGCGATAAGTGACATTGTCGGGATGTCGTTCGTTTCAGCGCAAAGGGAAGGTGGCGAGGGGAAACGTAAGCAACTGGATATCGTTTGCGGACTAAAAGTTATGGCGGCGGCATATTACAAATGGAGTCCTGCGTTGCGAAGGGGTTGGGCTCGAGGACCATCTGGGTCCCTTCCAAGTCTACAGTTCTATGATTCTAGGATTCCCTTGGGAGCCAAAACCAGGATGTCCATTTGCGACTTGGAAGGCATTGAAAGAAGATTAGGCAAATTCACGGTTACAAGCCACAACGGCTTTGTTCTGCCTTCACTGTACCAGTTGCAGAGAATCAGAAGCGGTGAGTGTGCTGTTATGTTCACATTCTGCTTGTGGGTTCCCCACAGGCATCTGGTTGGACCCAGGTGGGAACAGGATGCTGTCTAGATGGGCCTATTCCCTGATCCAGCAGCACTCTTCTTGTGTTATTTTCACTTTTGCAAAATTGCACCAGCAAATTTTGTCGGCAATTAACCACGCTGCCTCCCTCCCTTCCTCCCTCCTTCCCTCCTTTGTTGTTACATCCTTGCTTCCGATTCTGAGCTCTCTGTGTGTCTGAGAACAGGCTGGTTCTATTTTTATGTCTCCCTTAGATCACGGAGTCACGCCAGCAACTTCTGGCTTGCAAGGAAGACTCTTGCTACAGATTGACTCAGTAAGTAACTGCAAGACGACTTCATTTGTCTTCCTCCTGCTATCTGCTCTGATGGGAGACAGAGACGGTCCACTGGGAACCGGCAGCCTCCGATCACTCCCGCGCTTATCGCAAAAGCTGACTGCGTACAATTGTTTTAGGCTCTAGTCCCAAGAGCTCTGCACTTCCTCCCACAGCACCCCATTAAAAAGGGTCTCAGATAAAACTGGCATGTGCGTCGCGAGAGCCGGCCGGAGAACTTTTTCTTAAAGCAACCAATCTTGGGGAAGATGATAACCGATTGCAAGCCAGAGAAACACTACAGGGGCTGGAGGGAGGGAGGGAGGTGGCAATAAAGATCCCAGGTCTGTGTTGTTCCTTCTACAATCTCCAGAGCTGTTGCACAATCAGTCCCTCTCCCCAAGGAACTCTGTAGGTCTGGGAGGGAAATTAGGGTCTCCTACCGAGACTAGGGTCTCTCAGGGACACAGGTGGTGCTGTGGGTTAAACCACAGAGCCTAGGGCTTGCTGATCAGAAGGTTGGCGGTTCAAATCCCCGCGACGGGGTGAGCTCCCGTTGCTTCGGTCCCAGCTCCTGCCAACCTAGCAGTTCAAAAGCACGTCAAAGTGCAAGTAGATAAATAGGTACCACTCCGGCGGGAAGGTAAACGTTGTTTCCGTGCGCTGCTCTGGTTTCGCCACATGACCCTGAAGCTGTACGCCAGCTCCCTCAGCCATTAACACGAGATGAGTGCCGCAACCCCAGAGTTGGACACGACTGGACCTAATGGTCAGGGGTCCCTTTACCTTTACCTTACCAGTTTATTCTCAGCATTTATTTATTTATTTATTTATTTATTTGTTAGTTAGTTAGTTAGTTAGTTAGCTGTTAAAATTTTACACTGCTTGGATGTAAAAGAAAAAAGAAAAAGCAAATCCTCAAATGTGTTACAAACACAATGAAAAGTATCAGTAGAAACTAGTTAAGAACTACTGTTTAAAACATTCGAAACAAAATTAAAATAAATGCTACAGACCCGATTACAACACATGTCAGAGTTTTGCATGTCTAGACAGGTTTGCTGGAACAAATTTGTTTTCCGCAGGCACCAGAAAGCATACAGTGAAGGCGCCCGGCTGATGTCAGTAGGAAGAGAGTTCCAAAATTTGGATGCTGCCGCAGTAAATATCACCTTCTTACAAATGCAGAACAAGTATCATATGGCACTAGTGGCAGTGACAGTACTGCCTTAACAAACTACAGTTCCCAGGATTCTTTGTGGCAAAGCCATGACCCTGATGTAAAGGTCATACAACAAGCCGCATTACCCTGAGTTAGGCTACTGATCCATGAAGCCCAGCATTGTCTCCTTGTAGCTCTTCAAGGTCCAGATCCAACTCAATACATGCCTGCTCACCCAGGCTTGTGGATAATATTGATATTTTAGTTGGGTCATCTGCATTTTTTTGCAATTGACTGTCTTGAAACCCTGGAGAACAGCCACCAATCCTCCACAGTGCCCAAATCAAGGGAAGTCATAGCATCACTCTATTTTGCCTTGGCCAGGCCACACCTCGAATTCTGTGTCCATCTCTGGGCACCACAATTTAAGAAGGATATTGATATATTGATAAATGGGAATGTGTGTGGAGGAGGGCAGCCAAGATGACCACGTTCAAGGGTCTGGAAACCAAGACTTATATGAGGAATGGTAGAGGGAGTTGGGTATATTTTGCCTGGATAAGAGGAGACTGAGAGGAGATGCCTTCAAATATCTAAAGGGCTTGTTTTCTCTTGCTCCAGAAGGCAGGACATGAAACAAAAGATTCAGATTACAAGAAAGGAGATTCTGACTCAGCACCAGGAAGAACTTTCTCATGTAAGAGCAATTCGACAGTAGAATGGTCTCCCTCAGGAGGTTGTGGACTCTCCTTCCTTGGGGGTTTCTAAGCAGAGGTTGAATGGCCATCTGCCATGGATGCTTTAGTTGAGATTCTCACATTGCAGGGGCCTGGACTTGATGACCCTCAGGGTCCCTTCCAACTCTACAATTCTTTGATTCTCATCAGCTTATATTCCTATACATACTCACTTGATTTGGGGGTGGAGAAGAAGAAGAAGAAGAAGAAGAAGAAGAGAAGAAGAAGAAGAAGAAGAAGAAGAAGGAAGAGGAGGAGGAGAGGAGGAGGAGGAGGAGGGAGGAGGAGTTTGGATTTGATATCCCGCTTTATCACTACCCGAAGGAGTCTCAAAGCGGCTAACATTCTCCTTTCCCTTCCTCCCCCACAACAAACACTCTGTGAGGTGAGTGGGGCTGAGAGACTTCAGAGAAGTGTGACTAGCCCAAGGTCACCCAGCAGCTGCATGTGGAGGAGCGGGGAGCGAACCCGGTTCACCAGATTACGAGTCTACCGCTCTTAACCACTACACCACACTGGCTCTCAATGTCATAGCTCAGTGGCAGAGCACCTCATCTGCGCAGAAAAGGATCTAGGTTCAATCCATGGCATCTCCAGGTAGGGCTGGGAGACACTCTCTGCCTGGAACCCTGGAGAGCATCTACCGAACAGTGCAGGTGATTCTGAGCTCGATGGACCAGTGGCCTGACTTCGTATAAGTTTCCTATGTTCCAATAAATACCATTTTCTCACAGAATGTCTTGTTCTAAAAGGTATTCTGGGGTGGAGGAATGGCAGCCCAAACTCCCATATTGTTTGTTTGTTTTTTTGTTTTGTTTGTTTCTTGTGGTGGATGCCATTTACACACACATACACACACACACACACACAAAATGCCACTCAGAAACTTGGCATTCTGAGGAAAAAGAAGATAGCAGCTGCCAGGCGATCAGAGCTGTGCTGGAATTTTGGAGTGGCATTCAATTAAGTTTCACTCAGAACAGACTGGCTGAAATTAATGAAAATGACTAAGCTAGGTCCCTTAATTTCAATGGGACTTCTTGCAATAATTTAGTTGACTACCACCCTTGGTGAATTGTCTCCCAAAAATCCCCCTTCCCTCTCCCCCCAAAAAATGCAAATGAGAAGACACTGTTTTGCTTCCTCATTCAACCCTCCCTATTCAGCCCAAGCTTTCAACAATTTGGAAATTCATCCCAGTCTTTGTGAGGTCTCCCAAGATTGCTGCTTGAGATCCTTTGGCTGGGAGGGGGGGCAGGAATGTGGGGATGCTCTGAGTGCAAAATACCTGCATAGCCTCTGAGCTACAGACCCATCATTACCCGCTGCTCAGCAAGGATGAGGAAGCGGACTAAGTCACTCCAGCTCCAATTTGCAGCCAGAACTTCCTGTTAATAATTCTGCCGAAAAACGTAGAGTCCTTTAATTAATTTCCACTTACTGCTCGCATATTGCTGGGGGGGGGGGAATCTGCTCGGCAGCCTCTTAGACATGGTTCGCTTTGAGTGTTTAGTTATCAAAATGTCACGTCTGCCCCACAGACCTGCCACTCCTTCTTAGTCACTTCAAATGCGGGGAACGGCAAACTGGATTTTTCTCATCCCAAAAGCTATGGATGGCTCCTCTCTGCAATCATCCGGCACTTTGGGGATCTTTAACAACTCCAGTCCTCCACGTCAGAAGACGAGGTTGACAAATGACAGGGAGTTTTGCCAACAGGCCGGCCTTTGTCGGGAAATTTGGCTGTGTGTTACCTAATGTCAGCAAATCCCAGATTAGCCACTGCTCGTGGAACCTTGCAAAGGTTTGCAGGTGTGCGTATTTCCTCCTGTGTGCCTATTTCTGCTTCTACTTTCTACACTACCCTGTTCACATTAATAGACCATTAATAGCACATAGAATTTTAGAGTTGGAAGGGACCCTGAGGATCATCTAGTTCAACCCTCCACAATGCAGGAATATGCAGTTTTTTCCATACGGAGATCGAACCTGCAACCTTGACATTATCATCACCATGCATTGCAGGGGGTTGGACTAGATGACCCTTGGGGTCCCTTAGGATTCTACAATTCTATGCTCTAGCAACTGAGCTATCCAGGCTCTGCACCCACAGCCACCCACAAATACCACTTGGGGGTCCAGATAGGGATTGGCAGATCTGTCAATCTTGGTTCTCATTTTTCCAAACTCTTAAATTTGGTCCTCCACATTTTCACAGCAATTTACAGCCCACCCACCCCCAAGAAAATAAAACATCCTTGTGAAAATTCCTCAGCGTTTTAGTGCAAATTCTTCCTACTAATCACATTTTTGTGTGCAGCGTTGACGAAATGTACACGTTTATTTTCCCTAATGCAATGAATGTTTATATGCTGCCTTCGTTCATATGTGCATTTTTATGGACACTTTCCCCTTTTAAAAAAACGCATTTTTGTACACACTGGTGATTTTCAGAACTGCATTGCAAAATTCAGAAATGCATGGATTTCCAAGGCTGTTTCAAGAAGCTGGTTCAAGAAGCGCAGCTGGCTTTCTCACTCAAATGCAAACAAATTCAAATTCTCTAAGTCCCAGCAGGGCAGGTGGTACCTTCAAGTCTAGAGAAGGCCAGGCCAGGCTCCAAGTTTCCCTGCATGGCCAAAGATCAGGGATGCTGGGAGATGTGGTCCCACAACATTTCCAGAGCACTATGTTGGCTACCCCTGGCTTGTGCTGCGAATGTCTCAGCTGAAACTGCTTGCAGTTTTCCCCCAACAAACCAACAACCAGGAAGTACAAGCATTAGGAAGTAGAACCTGATCTATTGGGTTCCTAGCTTGAGCCCCCAAATCCATCTGCTCAACTATCGCCAACCAATGGTGCCCACACCCCTCTAACCCTCTGCCTTACATGCAGAAAACTTCTTAAAACTCAGCAACATCTGAGTAAAAACAAACAAACAAGGAAGACTCAGGTACTCTGGGAGAGTATTCACTCAGAACTGCAAAAAATGCTAAAGATCTCCTTTAATTAAAAAACCAGAGGCCTATCTCCTGGGAATTACAGATTTGGATATTCCGCAAAAAAAAATGGAAGGGTATCTTTTTCTACACTACGGCGGCAGCAAGAATTCTCAAATGGAAGGGTACTGAAATTCCCTCTATACATGAATGGATCCAAAAGCTGACAGAATATGCCGAACTAGATGGTCTATCAGAAAAAATAAAGAATAAACCAAAACAGGAATTTGTTTCAAAATGGGAGGTTTCCAAAGAATATTTGTAATATAATTACAATAGTTTAAACTCTGTTGCAGCATTCGAGGAACTTGCAAGTTAGTTGCAAGTTAGACGTAAGAGTTAAGATATGTTAAGAGAAAATTTAATTATGATAAAAGTGTGTATTGGCAATAAGTAATATGAAATTGAAATAAGGAATAGACAAGATATTGGGTCTACAGTGTTAAAGACCAACTTATGTTTTATTGTTTGGTAAGAAAATTTTGTGTTTATTGTTATTCTTGTGTGTAATTCTGTATCTGTGTTTTCTTTTTGTTGTTGTTGTATCAATAAAAATATTTTAAAAAAGGAAGACACATTTCAATTGCCTGAAGCCAGAGCTCTCTCTCAGCCTATAGAATTATAGCGGTTTCAGACACCACAGCCTGTCTATACATCAATTTCTTTTCGCTCAGTTTATCTGGTTTGAAGGGGGCCTATTTCCTTCTAAGGATGCGGGTGGTGCTGTTGGTTAAACTACAGAGCCTAGGGCTTGATGATCAGAAGGTTGGCGGTTCGAATCCCTGTGATGGGGTGAGCTCCCATTGCTCGGTCCCAGTTCCTGCCCACCTAAGCAGTTTGAAAGCATGTCAAAGTGGAAGTAGATAAATAGGTACCACTCCGGGAAGATAAATGGCATTTCTGTGCGCTGCTCTGGTTTGCCAGAAGCGGCTTAGTCATGCTGGCCACATGACCCGGAAGCTGTACGCCAGCTCCCTCGGCCAGTAAAGCGAGATGAGCGCCGCAACCCCAGAGTCCATGACTGGACCTAATGGTCAGGGGTCCCTTTACCTTTCCTTCTAAACTTCCCAGAACTATCAGGCCAGCTGCTTTGATTTACCTGGTCCTTGGAACAGATCAAAATTTGGTCCACTCTATCAAGGCTTTGCTTAATTTCCTATGGGGTACATGCAGATCTACTCTGCATCAATATAATATATTATATATATATATATATATATATATATATATATATATATAATTGCACAATTGTGGGTGTTGCAGTCTCTCTTTTTTTCTGGCAAGAGCCATGTTCCTCTTAGCTGCAACAGGCGAAAATTCAACAGGTGCAGCTCCCCCTCCCCGCTTTGCTGCCTCTAATTCCAGCTAAGCTCCCATATCCTCGGCACAGCTTTTGCACTTCAAATGAGGGCCTTTCGATCTTTTGCAGGCATGGAATTTTTCCACACAGGTTTGCACAGCTGCCGGAGACCTCCCCAAATCCCGATGCGCAGCGCAAGGCATGCTAATTAGCTGCGGCACATCAGCTGGGCTTCCTCTGACAGCTACCAGGGCAGCTCATACTTAACTCATGATGGATGGCAGGAGCCTCGCCTTGGAAAAAGGTTTAGCTCTGCCAGTGACTCCTCGATCAGTGCACCGTCATGCATGAACAGGGCTTGGGCTGGGAGGAGGAGGAGGAGGGAGGGAGGGTCAGGGAAGTAATATTCAACACGTGTGTGTGTGTGTGTGTGTGTAGGCAACAATAAGCTAAGTGACTCATTTTGCAAGAACACCGCTAGACAATCACCAGTCAAGTCAGCCCCAAAACCCAAATATATATAGTTGTGATTTTATGCAGGTCTATTGTGCATCACAGCCGACAGAAGCCAAAAGGTCAAATCAACACGAAGAGTCAAATGCAAACCAAAGTAGGTTTTTTCTCTCTCTCACCCTTATATCTGCCAGGAAAAAAAAGCATCTCTGTGTTCTGTTGTGGTGTTTTCTCTCTTCCTCTCTTTCTCTCCCTCTCCCCCCCTTTACAGTTTTTAACCTACTGTATTTTGTATAATTGAGTTCCAAATTTCATTATACTTGCCCATGCAAAGTCTCCGTCTATAAGCAATCCGCTCATAACTGGCAAGTATTAATCTTCAAGCCAGTGAATAAATGGAGACATATATTTCTCTTTCCAATGCAGCAATATATGGGACTCCAAATAATGTCAAAGAATGGTGTGTGTGTGTGTGTGTGTGTGTGTGTGGATAGGATTCGTAATAACAGGTTATTCTTGATGGGTCTCGAACCCTCACCGAGGATTCGTAATAACAGGTTATTCTTGATGGGTCTCGAACCCTCAGTAAGTTAGGGACTTGGGACTTCACCTGCATGCAAAGACAGGCTTGAGCGAATGAAACCAAGAGTGGGTCCAATGATCAATAAGGCAGTTTCTGTACATGCTGCAGAGACAAGTGAGGGGGTAGATGGGGTTCATCAACCTTGAAGGATAGCCCAGCTAGAAGGAATACTCTGGTCCTAAACCACCACTGCATTGCGGGACATCTTCAGGAGGAGGAGAAGGAGAAGAAGAAGAAGAAGGAGAAGAAGAAGAAGAGAGAAGAAGAAGGAGAAAAGAAGAAGAACGAGGAGGAGGAGGAGTTTGGATTTGATATCCCGCTTTATCACTACCCAAAGGAGTCTCAAAGCGGCTAACATTCTCCTTTCCCTTCCTCCCCCACAACAAACACTCTGTGAGGTGAGTGGGGCTGAGAGACTTCAGAGAAGTGTGACTAGCCCAAGGTCACCCAGACTCCTCCACATGCAGCTGCTGGGTGACCTTGGGCTAGATTCCCCAGATTACAAGTCTACCGCTCTTAACCACTGCACCACACTGGCTCTAGTGTGTAGTAAACCCTACACAAATCTGGAGTCCCTAAGATGGTTAGATTGCGCCTTGTACACCTCCTTCCAGCAATTCCTGCAGCCAAGCTGGTGTCAAACGTATTGCTCTGAGTTCCTTTGGACCACATCAGCGAGGCTAAGAGGGGGTCTTGTCATCTGGGCAGCCCAGGACCTCCAGACACACAGCTCAGACTTGCGCCTCAGTGAGGACACTTCTGTCCTGCTAATGCAGCGGTTTGACTTCACCCCTGGCGGCTCACTCCATTGTCTCTTGAGACAGACAGATGCCAACCAACAAATCCTGGTGGTTTGTTTTAAATTTGGGCCTCCATTTCCACTGCCAAAAAAGGTGGAAGAAACAATACTGGGGAGAGGACCTGAACTGACCCTGCTTTGCGATTCTGACCCTTTCTGACAGTGGTCAGACAGAAACACATTTTCTTTTGTCCCACTGGAGGTTGTTTTGTTCCATCTATTTCAGAACGTTGCATTCTGCCATTTAACATACCCAGCAGGCAGGAAGAACAGGAAACTCATCTCGCCCATGGCTGGGCTGTATTTATCCTTCTGCCTGCAACCCCCTCCCGAGATCACTGCTAATGGCTACTGAATTACTCGGCTCTCTGGCCTTCTGAAGCACCCCTTCAGACAGTGCTTCTTGCATGGCAGCGGTCACCAACCTGGTGCCCTCTAGGTGCTGTTTGCTTGCTTGGAGGTTAGATACATTTCTGAGCACAATTCGAAGTGTTGGTGCTGACATTTAAAGCCCTAAATGGCCTCAGCCCAGTATACCTGAAGGAGTATCTCCACCCCCATTTCTCTGCCTAGACACTGAGGTCCAGCTCCGAGGGCCTTCTAGTGGTTCCCTCACTGTGAGAAGTGAGGTTACACAGAACCAGGCAGAGGGCCTTCTCGGTAGTGGTGCCCTCCTTGTGGAAAGCCCTCCAGTCAGATGTCAAGGAAATAAACAATTATACAACTTTCTGTAGACACCTGACAGTAAGAGCAGTTCAACAGTGGAACAGTCTCCCTCAGGAGCTTGTGGACTCTCCTTCCCTGGAGATTTTTAAGCAGAGGTTGGATGGCCATCTGCCATGGATGCTTTAGTTGAGATTCCTCACATTGCAGGGGGTTGGACTGGATGACCCTTGGGGTCCCTTCCAACTCTATGATTCTATGACCAGATATAGGCATCTTACATCCTAGGCTCGCATCTCCAGCGGATGATGTTCACAGGTGCATAGAGAAGCCCTGTAACATGAGTGAACTAGGACAGGCAGGCAGGAGGAGCATCGGACATCTCTTCCTCCTGGAGGAAAGGTCTTGTTTTCTGCCCGGACACTGAGGTCCAACTCCAAGGGGCTTCTGGCGGTTCCCTCCCTGCGAGATGTGAGGTTACAGGGAACAAGGCAGAGGGCCTTCTTGGTAGTGGCGCCTGCCCTGTGGAACGCCCTCCACCAGATGTCAAAGAGATAAACAACTACCTGACATTTAGAAGACATCTGAAGGCAGCCCTGTTTAGGGAAGTTTTTAATGTTTGATGTTTTATCATGTTTTTAATATTCTGTTGGGAGCCGCCCAGAGTGACTGGGGAAACCCAGCCAGATGGGCGGGGTATAAGTAATAAATTGTTGTTGTTGTTGTTGTTGTTGTTGTTAGACGCCAATGTGTCAAGCAATTGTTAGCTCACATTTTTGAATGCGTTTCTTCATCATTTTCCTTACAGCAAAAAGTCTGGATTTGGGGGGAATGGTTTTGCTGCTTAAGAGCTGCAAATCTTACCTGAATTTGCTGGCATGTGATCGGATCCTACACCAAAACTGCTTTTCACACTGGGTTTGAGTTTGTTTAAATAAATAAATAAATAAATAAATAAATAAATAAATAAATAAATAAATAAATCAGCCCCTGCTAATGGCTCACAGACCTAAGATCTGACACATCCCCTCCCAATTTCCTCGTTCCCTGCCCTACTTAGAAGCTGAGAGCAAGACTGCAGGAATTCCAAATTCTGTGTCATTGTTGGTTTTTCTGTGGAGGAGGAAGAATCTTTGCTTGATATTTTGCAAGGGCTTAGAGCTGCCACATGTGACCTTTCTGTTGGCATTTAGGTACACTTTCAATATAGAGCAGTGGAGAAATCCTACACTCTGGTCTGAAGCGTAGCAACGGTACTCAGCAGCTGCAGCCGAACGACTGCTATGGATTTCCTTTACTCTGAGAGCGTGGGAATGTTATTGACCCGTGACTTTTGGCCCTTAGGCCTCTGCTACCGGCCACCAGAAAACACCAGTTTTCACGTGTTAGAATGTAAGACTTGAGCCTTTCCAGGGCCGTCTTAAGCATATCAGGCGCCCTGGCGCGGCCAGCGAACTCGCGCTCCGCCAGGCTGCTGGAGGGCGCTGCCGGAGTGCACTGCTGGTGGGGCTGGAGGGCGGAGGTGCCCTCCAGGCCATTGTGCCCTGGCACCTTGCGCCAGTAGGCTCAATGGTTAAGACGGCCCTGAGCCTTTCTGACATTCGGTTTGCAAGTGTCAACGCAATCACTGGTGTAGGAAGGGCGGGGCGTAGGGGGCGGGGCACCCTGGGCAACGGGATCCCGATAGGGTTCCATCTCGGCGCGCCACGCCCCCAGAACCCACGCCACGCCCCCCAGAACATGCGTCACGCCCCTGCGGGCGGCGAGCCCCACCCCCAGAACGCGTACCAGCCCCGCTCCTGCCTGCTTCCCGCCCCCGGTGCCGGAGCATGAAGCTCCGCCACTGAACGCAATACCATATTGCAATGTGCCAATAAAGCAATAAGTTGCAAGAGGCATTCATCATGACATTTAATTGTTTGGGGTTCACTCAGGAAGCCAGCAACCCACACACCCAGGCTTCACGGCCCACTTGTGGGTTGTGACCCACAAATTGGAAAACTCTGGTCTACACTGACAGGCAGGTAGATGCCAGGGACCTTCTGCATGCTCTATCACTGAGCTACGGCCCTCCCGCATTGCCACCAGGAGTCGACAGCCAATTAAGGCACCTTTCAACTTAATTCTTCTTTTTCCTGCAAAGCCAAATGCAATTTTTGCTCTCCAAACCTTTGTTTAAATGCTTCCCCCCCTCCCCCAAATTTCCCAACAGAGCAGGCTTTGTCGTCTCCCTCCCTCCCCAAGTCCCCTCTCCATTCAGGGCACCCTTCTTCGATTACTCTCTCTTGGGGAAGGCCACACAGGCAGCGGTAACATAAGGCTGGGAATTTTCAAAAGGGGCTTCATATTCGTGGCTCGATTTTGCTCCTGCCAAACAATCAGATGTTATCAGGGTGGTTTCAAAAGGGAACTAAACCTAAACCAAGAGCGAGCAATCTGTTAAACCTGCACCCTAATATCTCAGGGCAATCAAGAAAAGAGCCAAGGAAAAGTTTCAACAACCACAAAGTCAGGTGTGGGTTTTAAAAACAGGAGGAGGGAGTTTGCTGGTCAGTGCAAGACTCCTTAGACCAAGGATTGGGGAATCAAGAAGCAGAACTTGGAATCATAGAACTCTGGAGTTGGAAGGTACCACAAAAGTCATGTAATCTACCCCCCTGCAATGCCAGAAATCACAGCTAAAGAATCCCTGACAAATGGCCCCCCAAACCACAGAGCCTAGGGCTTGTCGATCAAAATGTCGGCGGTTCAAATCCCTGTGACGGGGTGAGCTCCCGTTGCTCGGTCCCTGCTCCTGCCCACCTAGCAGTTCGAAAGCATGAAGTGCAAGTAGATAAATAGGTACCGCTCTGGAGGGAAGGTAAACGCCGTTTCCGTGCGCTGCTCTGGTTCACCAGAAGCGGCTTAGTCATGCTGGCCACATGACCCGGAAGCTGTACGCCGGCTCCCTCGGCCAATAAAAGCGAGATGAGCGCCGTAACCCCAGAGTCGGACACGACTGGACCTAATGGTCAGGGATCCCTTTACCTTTAACCTCTGCTTTAAAACCTCCAAGGGAGGAAAGTCCACCTCCTTCCAAGATAGCCCATTCCACTGTTCTTACTGTCAGAAAGCTATTCCTAATGTTCATTCAGTATCTCCTTTCTTGTAATTTGAATCCATTGGTTCAGGTCCTGCCCTCTGGAGTAGGAGAAAACAAGTTTGTTCCATCCTCCATGTATGAGATATTTGAGGATGCCTCCAAGGCTTCTTGTTTCCCCTCCTGTGCTGTTGAGCATATGATGCTGCCTTGCAGCGAATCAAATCATTGCTCTCCTTAGCCCAGAACTGTCTCTGCCAACACTTCTCCTTAGTCCTCAGGTGACACTCCCAGGCATTTTACCTGGAGATGGCAGGGATTCGAACCTGGGCCCTCCTCTACCTCCTGATCTCCTGTTACCTTGATACAAGATCCCCACCCTAGGTGAGCAAGCTCTACCTCATGGGTAGGCAAACTAAGGCCCGGGGGCTGGATCTGGCCCAATCACCTTCTCAATCCGGCCCGCGGATGGTCCAGGAATCAGCGTGTTTTTACATGAGTAGAATGTGCCCTTTTATTTAAAATGCATCTCTGGGTTATTTGTGGGGCCTGCCTGGTGTTTTTACATGAGTAGAATGTGCTTTTATTTAAAATGCATCTCTGGGTTATTTGTGGGGCATAGGAATTCGTTCATTTCCCCCCCCAAAAAAAATATAGTCCTGGCCCCCCACAAGGTCTGGTGGACAGTTGACCTCCCCCTTGCTGAAAAGGTTTGCTAACCCCTGCTCTACCTCCTTTCCCGGTTGTGCTGGACTTCGGTTTCCCTTTCGGCCAAATCAGTCACCACCAAAAAGACCCAATAGGATGGGCTCCCTACTGCCTCTGAGGACTCATTTGCGAAAAGTTTTGCAGCATGTAAACTAAGCCTCTGTGGTTAGAGCTGTAGTTTCCCGCTGGCAATTCCCACAAGCACAGAGACACATATTTTCCCAGGCACCGAAGTCCTGCGCATCATTATCAAGGAAACGGAGCTGTATTGACGGAAAGCATTGTTTGCACACACTTATGGTCTTCGTGGGAATGTGTACCTGGGGACAGCCACAGAAGATGGTGTTCAGAACTTCTAAAACATGTGACCTGGGCCCAAGATGGAACAACCATCGATTATTTTGAGTATTTAATTTCTATACTGCTTAATATATTTAAAATACCTTTATATATTTAATACACAATTAAAATTATTTCCTTGCATCTCTCTGGGTCCTTGGAATTGTTCTTTGAAATAAAGAAGGGTCTCTCCTGACCTTCTGCTCCTCTCCACCAGCTCAGCCACTCTGTTAATGCCTTCACAGATGGGAGAAACCTGGCAGCTTCTACATTATAGCTGAATAACCTCCCCTCTTCCCCAGCTAGACATGGATCTCTGAGGACTTTAAAGAACTGCCTTCTCCTAATCAGGGATGCCTAATATGGTGTCTTCCAGATGTTGTTGGGCTACAACTCCCACCAGCACCAGCCAGAAAGGCCAATAGTCAGGGATGATGGGAGTTGTAGTCCAATAGCATCTGAAGGGCTACTCCTGGCCTATACAAATCTGCCTGAGTGCTAAGACCATCCTCAGCACTCAATTTGGGGTAGGGCCATTTCGGTGGTGGCACCCTCCCCTTGAAATGCTCTTCCCAGAAATACCAGGTTTGATGTCTCTTTCAGCAGCTTTTTATTTGTCAACATTTTTTTGTGTGTACTTTAGAGGCTGAAACCCTATACCCCAACCTTTGTCAACCTGTTGCCCTCCTGGTGTTTTGGACAACAGTTCCCACCAACCATCGTCTCTTCCCCCCCCCCCCAGTCCCAGCAAGCAGGCAGTGCTGACTGAGGCTACTGAGAGCTGAAGTCCAGAGCATCTGGAGGACACCAGCTTGCAAAGGCTGTTCTACCAACTTACACAAGAGTTAGTCCTCTTTGAATGGGGACTAACTTCTTGGGCTCCATGATGACTGCAGATTGTGACAGCAGTCACAAAACTATAAGACGTTTGCTTCTTGGTAGAAAAGCGATGATAAACCTAGACATCATCTTAAAAAGCAAAGACACCACCTTGCCAAAAAAAGTCAGTATAGTTAAAGCTATGGTTTTCCCAGTAGTGATGTATGGAAGTGAGAACCAGGACCATAAAGAAGGCTGATTGCCAAAGAATCGATGCTTTTGAATTGTGGTGCTGGAGGACACTCTTGAGAGTCCCATGGACTGCAAGAAGATCAAACCTATCCATTCTGAAGGAAATCAGCCCTGAGTGCTCACTGGAAGGACAGATCCTGAAGCTGAGGCTCCAATACTTTGGCCACCTCATGAGAAGAGAAGACTCCCTAGAAAAGACCCTGATGTTGGGAAAGATGGAGGGCACAAGGAGAAGGGGACGACAGAGGATGAGATGGTTGGACAGTGTTCTTGAAGCTACCAACATGAGTCTGACCAAACTGTGGGAGGCAGTGGAAGGAAGATTTGCACTGTCAGTCTGTTTTGTTTATTCACCAAGGATTGTGTCTGCTCTGTGGGTTTAATCTGTTTTATTGTTTTATTGATGTAGCCTCTTTCGTTGTGATCTCTGGCTGTTGTGAGGCAATTTATGAGTCCCTGTGAGACTGAAGAGCAGGTTGTTAAATAACTACAATAAAGGGAGAGACAGCTAAAATATTTGATGATCATTGGATTGCTCATCTGAAAGGGGAATCTCGGGTGAGGAAGACATGTCTCATTGTCAGAGATGCCTTCTTGCACCCAAGATAGAGGGGGCCTCGCATGCAGTGTGCGTGCATGAAGCCATGCGCCCGATGCACATCACACATGTGTGACGTCATGCATGTGATGTGACATCATCTGGAGGAAACCAAGTGCAAACCCCAGTGCCGCATGGCTTCAATGGCCAGTGGCTTCTCTCGCGTGCTCAGGAGGAGCCCGTGTCACAATTGGCTCTGCGGTTAGCCTCCTCTGCCCCCTTACCATTGAGGGGGCCAGGCCCCCTGCCAACAGATATTGAGGGGGGCCTTCTGCCCTGTAGAGTTTGCATGCCTGCTACGTGCCTCACAGAAGTTGGTGATCAGGAGGGAACTGGGGAGAAAACAGGACCCGGGTGGCACTGTGGTCTAAACTAGGGTTACCAGACAACCCCGGTTACCAGGGACAGTCCCCATATTTGCAAATCTGCACCCGGACAAATTCTGTCTCCGGAATGTCCCCAGATTTGCCAATCTGTCCCCAGGAAACATGGCAGCAGCAGCCTCAGCAGCCCAGAGCCAGCCTGGTAGCACAGTTGGCTCTGGCTGGCTTCAGGAGATGCTCGCTGCAGTGGCGCCCACCATGTTTCCTCTCCGGAAGTCCCCATATGATGTGTATTGTGCTGCCACCGCCACTGCCAAAGGGGACATCCGGCAGTACAGATCTCCTGCCCCCTTCCCTCTTCAGCCAGAGCTAACTGTGCTACCAGGCTGGCTCCGGGCTGCTGAGACTGCCGTTGCCGCCGCCACTGCCAAGGGGGAACCGGGGGTGCCTGGCGCGCCAACTGGGGAAACTACTGACACCCCCCCCCCCACAACACAAATTGAGCTGGGAGCAAGAGTGCCTGGCCACCCGGCCAACTGCCCAGCAGTGCTCCAGGAACAGGAAAACCCTGGAGCCGATGCAGGGAGAAGGAGGAGAAGAGAAAGAGAAGGAAGAGAGAGAAAGAGGAAGGAGAAAAAAGAGGGGATAGGTAGGAGATCACTGGGATGGCAAGGACATGTGGCCGAGGAAGGCTGCACAACAGAGGTGGCCACAGAAGTGAAGATATTACTTCTTATTTTTTTAAAAAAAATAACCAAAACCTTTTTTAAAAAATAACTATCCCCCCCCCTCTCTTTTTAAGTGTCCCGGATTCTTTGAAAAAAAATCTGGTAATCTTAGTCTAGGGCTGGTGGTACTTGGAGACAAACAACTTCTGGAGAGCCTCACAGGTTGCCCATCCCTATGTCATAGACTGGTTGGACACAGAAGAATGGTGGGAGAAACCAGCTGGGGAATCTCTAAGGGAAGAAAGCTCAGAGCCAGGGGATTAGTTGTGGGATGACAGTGTGTAGTCAAATGGAGAAGAGAGAGAAGACTAGGAGGAGATGTCAGAAGCTGAAGAGGAAATAGGGCTTAGTAAGCGGGGGGTGGGGAGTCTGTGGCAGAGAGAAGTCTAGAATCAGAGGCAGAAGCTGAAGAAGGATAGGAGGAATGCCAAAAGGCAGAGATGAGTCAGGCTGGCGAAAAATCATGGGTTTCTCCCCTCCTGCTGCAACAAGCTTCCATCCGCCTGGTCTCCCAGAACCAAGGGTGCCATGAAGAGGGCAGAGGAAAAGTTAGCTTCACACAGGCACCGTCTCAGATTGCTTAGGGGAGGAAATCCTGGAGAGGAGGGGACTTGGGCAGTCGTGGAAAGGTGGGGACCTTCAGTCTCAGCAACTGTTTCATGGGGGCAAGACCTGCAGGAGATGAGATGCTGTGCTCATTAGGCCTGACACTCCTGTTCAGATCCTGCTTTTGCTAATAAATAGTTAACTTCAACTTACACAGTGTGATTTGCTGCTGGCTCTCTCCTGTAACCCTGTCTTGTCTCCCTCTTCAAGGCAGCCGAGCATCCTTATATGGCTGTGTCTATGCCATGGAGGGGGAGCCAATTGACCTCCAGTTGTTGTTGGACTCCAGCTCCCATCAGGCCCAGCTCGCATGGAGAATGCTGAGGGAAGATGGGAGTTGTAGTCTAACAGCTTCTACAGGGCCACAGGTTCTCCCTTCCTAGTTTAAACAGTTGGCTTCCTCCTGCAAGTTAATTACAAGTTTCGCTCAAAACTCAACAATATGCCCCGGTGGTACTTTCCTTTCACAAAACTCAAGCAAGAATGCACCGCACTGAATCAAATGCTATGGTTTGCATATCAGGGACGACTCTGTCCAAGGTCAACCATTATTTCTGTTTGGGCTGTTCCAATGGGCCATTTCCCTGCTTAGAGCTGCGCTTTAGAACTGCTCTTTACCTGAGGGCTGTGCTAAAATGCATTAATGGTCTCAGCCCCAATTTAGATTCACTACTAGGACGTAGCTGGAGGGCAAAAACCTGCTCTCGATACTTTCTCAATAATAATAATAATAATAATAAAGTGAAAAGCTCTCTGGCAAATTCCTTGGAGTTGGACGAGCTTAAGAGCAGCAGCCAGAAAGAGGAGATACCGAGCTCCCAAACCACAGAGGCATTTATCCGATGGAGCTAATCCGATTTTTATATTTCTGCACCATTCGTCGAAACTCGGCATTCAGTTTCTGGAGCCCTCCTCCTGCAATGGCTGGTGCTTGGTGAAAAAAGAGAGATGTGATGGATAGGATGTGTCACCTTAGCACCAGTGAAGATACTACTTGGCAAGCAGCCCAAACATTTGCCCCGATGTGACCCACTAGAATTCATAGATACAAGATGATGTGATGGTCATTCACCTAAAATGACTTTTGAAAGGGGTAAGCTATGGGGTAACCAGCCTTTTTGGGTCCTGAGGATACTTGGGCACCACCCTCACACACCCACACACACCCACACCCACACCCACACACACACACACAATATCCCAGATTTTTCCCCTTTTCCTCTAGCTACTAAATCTTTTATACTTTTCAAAGCTCAGATCTGCAGCTGGAGTGCCGATCTGAGCCTCAAAATGCACATAGAGGTGAAAGAGGGAGTGGGAAAGAAGGGACTAAGGAAAAGTGGGACCTACAAGATCAACGAGGAGACGGTAGGCTGTCCCTACCTTACGCAGCACAGTCCTCCCTTTGAATGGCTATCAGAGGAACAGTCCTCTTTAGAACAGTGGACTTTAAACTAGATTTGCTACCTTAAACTGGACGTGCTTTGAACAGAGGGCTTCTTAGAAGTGCTCCATTCAAAGCAAGTCCAGTTTAAAGATAAAGAACCCCCAGAGGGGAGATCGGGGGGGGGGGTTGAAGTTGCCCACCAACCTGGAGAAGCAGCTGGGCATCAGACTGAGCAGACACACACAGGTCACCTGGCCTCAGTCCTGTCCCCCACTAGGCTGACATGCACTGTACTTTTATTTAACTTATAGCAATTAGTTCTAAATCCGTACCTAAGCATATAACGGTTGTCGTTGGCATCTGTCTGTCTCGAGAGAGAGAATGTAGTACACCTCGAGGGGTGAAGTCAAATTGCTGCCTTAGCAGCACCCAAGGGACCTCCCTGGGGTGCAATCCCTGAGCAGTGTGTCTGGGGGGGTACTGGGCTGCCTGGACAACAAGACCCCACTGTTGGTGTTGCTGATGTGGTCCAAAGGAAAACGGAGCTGAGGTTGGGCACCAATGTGGCTGCAGGAGTTGCCAGGAGGAGGCCCACAAGGTGCCATCTGAGCACCACTGCAGTCTGGATTTGTGTTGGGTTTACACCTTTGCCCTTTCTTCTCCCAAAGATGTCCCACAAGAATCAAAGAATCATAGAGTTGGAAGAGCCCACAAGGGCCATCCAGTCCAACCCCCTGCCAAGCAGGAAACACCATCAAAGCATTCCTGACAGATGGCTGTCAAGCCTCTGCTTAAAGACCTCCAAAGAAGGAGACTCCACCACACTCCTTGGCAGCAAATTCCACTGTCGAACAGCTCTCACTGTCAGGAAGTTCTTCCTAATGTTTAGGTGGAATCTTCTTTCTTGTAGTTTGAATCCATTGCCCCGTGTCCGCTTCTCTGGAGCAGCAGAAAACAACCTTTCTCCCTCCTCTATATGACATCCTTTTATATATTTGAACATGGCTATCATATCACCCCTTAACCTTCTCTTCTCCAGGCTAAACATACCCAGCTCCCTAAGCCGTTCCTCATAAGGCATCGTTTCCAGGCCTTTGACCATTTTGGTTGCCCTCTTCTGGACACGTTCCAGCTTGTCAGTATCCTTCTTGAACTGAGGTGCCCAGAACTGGACACAGTATTCCAGGTGAGGTCTGACCAGAGCAGAATATAGTGGCACTATTACCTCCCTTGATCTAGACGCTATACTCCTATTGTCCCACAAGACAGTGGATATGGACATTTCCTTGGGGTTTCCTCCTGAAACCTTTCTCATGAATGAGCATAGCCGCAACGTGGCAGAGGTTTAGGACCAGAGTTTTCCTTCTCATAGATGGGCTATCTTCCCAGGTTGAAGAGCCCCATCTGCCCCTCACTCCCCCCTACAGCATGTGCAGACACCGCATCATTGACCAATGGACTCAATATTGGGTTTCGTCCTCTTAATCCGCCGGAGTCTTGTCTCTGCATATAGGGGAAGTCCCTGACTCACTGAGGGTTTCAGACCCATCAGCTTTCCCTCACCTGATTTAGCTGGCCAGTCAAAGCAGCTTCCCAAGGTCTGGCTACTGTTGTATGCTGACAGCTTCTGTAAGCCAAAGGTTAGCTTTGAGTGCAGGGTAGGGACCAAAGGCAGAGAAACTAGCCCAGAGGGAGCATGCTGTGCCCCCCACCAGAAGTACTATCCCTCCGCTAACACCCCAATCACCCCTAAGCATACAGTGGTACCTCTGGTTACGTACTTAATTCGTTCCGGAGGTCCGTTCTTAACCTGAAACTGTTCTTAACCTGAAGCACCACTTTAGCTAATGGGACCTCCTGCTGCTGCTGTGCCACCAGAGCACGATTTCTGTTCTTATCCTGAAGCAAAGTTCTTAACCTGAAGCGTTATTTCTGGGTTAGCGGAGTATGTAACCTGAAGCGTATGTAACCCGAGGTACCACTGTACTGTATAAGCATATGCACATCGTACCTACGGGACCGCCTCTCCTGGTATGCCCTGCGGAGGACCTTAAATAGCAACACCCCAGAGGTCCCAGGCCCTAAGGAAGTCAGATTAGCTTCAACCAGAGCCAGGGCCTTTTCAACATTGGCACCGACCTGGTGGAACGCTCTGTCTCATGAGACCAGGGCCCTGTACGACAGAGTTGTTCCGCCTGGCCTTTGGCTTGGAATCAACTTGATCCCCTCCCCCTCTTTCCTTTTTCCTTCTGTGATGGAACTCCTATTTGGGGACTTCCCTGGCTTTTTTCTGGCCCACGTAGGACCAGTCTGGATAGTTGGCCTTGGTGAAGATTTGACGCTTTCTTCCCCAAACAGTTTTTGATTTGAGTTTCTACTGAAATGAGGCTGCTTTAATGTTGTATTTTAATCTTGTTTTTAAGTTGTATTTTAATCAATTGTTTTTATACCTGGTGTTAGCCGCCCTGAGCCCGGTCTTGGCTGGGGAGGGCGGGGTATAAATAAATTTATTATTATTATTATTATTATTATTATTATTATTATTATTATTATGCATTTTTAAGCGCTCCATTTCCTTTGCTTTAGGGCAGCCTAACTTCTCACATTGCACCATGGCTGCAACTCTAGCTGAGTAAGTACTTTATTAAGCTCACAGCACATTCAACCTCCCACAGAGCTCTGGCTAGTGGAGGAGAAATGGAGATTGCAAGGGGGTCGCACAAGGACAGACTTCCAAAGGTCAGTGGGTTGACTTCATGCACCATCAACATGGCTTTCAGCGGGGGGGGGGGGCTTTCTCTGTGCCCTGGCAAGGAACAAGCTGGGTCTGATTTGCCTTTCACTTGTGATATAAAACCTAACTATGAAAAATGTTTCTATCAGAATATCCCTTATATGGCATTAAGGCCTGAATCAATTGCAATCAACACACCAAATGCCTTTGGAAGCTCGACACCAAATCCATTTGTACCAAGCATAGGCTGGGATCCAGGGCCGTCTTAGGCAGATCGGCTGCCGTGGCGCGGTGATCGCTCCGGCGCCCCCGACGTGCTGCCTCTCCACCTCTGGGGCCACCGCCCTCCTGCGCTGGCCGCCCCTCGGGAGGGGGGGTGGGCGAGCGGGGGGTGAGGGGCGTGGCGCTGGAGCGGCGCGGAACTCTGCGTGCCCTTCCAGCGCTCCAGCTGGGGCTCCCTGTGCGGGATGGGAGGCGAGGGCAGCCGGCTTGCCCAGGAGCGGCATGGGCGGCAGCGGTGGCGCCCGAGTGCCCGTCCGCCCGTGGGAGCGGGGGCAGGTTGGGGAGGGGGCGCACAGTATACCGGCGGGCTTGTGGGGGCGCCCCTAGGGGGCTGGCGCCCTGGCGCACTGCGCCAGTAGCCCCTATGGATAAGACGGCCCTGCTGGGATCCAAAAGGACTTGCACTCATGTTGTTGTTGTTGTTGTTGTTGTTTCCTGCTAATGCTACTGTTAACACAGAGCTATATGCATGTTCCAAGGATTTCGTATCTCAGCAACCATTGCAACAATAGCCAGTACAGACCCTCCAAGTGTCCCTGTTTTCCAGGGACAGTCCCGGATTTACAGAAGCCGTTCCAGTATCTGATTTGATCCCAGAATGTCCCACTTTTCCTAGGACATCCCTATTTTTATGGGAGAAATGTTGGAGGGTATGAAGTTATGCTGCGGCCCCAGGGGCCCAGAGGACAGAGTGAGGAGATCATGGTGTTTCGTTTCCCCCCCCCCCTGGGATGAGCGGGACATGGCAGCCTTTGCTGGCGGGCACCATTAAAATGTGGCAAAGGGGGCACCGTTATCCTCCTTCCCCCCCACCACCTAAAATGTTCTTCCTCATACCCTAAAGCTTTTTTTTTTCAACATTACAATGAACACAGGTACAAGCTGTCTGTATATTTGTACAAGCGTTCGTGTTAAAGAGTGTGCCGCTGTTGATGTGTACAGTTCAACTTTTTGTATACACAGGTACACAGATTGTACGCTCCCTGAACACTAAGTCTTACCATCTCTGTAGTTGTTTTATTAGAGCTTTTGGGGGGGCATTTGGGAACTCGAAGATGCTCCCTAACTGTACAGTTGAGTAATTTTAACACAGCCCCTGAGGGGCAAAGCAGTTGTTTTAGTTTCCTTCTTTCTTTTTGTTCTGTTTGTTAGTGGTTGCTAGTTATGCCCAGGCAGAAACCAAACCAGGCCTCATCTTGGGTGTAATTTTTCTAGAAAAAGAGGTGCCGCAACTCACCATGAATGCCTCCCTTGTTCTCTTATAATGGCAATGGTGCCCACCTGAGAGGAACCGGAACAGAGTTCTGATGAGTTCTGGCTGGAAAAAAGCCCTGGATATAATAACATTCTCAACCCCTGGTCTACTGGAGTGTAGGGACACGGGTGGCGCTGTGGTCTAAACCACTGAGCCTCTTGGGCTTGCTGATCAGAAGGTTGGCGGTTCAAATCCCCACGACGGAGTGAGCTCCCATTGCTCTGTCCCAGCTCCTGCCAACCTAGCAGTTTGAAAGCACACCAGTGCAAGTAGATAAATAGGTACCACTGCGGTGGGAAGGTAAATGGCGTTTCCGTGTGCTCTGGTTTCCATCACGGTGTTCCATTGCGCCAGAAGTGGTTTAGTCCTGCTGGCCACATGACCCGGAAAGCTGTCTGTGGACAAACGCCGGCTCCCTTGGCCTGAAAGCAAGATGAGCACCGCAACCCCATAGTCGCCTTCAACTGAACTTAACCTTCCCGGGGTCCTTTACCTTTTACCTTTTTTTTACCTGCTGAGTGCTGGGTGCATTATTATTCCAGGGCATTCTTGGAAATTAAAAATGGCAGGAGGTAGGCGCACTGCTGAGTTTCACACACACACACACACACACACACACACACACCTGCCTTAAAAGCTTACTTTACCTCCTGAATAGGGTGATCATGTGCACTACTTTACAAAGGATTGTCCTGTATTTGAAGGTGCCCTCTAAAAAGAAGAGTTTGGATTTGATATCCCGCTTCATCACTACCCGAAGGAGTCTCAAAGCGGCTAACATTCTCCTTTCCCTTCCTCCCCCACAACAAACACTCTGTGAGGTGAGTGGGGCTGAGAGACTTCAGAGAAGTGTGACTAGCCCAAGGTCACCCAGCAGCTGCATGTGGAGGAGCGGAGACGCGAACCCGGTTCACCAGATTACAAGTCTACCGCTCTTAACCACTACACCACACTGGCTCTCCATAAAAGAACCTGCGGGATCAGGCCAATGGCCCATTTAGCCCAGTATCATTTTCTCACAGTGGCCAAGCAGATGCCTGTGGAAAAAAACACAAGCAGAAATTGGCCACAAGAAGAGCCCTCCACCCTCCTGGGGTTTCCAGCAACTGGTATTCAGAAGCATTGCTGCTTCCAACTGTGGAGTCAGAGCATAACCATCATGGCTAGTGGCCGTCTGATAGCCCTCTCCTCCATGAATCTGTTGAATTTGTCTCTTCCATGGGCTCCCCTCTCCAAATCTGGTTTAAAGATCCCTAAGGTGGGACACGGGTGGTGCTGTGGGTTAAACCACAGAGTCTAGGGCTTGCTGATCAGAAGGTCGGTGGTTTGAATCCCCGCGACGGGGTGAGCTCCCGTTGCTCGGTCCCTGCTCCTGCCCACCTAGCAGTTCGAAAGCACGTCAAAGTGCAAGTAGATAAATAGGTACTGCTCTGGCAGGAAGGTAAACAGCGTTTCCGTGCGCTGCTCTGGTTCACCAGAAGTGGCTTAGTCATGCTAGCCACATGACCCAGAAGCTGTACGCCAGCTTCCTTGGCCAGTAACACGAGATGAGCACCGCAACCCCAGAGCCGGACGCGACTGGACCTAACGGTCAGGGGTCCCTTTTACTAAGGTGGTAATGGAATGTCCACGTTGCCCCTCTACAACTAGCAGTGGTCAGCAATGGCCACAGAGCATCCAGAAATCAAACTGTTGACTCCACTGAGAGTTTGTTGCAAACTTAAGAGCTTATTCTGGACTTTGCAGGGCATTTTTAAATGGTAGGAGTAGGAGAGAAGACGCAGATCTGGCCAAGATCCCGATAAGGGTTGACGGCAAGGGTGAATTAGAGTTCAGCTTCTCCAAAAAAAGACAGTAAAGGGTAAGATAGATGATGGTCACATTGCACATTTATCGGCTCAGGTAAAGCAAACTGCACCTTATCTTTCATTTTCAAATAGTTCCCAAGGTTGCCTCTGACCTTATGGTGGGACTGAATGAGGTCACCATTCTTAAAAGGCTTGCAGATAAGCACAAGAGTTTCCGGGGGGGGCGGGGAGGAGAAGATCATGAAATGACAGATTATGAGGATGCGCTGCTTCTATGACAACGTTGGCAAGAAGCAACATGGTCTTGCTATTTTGGGAAACCTCTGTTGCGTTAAACTAGATTTGTACCTTAGACTTTTTTTGGGGTGGAGGGCAACAAAAAATACACAGTGGGTTGGTAGTGAGCATGAAACCCTGTTTCCAAAACGTTCTCTCCCTGGTGCAACTATATATCTGATACTAGGGGTTACTACAGCTGAGAGCTGTAGAAACCCCCTTCCATTCCATTGAGATAAGTAGTTTGCCTGAGGTTGTCAATTAAGTGAGTTACCACAGCTCTCTGCTGTAGTAACCCCATTCTTTGGCAGCATTGGGCAAACCACTACTCTCCTGGCCTCAGCCCCCACCTGCAATATGGGGATACTCAGCTCCCTAGCAGGGCTCTGGTGAACCTTACAGCCAGGGGCGTCGCTAGGGGGGTGCGGTGGGGGCGGTACGCCCCGAGTGGCAGGTGCGACAAGCAGCGGGTGGGGGTGACAAGCGGCGGCCCCTCCCGCCATTTCCAAGCGCTGCCGCTCCCTCCGTCACCCCAGGAGCAACAGCGCACGGCCGAGGGAGCACCCCGTCCGTGCAGCGCTGCTGCTCCCGGGGTGACCGGCAGCGTGGGGAGTGGCAGGAGGGGCCGGCGCTTGTCACCCCCACGCGCTGCCGCTCGCTCAGTCGCCCCGGGAGCAGCAGCGTCGGACCGCCGCTTCCACAGCCTCCTTTTGAGCCGCAGAGCTTAAAAGCGGGCTCTTCGGCTTAAAAGGGGGCTGCAGAAGCGGCGGCGGCACTCCCGGAAACGCCCCGGGGGCGGGGCATCGTGACGTCACAATGTGCCGTCACGACGCCCCGCCCCCGGGGCGTTTCCTTTGCCGCCCCGGGTGCCGCGGAGCTTAGCTCCGCCAGTGCTTACAGCCTAGCCCTAAGAGTGGTTAAAAATACGACCAGATATCTATCCAAGTAAATATGCTTTGAATTGCAGCCTTACTGGGATAATGGAAGCTGAGTGATTTCGTGATTTGACCAGCATTAAACAAATGCTAAATATCATGATCATTGCTTGGTAGGTGGCCGTCTTCTCATTGCGCCCACAGAGACAGCAAGTGTGTTTTCCTAGGAAAAATGGACGCATTCTAGGAAGGCTGCTGCAAAACCTTGCAATGCAATGGTTCGTATTCATAAGGAGCTAGTACAGGAGATGGAGCTATCTTAACCTATCTTAAGCAATCCATTCTCATTTGAACTGTGAAAAGGATCTAGGAGTCTTGGTAGACCACAAACTTGACATGAGTCAACAGTGTGATGCAGCAGCTAAAAAAGCCAATGCAATTCTGGGCTGCATCAATAGGAGTATAGCATCTAGATCAAGGGAAGTAATAGTACCACTGTATTCGCTCTGGTCAGACCTCACCTGGAATACTGTGTCCAGTTCTGGGCACCACAGTTCAAGAAGGATACTGACAAGCTGGAACGTGTCCAGAGGAGGGCAACCAAAATGGTCAAAGGCCTGGAAACAATGCCTTATGAGGATGTTTACTGGAGAAGAGAAGGTTAAGGGGTGATATGATAGCCATGCTTAAAAGGAGGGAGTTTTTCAACCTGGCACACTTGTTTATGAAAAAAATCACGAGGCACACCACCATTAGAAAAGCCTGGCCTATAGACTATATATAAAGATTCTCTTGAAGGTCAAATAAACACAAAGAAAGTATTTTATAATTACTTTATTATGAAATAGGTAAACAGAAATATGAAAAATTATAAAATACTTTATAGCCACCTGGGTCTGTTCAAATATTTTTATCAAAGGATGTCATCTAGAGGAGGGAGAAAGGTTGTTTTCTGCTGCTCCAGAGAAGCGGACACGGGGCAATGGATTCAAACTACAAGAAAGAAGATTCCACCTAAACATTAGGAAGAACTTCCTGACAGTGAGAGCTGTTCGGCAGTGGAATTTGCTGCCAAGGAGTGTGGTGGAGTCTCCTTCTTTGGAGGTCTTTAAGCAGAGGCTTGACAGCCATCTGTCAGGAATGCTTTGATGGTGTTTCCTGCTTGGCAGGGGGTTGGACTGGATGGCCCTTGTGGTCTCTTCCAACTCTAGGATTCTATGATGCCATTACGGTGTATTTATATTAATAAAACTGCCCCACCATTGTGCTGGAGAGGCTGCGATAGTATTGGTACAACATTTCACATGTGGTGGACATGTCGACATATAAAGCCCTTCTGGTAGAGGGTGTTACAGAAATAAGCTATATTATGGGTCAACATGTGGAATGTACCCCAAGTTTCGGGATTGTTAACTATTTTTAAAGAAGGGCAGTCTGACCTTTGTTACAAAGAACTAATTACTTTTCTGTTGGCAGCAGCACACCTACTGGGGATTGGCACAGAATTGGAAAGGGTTGGAACATCTGTGTATGTCTCATTGGAAACAGAATGTATGGTCTATTACTGTATCAGAAAAATGAACAAAGTTACGTGCACTGAATAATACAAATGATTTTGTAGAAATATGGCACCCTTACTTGCCTGGAAGGAGGATAGAGAACTCTGTGTGCAGAAACAACCAGGCAGAATTTGCATTCGTTGCACCACCTAATTGCACCTCTGGCCCTACCCACCATTTGCATATGGCCCCCAGACAGTTTTCCAGAAGGGAATGTGGCCCTTGGGCTCTCACCCTTACTCAGCATCTGCTAGGGCTCCATCTCCTAACCCCACCCAGCAGCCAGAATTTTTATAATCGAAGTGTTGGGAACCGTGCTTCTGAAATCGTGAGTCCAGGCGTACCCTGAGAGCTCTTGCTTTGCGTTTCCCCTCTCATCATTATATGTCATTATATGTCACATTTTCTCCGTATCGCTCCTCAGCCAAGAAACCCATTTCTTATCTCAGCCTCTCTGGAGATTTGTGGGATATTGCAGAGAACTGTTGTACAAGATAACAAAGCTGATTCCTTCGCCTCGTGTTGCTACGGGACTGACACTTTTATAGCATTTTGCTGCTCTGTATTAACTCTGCTGCCATCGCTGTGTCACTCACGGCCAGGTCCGCGTGGACACTCTGAGCTTACAAATAATTGAGTAAATCAGAATTTTGCACCAAGATGTGGGACCCAAATTCAGCACCATGCAAAGCTAAATTCTACTTCCTGTACATATTATGCAAATGGAACATAGATTAGCCAATTGCTTGAGCTCTTAAAACTGATTTGGTGTCTGGTCTGGGTTGACTAATAATTTCCTAACTCAGACTTTAGATGACTTTAGACACTGGCATTGTGCATAAATCGCTTTTTAACCCAGGTTGGTGGTGGTGGGGAGGGACTTTTCAGCCTGAGATCCACATTCCTTCATGGAGAACCTTCTGGGGCCATATTCCAGGGGTGGACAGAGGCAGAGGTCAGAGGAGCAGAAAATGAGACTCTTACCTTTGTACCTTTCTAAAAGCCGGATGTTTCTGCACAGATACATTAGGGTTACCAGACTTTTTTCAATGAATCCGGAGGCACTTAGAGCCGCTCCACCACCATCATATGGGGACTTCCCAGCAGCTCCTAAAGCCAGCCAGAGCCAACTGCTCCGGGCTACGGGGCGGAGGGAGCCAATCTGCCACCCGGGGCGGCAAACTTGAAAAGCACCCATCCCTGCGTGCACGTCGTGATGTCATGATGCGTGTGCAGCCTCCTGGGTGGACTGCGCATGTGTGGACATGCGCATGTCCACCCAAGATGGTGGGCGCGATCGCCGGCACCGCTTCTGACCGGCACCGGGCCGCACCGCACTGCGTTTTAAGGCTGCAGCGGGCGAACAGCAGCACAGACGCTGTGCTGCTGTTCGCGCGTTGCAGCCTTTTAAAAGTTGCCACGCTCGATCGCGGGGGTGGGGCCTGCCCCCAGAGTGTCACCCTCCCTAGGGCGGAACCCGGGGCGCACCGCCCCCCGCCCCCTTGCTCCACCCCTGCCAAGCTGCTGAGACTGCCGCTGCTGCGTTTCCTGGGGACATTAGATGAAATCTGGGGACATTCCGGGGATGGAATTTGTCTGGGGACTTATTCGCAAATTCAGGGGCTGTCCCCGGGAAACGGGGATGTCTGGTAACCCTATGATACATCCCTCCATCCAGGCAAGCAAGCAGTAGTCTGACAGTCGTCGTCCCCTGTCCCAGTCCAGTCCCCACACACACACCAGTGCACACACAGGCCCTGAATCTGCTCCAGAGGTTTGGAGGAATCCTCAAAACAGATTTAGGAGCACACAGAGGGAAGAGAATGCAGAAGTCCTGTTTGTGCAATTGGGAATCCTTTCACTAGTGGGAAGTTTACTGGAGAAGAAATGCCATGGTTCACCTGCAGCAGCAAAACCGGATGCCTTCATCTGCCCCAGCTGCAACAAACCATGTCTCTCCTGTATCTCTCCTATGGTTTGACTCCACCCCCAAAGGTACACTCCTTCATTGTCTCCTGAGACAGACCAATGCCAACAATGTTGATTGAAACCCTATGTTGTGTTCTTTATGTTGTAACTCACCCCCGGGACCATAGGGGGAAGGGAGGGTAAAAAGAGAATAAATCTAGGAGCACCCATATTTATGTAATCACATTTTTTGTATAGAACAGAGGGCATGTGTGGGCATGAGGGTTAATGTTGTGGGTCATGAGGGTTAATGTTAACGTCACAAGCAGCATGTAGATGGGGGCCAGGTTATTCCATTCCCCCACCTTACCTCCCCACACTCTTACCCCCCCATGACCCATATCTTCCAGTACATAGCAAGCAGATTAGCAGAGACTATGGGTAAGGCAGGGCTGAGGAGTCCATGGCCCTTTAGATGTTGCTTGCTTAGTATTCTCATCACTCCTGACCTTTGGTCATGCTACTGGAGGCTGCTGTAAGTGGAGAGACCCATAGCATCTAGAGAATTCCCCTTTCTTGGAGTTCTGTGAGGAGGGGAGATGAAATCAGACCTCACCACTCTGCTTCACATGTGAACAGGGCAGATTCTTAACTAAGCAAAGATGGCGGCACCATCACTTCAAGCTTGCGCTGTAAACTACTTTATGAGCCAAGTGAACCACAGATTTTACGCTGGGTTCCATTCTGGGTGGAATTTTGTGGCGCTGCTAGAAAAATTACCAGAGGGACTTCAGGCAGTTAGCAAACGTCTGTAAATTTGCTGATTCCCAAAATAGACACTGACTGTGTGTGTGTGTGTGTGTGTGTGTGTGTGAAAACAAAATAAAAAATAAAAAATCCATCCAGTAGCACCTTAGAGACCAACTAAGTTTGTTCTTGGTATGAGCTTTCGTGTGCTCGCACACTTCTTCAGATACCACATGTATCAGATACCAGGTATGTGTGTGTGTGTGTGTTTTAATGTTTCTTGTGGGGGAAAACAATTAAAATCACCACTGTCTCTGGAGCTGTCGGAGAGCTATAAACGTCTCCCAATGCAACCGTTCCTCCTCATGCTGAATAAAATTTTGCCCTGTTAAAGGAATTTATTGGGGCCTACTCATGCACTAAAGCAGCGTACTCGGGAAACTGGGATTCAGTATTTACCAGCATTATAAAAGGAGAAGTGAATGGAGGGGCGGTTTAACAAGGGAGCTAGGGCAGGGGCAGGTCGGAGCAGCTTCATTCAGCCATCAATTTAGAAACGAGTGACTCATCATACTGCAGACTTTGCAGAAAAAAGATAACGGCCATTCATGATTAAGCACAGGTTTGATTTTCCTGCTAAGTAGATGCGGCGATCATCATCGCACATTCCTCCACCAGATCTGGCAAGGCATCTTTTGGCGTGGGGCGAGAGCCAAATTTGTGGACCCCTCCACCCAGCCAGCCAGCAGCCACAGCAAGCACAGCCTTGAAACCCAAGAGGCACCATTGTCTTGCCAGGAATCCTTGGAAGGGGTGACTAAGGAAGGCTTATTAAAAAGGAATTAATGAACGGGTTTAAGAGACGCTTATTAAAGGCTGAGGTTTAATGTGGATTTAACAAGAGGGGAAAGGGGTGGCAGTAAAGAAGTTGCAAGGCAAAGGCTTTTTTAAAAGGTCTGAGTGCGGGTCACAACAGTTTAAAGCTACAAGATTAAAATTGTAAGGACATAAGCAGAGCCTGCTGGATCAGGCCAGTGGGGCATCTAGTCCTGCCTTTGTTTCTCAGAATAGACAGACAGACACCTGGAGGGAGGGAGCAAGAAGGGCCTGAGTGAAACACCGCTCTCCCCAGAGGTATACTGCCTCCGACAGGGGAGGTACGGCATAGTCAACGGCATTAGTTTAAAATGGATTGCAATCAAGAGAAGGGACGCGGGTGGCGCTGTGGGTTAAACCACAGAGCCTAGGGCTTGCTGATCAGAAGGTTGGCGCTTCAAATCCCTGCAACGGGGTGAGCTCCCGTTGCCCGGTCCCAGCTCCTGCCAACCTAGCAATTCGAAAGCATGAAGTTCAAGTAGATAAATAGGTACCACTCCAGCGGGAAGGCAAACAGCGTTTCCATGCGCTCCTCTGGTTCGCCAGAAGCGGCTTAGTCATGCTGGCCACATGACCACTTGACATCTGATGGGAGGGCGTTCCACAGGGCAGGCGCCACTACCGAGAAGACCCTCTGCCTGGTTTCCTGTAACTTCGCTTCTCGCAGTGAGGGAACCGCCAGAAGGCCTTCAATGCTGGACCTCAGTGTCTAGGCAGAATGATGGGGGTGAAGACGCTCCTTCAGATATACAGTGGTACCTCTGGTTAAGTACTTAATTCGCTCCGGAGGTCCATTCTTAACCTGAAAGTGTTCTTAACCTGAAGCACCACTTTAGCTAATGGGACCTCCCGCTGCCGCTGCGCCGCCAGAGCACGATTTCTGTTCTTATCCTGAAGCAAAGTTCTTAACCTGAAGCGTTATTTCTGGGTTAGCAGAGTAACCTGAAGCGTATGTAACCTGAAGCGTATGTAACCCGAGGTACCACTGTACTGGGCCGAGGCCATTTAGGGCTTTAAAGGTCAGCACCAACACTTTGAATTGTGCCCAGAAACGTACTGGGAGCCAATGTAGGTCTTTCAGGACTGGTGTTATGTGGTCTTGGCAGCCACTCCCAGTCACCAGTCTAGCTGCCACATTCTGGATTAGTTGTAGTTTCCGGGTCACCTTCAAAGGTAGCCCCACATAGAGCGCATTGCAGTAGTCCAAGCGGGAGATAACTAGAGCATGCACCACTCTGGCGAGACAGTCCACAGGCAGGTAGGGTCTCAGCCTGCGTACCGGATGGAGCTGGTAGACAGCTGCCCTGGACACAGAATTGACCTCCATGGACAGCTGTGAGACTCAAATGACTCCCAGGCTGGTCCTTCGGAGGCACAGCTACCCCATTCAGGACCAGGGAGTCATCCACACTCCACATACCCTCCAACATGCCGTAGAGGAAAATCAGGATACATAACTTTTGGGGTTGCCCTCCTATGTGAGTGAACTAACTCGTGTGAGAGAGTAGCTCCAAAAGAAACCTATTTGGGGGGGCACGTTCTTGCAGCAGCCAAGTGACTCTCATGCAAGTGGAGGCGCCCCCCCCCCAAGGGTATCTTTTGCAGCTACATTCTCATGGGACCCAAAATGGGATATTCCGGGATTCAACCAGAAGCCGTAATTCTGGGATGTCCCAGTCAAATGGTTGAGGGGTACGTATTCAGCAAACATGGAGATGGGGGAACCCTGGCCAGTTTCTAATTCGTGCTCTCTCGTGCCATTTTGTGACGCAGATCTCCAACCCTCGCCTACTAAACATGTGCACGGAAATGCATGCGTTACAAGAGAGAGAACATGAAATGCGAGCGCGTTAATGGAATATGTGTTGTGTTAAGGGGAACGGCTCACCAAAATGTGCAAACTGGGCAAGATTTCATGCGGAAAATATTGAGAGAAATGCGTATTAAATTGCTGGTAAGTTTCCACAAAAATAAATCACAATGTGGAAATGTGGTGAGCTGATCTTCAGGTTGAAAAAGAACGAGACACTGAGACTGTCCACCCTTTTAGCTCATTGCATCCTCCATTCTGCTGTTTCAGCACTGCCTCCAGGTGAACGCTTGATCCCCATCGTCCCCTTTTTACGGACGGTGAGTACTACAGCTCAGATTCCCTTACAAATCTGTGGCAATTAAATGCATCCTGTGGGCTTCCTGTGCTGGCTTATTTACCCTTTAACTGCTGTGCACAATTAAAAGGACGAGGAGGAGGAGGAGGAGGAGGAGGAGGAGAATAAAGATAAGGAGACCCCTCCAAACCACCAGCAGGACAATCACTCCTGGGCTGCATGCTCTTGAAATAATATCATCACTCCCGCAGAGTTCCCCAGTCCTTCAGATGAAAGAGCACAAAGGCAGATGCATCAGAGTTAATGATCCACAGAGGAAGTCGTCAGGAGTTAACGAAGATGTCGCCGGAAAGGCAACCGTGCCGTGACTCTGCCCAGAATGAAGGCGAACCAGGACCGATATCTAACAAGGATGGCTCCAGCAGCCGACATCATTGCGCACAGGCCAAGACCCATCCTCCGGCAGGGCGACCACCACCACCAAGCAAGCCCAAGTGCACCAGACATTTTGCAGGCTGAGGACAGAATGATGCCCTCCATCCCTTCCCGCCAGTGCCCTGTTTCCCACTGCGCCTGAGGACAGCAGGCTAGCATAGCGGCTGTAGGGCCGATTGTGTGATGATACACACAGCTCTGTCCTCTGAACAGCTCACTATGGGTCCCCACCGCCTGCCCCCCCCCCAGCATTTGCCACCTGAGGCAACCGCCTCACTCTGCCCAATGGTAGGGCAGCCCCTACTGCTACTCTTTCCCCCTCGCTGCCAATGCCTGCTCGACTGCTGTGTCCAAACAGATGAAGAATCAGTGCTGAGCACATGCTCAGCACACAGAGGGTCCCGATCCCCATGCCACCAGGATAGAACCCTGCCTGAAACCCTGCTGTCTGTCAGTGTAGGCAATATTGAGCTATATAGACCAATGGCTTAACTCGGAGCAAGGAATTGTCTTGAGTTCCTAAGCATTGCAGGAGTAGCAACAGTCTACATAAGCTCTCTCCGATTCTCCCATTGTTTCTCAAACTTGGATCTCCAGCTGTTGTTTGGCTGCAATGCCCAGCATCCCTAGCTAGCAGGATCAGTGGTCAGGAAAGATGGGAACTGTAGTCCAACACGGGTTGGGAGACCCAAGTTTGAGAAAAGCCGAGCAGCGGTGCACATTGGGCTCAGGGACACAGGGCAAATGGACAGACAGCAGCAATAGCAAAGAAAATGAGGTGGTACTACTCAGGGGTAGGAGGCCCCCGTCTTGCCCAAGTGCTCTCCAAAACCTGGCACCAATACTTCCAATTAGCATGAGCATGCAAGGGTTCCCAGTACATTTCCGGGCACAATTCAAAGTGTTGGTGCTGACCTTTAAAGCCCTAAATGGCCTCAGCCCAGTATACCTGAAGGAGCGTCTCCACCCCATCGTTCTGCCCGGACACTGAGGTCCAGCTCCGAGGGCCTTCTGGTGGTTCCCTCACTGCAAGAAGCAAAGCTACAGGGAACCAGGCAGAGGGCCTTCTCAATAGTGGCGCCCACTCTATGGAACGCCCTCCCATCAGATGTCAAGGAAATACCAGGTAACTCACTATTAGAAGACATCTGAAGGCAGCCCCGTTTAGGGATTTTTTTTAAATGTCTGATGTTTTATTGTATTTTTAATATTTTGTTGGAAGCTGCCTAGAGTGGCTGGGGAAACCCAGCCAGATGGGCGGGTATAATAATAATAATAATAATAATAATAATTATAATATATTATTATTATATTATTATTATTAATTTATTACTAATAATAATAAGTTTGCGTAAGTTATTTGGGTGGAGAACTGCGTTGAAAAATTCCAAGGAGCGTAAATGTTGAATCATAGAATTGTAGATTTGGAAGGGTTCCCAAGTGTCATCCAGTCCAACCCCCTGGCAATGTAGGAATCTCACCTAAAGCATCAGTTCATGTATTGTTTTGGAAACTGCAGATTCAGTAAGTTTGCCTTTAAATGAGAACTGAGTCGGATTTCTCCTTCCATCCCCGTCTCTGGTGGGGTCCTAGCAGAACCAGAAGTCAAAATAAAATCTTACACGCAGTGACACACCCCACCCCTACCCCCACCCTGTGCATTCACATAACAAATGCAGAGCTTGCTATAAAGCAGATCCACTGCTTGGTATGCAAAAGAAGGAGCAGGATTTAACCCCTCTCCCTTCCCCCCTGCCAGCTGGTCTCTTTGAAATCAAGTGACACAATAACTGCATAAACTTGAAACAGGGGGATTTTTTTTCCAATTCTTGTGATTTGAAGGCACTCATGGCATGCAAATATAAATATCCATTATTATTATTATATTATTATTATTATTATTATTATTACTGCTGCTGCAAAGGGTTGAAATCAGGTGACTAAAAGTTTGCCAGGCTCAGCAGGACATGAGATGGTGGAACTTGCAAAACTAGGTGGAGAAGTAGCGACTTGCCCAGGGTCACTCAGGGCAGGGATTTGAACTCGGGACCTTGTTCAAACTCTCTAGCCACCGCCACGAACCCAGCAGCTGCTGCCTCAGGTCAGGATGTAGCAAATGCAGCCTGGTGCACAGAGTCACCCCGCATTCAGCCTGGAAAGTTTCAACCCAGGAAAGGAGAGAGGTTCTCTTTTCAAAAGCGCAGCACTGAGAGAATCCAGGGCGTTAGATCTTGCAGAAGAAAGCAGTTTGTCAAAATTTTATCCACCCCGAAACAGATGCCTGCTGGCAGAGCTCATCAAACCAGCAGCACATATGAGTGACTCTACAAACAGCCTCTCCGCTGGCAGATCTAGTGAAGCCCATCCCCACAGAACTGACAGATCTTATCGAAGAAGCTGCTACACTCAGAGAGCCTCCTCCCACTCTCTCTTTCCTGAAAGCCTTTGCAAGAGCTCAGCTCCTTGGAGTCTCCCTGAGGGCATCTCCAGACTTCCTTTTCAATCATGCTTCCATCATGATTTGCTCTCATGATGCTATCGGGGCAGTTATACACCACGGCATTTTCAACACTCTCTGCGTGTGCTTGCAAACGTTCTGGGGCGGCTCTACTGCTTTTGGCCGCGATCTGTGCATACCACGGGGTTTCCTGCTAAAATCCTGGAACTTTTCATGCCATGGGGTTTGTTTGTTTCCCCCCGCGACGGGGTGAGCTCCCGTTGCTCGGTCCCTGCTCCTGCCAACCTAGCCAGTTTCGAAAGCACGTCAAAGTGCAAGTAGATAAATAGGTACCGCTCCGGCGGGAAGGTAAACGGCGTTTCCGTGCGCTGCTCTGGTTCGCCAGAAGTGGCTTAGTCATGCTGGCCACATGACCCAGAAGCTGTACGCCGGCTCCCTCGGCCAGTAAAGCAAGATGAGCGCCGCAACCCCAGAGTCGGATCACAACTGGACCTAATGGTCAAGGATCCCTTTACCTTTACCTGTGCCTTCCAAGTACCCCTATTTTCCAGTGACAGTCCTGGAATCACAAAAACCACCCCAGCTTCTCATTTGATCCCGGAATGTCCCTATTTCCCCTACCAGCCAAGCGTTTGGGGGGGGGGGGAGATGAGCTGGTGTTTGTACTGAGTAGTGGTGACTGGGGGCAGCTGTGAAGGAGGATCCTGTTGCTTCTCTGTGGCTACCAGCCAGCCTTCTTCCTTGGGCAGCTCATAGCAGCTGCTGGAGAATGGAAGAGGAGGAGAGGATGCAGCTGGTGATGCCCAGCTCTGTGTGACGCAGTGGCTCTGAGGGGCAGGCAGAGGGCAGGGCTGCCCTAAACAGGAAGAAAGAGGGAGGCCAGAGCAGACTGGAGTGCAAGGAGTCTTGATTTCTTTTCTTTTTAAAAGTGTTTTGTGCATCCATGTCTAATCTTTCCCCTTTATTTATTGGCGCATGCTTTTCTTTTCGTAAATCTACCAAAGAATAAGATAAAACCGGGATTAAGGCATTTTCTCAGGACAGTGGAGGGTTGTGTAAGCGGAGACCCTACCTGCCCACCGACTGTCTCGCCAGAGTGGTGCATGCTCTAGTTATCTCCCGCTTGGACTACTGCAATGCGCTCTACGTGGGGCTACCTTTGAAGGTGACCCGGAAACTACAACTAATCCAGAATGCGGCAGCTAGACTGGTGACTGGGAGCGGCCGCCGAGACCACATAACACCAGTCCTGAAAGACCTACATTGGCTCCCAGTACGTTTCCGAGCACAATTCAAAGTGTTGGTGCTGACCTTGAAAGCCCTAAACGGCCTCAGCCCAGTAGACCTGAAGGAGCGTCTCCAGCCCCATCGTCCAGCCCGGACACTGATATCCAGCACCCAGAGCCTTCTGGCAGTTCCCTCCCTGTGAGAAGTGAGGTTACAGGGAACAAGGCCTTCTCAATACTGGCACCTGCCCTGTGGAACACCCTCCCATCAGATGTCAAGGAAACAAACAACTATCTGACTTTTAGAAGACATCTGAAGGCAGCCCTGTTTAGGGACGTTTTCAATGTTTGATGATTTATTGTATTTTTGTGGAAATGATCTGCTGGGTGGAGAGACAAAAATGGGGGGGGGGTCGAGGAGGGTCCGTGGCGGGGGAGTGAGAAATGTCCCTATTTTCAGCTGAGGAATGCGCACAACAGTGCCAAAACCCCTTGCGGAGGTGCCAAAATGTTTTCTTTGTTGTAGAGCCACTTCCACCAACTTCCTGTTGATGCTGGGTACAGGAATTCCTGTGGTGGGCATGTAGAAATGAGTGACAGTTCAGAATAGCAATCACCGCTATGTCAAAATGAAAGCGTGGGGTCATGGGGTCATAGTGCAGCTAACTTTTTTCCCTTCGTTTTATTTATGCTTTTCAGGTTTATACATTACACTAATTTTAGAAGGAGGAGGAGGAGGAGAGTTTGGATTTGATATCCCACTTTATCACTACCCAAAGGAGTCTCAAAGCGGCTAACATTCTCCTTTCCCTTCCTCCCCCACAACAAACACTCTGTGAGGTGAGTGGGGCTGAGAGACTTCAGAGAAGTGTGACTAGCCCAAGGTCACCCAGCAGCTGCATGTGGAGGAGCGGAGACGCGAACCCGGTTCACCAGATTACGAGTCTACCGCTCTTAACCACTACACCACACTGGCAATCATTTTAACATTTCAAAACTTGACTTCCTTCCCCCTCTTTCTGCGGTTCCTTAAATTTATTTATAATATCTTCTGCATATCCAAACTGACTTACTGTATTTTCCCTTGTATAAGACTAGGTTTTGTTTTTTAAAAAACAAAAAAAGGTTTAAAATTGGGGCTCGTCTTATACGCAGGTAGTGCTGAGGGGTGTTTACTTAATTTGGAGTCCCCCAAAATTGGGGCGGGGAGCGTCTTATACGTGGTGGCGTCTTATACGCGGAAAAATACGGTAACTTGCGCATTTATTCATCTACTTTAAATGTATACTCATATAAAACTGCAGGTTATTACAATAATCCTGCCAATGTTCTTATCTTAAGGAACATAGTGCAGCTAACCTACTGGGGGCTGGGGAGAAACTTGCAGCACTTTGCCCCCCCCCAAAACAAACTTCCTATTGATGCTGTACACTAACTTTCTTGTAAGGTTGTGTTGTTGTTTTTCTGGAGACACAGCAATCACAACCTAAACATGGAAACATTCAGGGCATTTTAGTTAAGAGAAAAGCTGAGTAAGAGGTGGAAGTTTGCTAAATTATGTGTTGCATTGAGAAAGTGGATATAAATTGCCCCCCCCCTTCTTGCAGTGCTAGAACTGATGTACATCCAGTGGTGCTGAAAGTTGGAAGATTCGGGAAAGTTTTCATGCAGCGCATAGATAACCTGTGGAACTCACTTCCCACAAGAGACAATGGTGGCCACCAACCTAGTTGGCTTTAATAAAAGAGGGATTGGACACGGAGGAGGGGGCGGTCAATGGCTACTAGCCGTGTCGGCTGTGTTTTGTCCCCGCAGCTGGAGGCAGCAATGCTTCTGAATGCCAGCTGCTGGAAACCGCGGAGAGCGCTCTTGTGTTCGAATCCTGCTTGAAAGTTTCCCAAGTTTCCCAGGGTGCTGGACTAGATGGGCCATTGGCTTGATTCAGCAGGCCCTCTCCTTACGTCCTTAAACTTAAAAAGTGTATGGATGGAAGTATGGTAACATGGCATTATAGTGTAACTAACTTGTACTCAGGGAAACGGGGAATTGGAGGTAGGAGAAACAAGGGCAATGGAAGAGGTAGAGGTTGGTGTGCATCCCATAATGTGGAAACAGGAGAAATGGAGAAGGAGGAGGAGGAGGAGGAGGAGGAGGAGTTTGGATTTGATATCCCGCTTTATCACTACCCGAAGGAGTCTCAAAGCGGCTAACATTCTCCTTTCCCTTCTTCCTCCCCCACAACAAACACTCTGTGAGGTGAGTGGGGCTGAGAGACTTCAGAGAAGTGTGACTAGCCCAAGGTCACCCAGCAGCTGCATGTGGAGGAGCGGAGACGCGAACCCGGTTCACCAGATTACAAGTCTACCGCTCTTAACCACTACACCACACTGCTCTCTGGGCAGTAAGGTAGGCTTACTGCCCAGTATAAATGCACTGTTAACGTGTCGGTGACATGTTGCTGCATCCTTGCAGCAATAAAAGCATAGCCTAGATGGTCATTGTCTGCTGAGTAGAATGCACAGAGTGTTTTGCTAGTCAAAAACCACTTTCCACAAGAGGTCTCAGCAAGATGCCTCAGCCCCAGGTCCATCCTTCTCACACCCCACAGCAGAGACAGGTTAAAAGCCTTTACTCAGTGGCACCTGGTGTCCATTGCCTATGGTTGGGCAGGAGGCAAGGAGACCAACAGTAGGGGGCGCCGGAGAAAGGAGGCAGGAAGATGGGGAGGGCACTTTCCCAAAGTCTCCATGCTCTAGCCTACACCCCACCTCTAATGGTATCAGGACAGTTATATGTGATCCCATATGCTGAATGCTGCTTGCAAAAGGTTTTTTTGGGGTGGGGTGGGGTGGACAAACTGCTTTGTTTCCACTCTCTGCATACCCTATAGCTTCCTGCTCACATGCTATAACTTTTTATATACATGAAATGTTCTGGACTCTTGTATGTCCCGCTTTTGTTGTGCTGTAGCACAAGAGTCTCCCTCCGGATGGAATAATGCAATAATATTGAAGATGCATAGCAAAATAACGAATAAAGCAGGATTGCTTCAGTGACATGTTGCTGAGCATATTCACGGGGAAGGGCACTATTCTGTGATGGTACGGATTGTATATACTCTGGGGATTGTACTAAATGACCCTTTGGGTCCCTTCCAACTCTACAGTTCTACGATCCAGCCCGCCTTTGCATCCCTGCCACCCTGGGGTGTGGAAACGACCAGGGGTTAAATTGCCTTGAAGTGCCAAGAGCTCAGTATCCAGCTCTCACCTGCCCTAGCCAGCATGACTAATGGTGGAGGATGGTTAATGCTCAGAGAAGGACCATTGCTCGTTGGTACAACATCTGCCTTGCTCCCAGAACGTTTCCGAACACAATTCAAAGTGTTGGTGCTGACCTTGAAAGCCCTAAACGGCCTCGGTATACCTGAAGGAGCGTCTCCACCCCCATCGTTCAGGTCCAGCTCTGAGGGCCTTCTGGCAGTTCCCTCACTGCAAGAAGTGAGGTTACAGGGAAGCAGGCAGAGGGCCTTCTCAGTAGTGGCACCCGCCCTGTGGAACGCCCTCCCAACTATCTGACTTTTAGAAGACATCTGAAGGCAGCCCTGTTTAGGGAAGTTTTTTAATGTTTGATGTTTTATGTGTTTTTAATATTCTGTTGGGAGCCGCCCAGAGTGGCTGGGGAAACCCAGCCAGATGGGCAGGGTATATATATTATTATTATTATTATTATTATTATTATTATTATTATTATGTCTCTGGTTCAGTCCATGGCATAGGGCTGGGAGAGAATCTGTGTCTGAAACCCTGGAGAGATGCTGCTGCCAGCCAGTGTGGACTATATTGAGCCACATGGAGCAGTGCTCCGATTCAGTGCAAGCTTCCTGTGTTCCCTGCGCACGAAGCATTTTCCCCTTTCAAAATGGTGCGCCGTTGTGCGAGGGCAGCTTTGCAGAGCCAATGCCCGCCCTACACAAAAGAATTTAATGCTAGCCATTTGCCGTACTGTGGAAGGAGGCACGCAAGATGGTTCTAGGAAGATTCAGGCGGAGATAATGGCATGTTGCATGTGCCGGAACAAGAGCATCTGAAGGTGAGCCTTGCCAAACTCCCCACGGTCCCTTTCCCATGAAATCGTTCTGCCCCACCCTCCCCCAAAAGTCTAAAACAGAAGACGTAAAGGGAGAAAGGAGACGGCGACGATCGTAACAGGTTGGTTCTAAGCACATTTACTTACAAATAAGCCCCATTGGTTTTAATGGAATTTGTTAAACGCTATAAAAAGATATGGAGGATTGCTGTCTCGAAGCCAACGCAGAGACGCAATTGGAATAATAAAGATGACTTTTCTGGATGAGACGGAGGTGCCGCTAGGCTAGCATGTTGTCTTGTTCCAACAGCAGGCGGCCAGATGGCTCCAGAAGCTTACAAGAAGGGCACTGCCGCATGGCACCAAAGCTGTGCTTGTGTAGCCTGACTGCGGGGCAGTGGAGAGGCGCAGAGGACATGGCTTTTGGGGTTTTGTTTCCAGAACGGAAGTGGTGGCCAGTGGTGGAGCAAGCCGATCGGGCGCCTGGGGCAGCGCGCGTGCCCTGTGCCCAGGGGCAGGGTGTTCCGCAGGGCCTCAAAGGAGTCTGCCTACCTCCTGCCACTCAGCTGCAGACCGTTTGGGGCAGCATAGCGCCTGCGGGCACTCAGGCCACCGTGTCACTCCCAGGAGAGACCCATGGCTCAGGAGCCCCCACCGCATCCCCCTTCCTCCACCCCAGTTATGGCATCACTGCCAGAGCAGTATACATGGATGTGGGGAGCCCCACTTTATCCTAATAACAACTATTTATCGTATTTATAACTCACTTTTTCCTCTTCCAAGGACACCCAAAAACTTTTTTTGGGGGGGGGAGATTAAAAATATCTGAAACATTGGTGGCCAACTTCCAAGAGACTGCAATCTACTCACAGAGTTACAAACTGGCAGGTCAAAGTTGTTGAGGTTTTTTTTAGGAAGGGAAGCCCTGTTTTTTGGGGTTCGCATAAAAGTTGTTGAGCTTTTTTAGGGAAGATGGAAACGACATTGAGCTTTCTTTTAGGAAGGAAAGCCCTGTTTTTGGTGGTTCAGGTCATTTTAGGGGTTCAGGGCAAAGATGGGTTTTTTAGGAGAGCCAAAGTTTTTCAGCTTCTTTGGGGGGAGCCACTGATCTACCGGTGATCTGCCACAGACGTCCAGTGATCTACCTGTTGGACATGCCTGATCTAAAAGAATCACATGCTCGCATTTTAAGGTTTTCAGGAAGCGTACCTTCTTTTCAGCCATCAAATGTCTGGATAAACAAGAATAGGAAATGGGCAAGGAGACGGACTCAGAGATGGTCCCTCTGGTGGCCCTTAATTGATTGATTGATTGATTGATTGATTGATTGCATTTATATTACATCTTTTTCGACAAACAGCTCAAGGCAGCACACATGGCTTTCCTGCTCCTCATTTAATTCCTGCAACAACCCTGCAAGGTAGTTCAGGGTCAGAGGCAGGGACTGGCCTAACAAATGTTTTTATGGAAATTCTCTTTATGTTATGGTATTGACTTATGGTTTGTTAATGGATAATGGTTAATGAATAAGAAATATAATTGTAGGGAGTATAGGAGGAAAAGGGGGGAAGAGGTAAAATGAAATTAATTTCAAAATGGGTAGTTGTATGAAATTTGGAATTAGGCAATGGAGGTTCAGGAATATAGTGAATGCAGAGGACAGGTTAAAATGATAAATAAGATGTGTAAGATGAATAACTATTTAGTAAAAGTATTAATTAAGAAAAATGTGAGAAGGAGGAAAAGTAATATGGGGATTAATTGGCAATAACTGTGAATTAGGGTTTATCTGGAAATCAACGGGAGGGGAATCGGGGAAGTCGGAAAAGGTAAAGATGATATGTGCAAAGTAAGTGGTTAAATTGGGAAAGAATTGTTGATTACCCCAGTGAGAGGGGGGTTTGTTTTTGTATGCTCCCCTTGGTGAGAGAAAGGGGAGTTTGGAAAAATTTAATCATGTATTGTAATTTGGATTTAATTGGAAAAATTCTTAATAAATATTATTTTTAAAAAAGGAATTCTTCAAAGTCTAAAGTATTATCAGAAATTTATAAGATATAAGCAAAATTAATCTGTATCAAACTGTGCCCCTTTGAGGTCTGTGCCCGAGGCAGCTGCCTGCCTGGCCTAATATTAGCACCGGCCCCATCCACAACGGGAGGCTAATGCTTCTGAAAACCAGTTGCCAGAAACCACAGGAGGGAAGAATGCTCTTCTGCTCAGGTCCTGCTTGCCAGTTTCCCACAGGAATCTCAGACCCTCCAAGTGTCCTTGTTTTCCCAGGGACAGTCCTGTATTCACAGAAGCCGTCTTGGTTCCCGATTTGATCCCAGAATGTACCGTTTCCCCTTAGGACATCCCTGTTTTCATGGGAGAAATGCTGGAGGTTATGGAGTTGTGCAGTGCTTTTCTTTCTATGGGGGACGCAGGGGTACGCATGCCCCTAAACATTTTGTCAATCTTTGTACTTTTGTCCATTTACTGTGTCTATTGTCCCCAATTTGAACTACAAAATGGTGGTTTTCTTGAGTCAAAATGAGAGTACTCCTAAACATTTTTTTTAATGGAGTTATGTGACCCCCGATCCAAGAAGATGCAACCTTTAGAAAACATCTGTAGGCAGCCTGGTATAGGGAAGTTTTTTAATGTTTAATGTTTTATTATGTTTTTATGTATGTTGGAAGCTTTCTGAGAGTGGCTGGGGGTTACCGCATTTTTCGCTCCATAAGACGCACTCTTTCCCTCCTAAAAAGTAAGGGGAAATATCTGTGCGTCTTATGGAGCGAATGGTGGTCCCTGGAGCTGAATTGCCCAGGGGCCAAAAGAGGATCATGCTTTTTATTTTACAAAGAGAAAAGGGGGTGTTGAAAGGACCCCGCTCAGCAGCTGATCAGCAAGAGATCGGGAGAGAGATAAGAGTCCCGGCTCCCTTTCAGCCCCGCCCTCCTTTGTTGAATGTGCTGCAGAGGGAGGTTGTTTGTTTCCCCAGCGACATGTGACTGGCTGATTAGATTATCTGTCTGGAAACTGTAGAAAAGGCTCCCTTTCCTTTAGAAGCTGCAGAAATGTGAGTTGAACCCCATAAAAACGGGGCTTTTCCTCTTTGCTTTTCCCCCTTTGCAAAAAAAGCTGCAAAACTTTTAGCTGATCCTCAAAAAACAGGGTTTTTCCCTTTGCAAAAAAAGCTGCAAAACTTTTAGCTGATCCTCAAAAAAAAAACAGGGCTTTTAGAGGAGGAAAAGCAGGGGAAAATTTTTCTCCTGGGTTTCCTCCTCTAAAAACGAGGTGCGCCCTATGGTCCGGTGCACCCTATGGAGTGAAAAATGCGGTAGTTGGCGGAGTATTATTATTATTATTAGTAGTAGTAGTAGTATTGAATAGGGCATCCCTATTTTCATTGAAGAAATATTGGAGAGTATACCAACGGCCCATCTACTCCAGCTTCCTGTTCTCACAGTGGCCAGTCAGATGTCTGATTCAGTCTGTTATAGTGGTTAGAGCATGTGTAGGCAACCTAAGGCCCGTGGGCTGGATGCGGCCCAATCGCCTTCTCAATCTGACCCGTGGACAGTCCGGAAATCAGCGTGTTTTTACATGAGTAGAATGTGTCCTTTTATTTAAAATGCATCTCTGGGTTATTTGTGGGGCATAGGAATTCGTTTATCTTTCCCCCAAAAAATATAGTCCAGCCACCCCCCCCAAGGTCTGATGGACAGTGGCCCGGCCCCCTGCTGAAAAAGTTTGCTGACCCCTGGGTTAGAGTGTCAGACTAGGACTTGGGAGGCCATAATTCAAAGCCCCGCTCCTTCACGAAAGTCACTGGGTGTCCTTGGGCTAGGGAAGCCTGCAACAGCACTCTCCCTTCCTGGTGTTTCCAGAAACTGGCACTCAGAGGCATTCTGAAAGTTGGAGACAGAACGCAGCCATCACCACTAGCAACCAATGATTCTTTAAACTTGCTTCCCACCTTGCTTTGCAGGGAATCAGCACAGCTTGGCTACGATCCCAGTCACGTCCTCAGCCAAATCAACCAAGCCGAATCATAGAATCACAGAAGAGTATAGAATCACAGAAGAGTTGGAAGAGACCCCAAGGGCCATCCAGTCCAACCCCCTGCCAAGCAGGAAACACCACCAAAGCATTCCTGACAGATGGCTGTCAAGCCTCTGCTTAAAGACCTCCAAAGAAGGAGACTCCACCACACTCCTTGGCAGCAAATTCCACTGTCGAACAGCTCTCACTGTCAGGAAGTTCTTCCTAATGTTTAGGTGGAATCTTCTTTCTTGTAGTTTGAATCCATTGCCCCGTGTCCGCTTCTCTGGAGCAGCAGAAAACAACCTTTCTCCCTCCTCTATATGACATCCTTTTATATATTTGAACATGGCTATCATATCACCCCTTAACCTTCTCTTCTCCAGGCTAAACATACCCAGCTCCCTAAGCCGTTCCTCATAAGGCATCGTTTCCAGGCCTTGGACCATTTTGGTTGCCCTCCTCTGGACACGTTCCAGCTTGTCAGTATCCTTCTTGAACTGTGGTGCCCAGAACTGGACACATCTACCCACGGCTTGCCCAGGACTCGCCGAGAGCTTCCCTCCCCTGGGTTCTTCAAGCCTGCCATCGCTCCCTACCTCCAGTGGGACTCGAGGACTCCTTTGTTGTAGGACTCCAATTGCTCTTTCGATCCTGGCTCCAGCCACACCCCTTCGCCACATCCCTAATCACATGGGCTCAGAAGAAGGGCACAGCTGTGACAGGATGCAGACGGGGCCAGGTGCAATCCTGAACACCTCGAGGTTATTATTTTACTTAAGGTTCAGTTAGGAAGCGATGGAAAAGGCACCTCGCGGCCAGACATCCATTGGGAGCAGGTGCCTCAAGCATCACTGTAAGGCAGTTTATAGCCCCAAATGTCACATCAAGGACCAAACTAGCCATATTTGACCCAGTGGAGTATAGGGCAAGGACCTGGCAGACCAAGGTTCGAATCCCCCGCTTGGCCATTAAGTTTACTGGGTGACCTTGGGTCAATCACTGCCTGTCAGTCTAAGCTACCTGCTCAGTTGTTAAATGAGGGTCCACACAGGTCTGTTGTGTGGATTAAATGAGGAGAGGGGGAAAATTGTACACCCCCTTAAGATCCTTAGAGAAAAAGGTGGGATATAAATGTCATATTAATAGTTAATAATAAGAATGTGCTAATGCATCTCAGTCTCCATTTTTTTTTTTTTTTTTTTTTTTTTGCAGATGACATCTATATGTCGGACTGAGGATGGGACCCACCCTCCTTCCTAAAGCCATAGCAGGAGAAAAACATGAGTTCCTGTTATCTTTTCTTCTTCTTTTTTAATCAATAGAATATTTATTTAAGACAGGGGTCAGCAACCTTTTTTAGCCGTGGGCCGGTCCACTGTCCCTCAGACCATGTGGTGGGCCGGACTATATTTTGGAAAGGGGGAAAAAAAATGAACGAATTCCTATGCCCCACAAATAACCCAGAGATGCATTTTAAATAAAAGCACACATTCTACTCATGTAAAAACACCAGGCAGGCCCCACAAATAACCCAGAGTTGCATTTTAAATAAAAGGACACATTCTACTCATGTAAAAACGCGCTGATTCCTGGACCGTCCACGGGCCAGACTGAGAAGGTGATTGGGCCGCATCCGGGCCTTAGGTTGCCTACCCCTGATTTAAGAAATACAGCATATCAAGTGTCTGTTATCTTGTGTCCACTGGTCTCTAGTTGGCCTCTTGCTACTCTGGTCACTGCCGCTATTCCCAGAATGCATTGCTTTGGGACAGGGCTTTTTTTCAGCTGGGACTCCCCAGAACTCAGTTCTGGCACCTCTCAGGACATTTTTCTGCCTGAGGCAGAGCAGGAAATGGTCCCTTCCCCACAGGTCAAACTATCCAAGGCCACCCAAGTTATTTGGGCACCTGAGGCAGGAAATCCCACAAGCACCCCTCCCTCTCCCTAGCAGTAAAATTACAATATCAAACCAAATTTGCCGCCAATTCATGACATGCAATATCTTCCGGCTCGAAGCAGCCGCCTCATTCTGCCTAATGGAAGTGCCGGCCCTGCCTTTCTCCGATTTGTCATACATAGCTGTCAACTTTCCCCCTTTTTTTAAGGGAAATTCCCTTATTCCGAATAGGATTCCTCACAAGAAAAGGAAAAAAAGTTGGCAGCTATGTTGTCATAGCAGGTTGCAAAGAAGGTCTGTTGGACTGACAGCACAGAAATAGCATCCACAAAGACCACAGTGAGATCACCCTACTGACACCAGGAGTCCTCGGTTCAGGGTGCAATGGAGCTCTGATTTGGTGGTCCTGGTTCTTGTTTGCAAGGACAGGGGTGAATGTGCATTGCAGATGTGAACTTAAGCAAGAAATAAAAACTACCACCACCCCGAACAGTGAGCAAACCTAATCTCTGCATCAAGGAAAGCTCCTGGTTTATATACAACCGGACATAATATTTGCTTAACGGTTATTATTTTTTCTGGTGATCACTGAGAAGGACAAAGCAGGATATGTGCACAGTTGTGATGACAAACAAACGACCTCCTCTGCATTTTCACCAGAGATGGCCCAGATTCTTTCAAAACTTCCTTGGGCCTTCCAAGGGATAGAAACGATTGCTTAAAAGGAAAGAAAAGAAAGGAGCGGCTACACATTGTGGTGCCGCTTGCCGAACCCAATATAAAATCCCACATTTGTGCGATGTGCTTGTTCACTAGTGGAACCCTGCACACAGCGCTCAGCAGAATGAAAACCAGTGCCCCTATTTGGGATTGAAATGCTAAGAGAGAGAGAAAAAAAGAAGTCCCTTCGGCTACAATCCTACACACACTTACCTGGGAGTAAGCCCTACTGAACTCAGTGGGACTTAACTCTCAGTAGACATGGATCAGATTGCACTGTGAAGTCCCATTGAGCTCAGTAGGGCTTACTTCCGAGTAGGTGTTGCATGGGATTGCATGATCAAAGAGGGCTCCAGGTCTATTCCTCGGGTGACCAAGCACAGGGATTCCATCTCTGCTCAAGATCCACTTCTCAGGTCCTCGACCTGATCAAGAATATCCATTGAATATGATTAGTCTCCCATTTTAGAGAACACTCCAGCTCCTGGCATGTGACATAAGGCACACTACAAATCCCATATATTCCTTTTTTTTTTAAGAAAGAAAGAAATCAGGGCACACCACTAGAGCCCTTTTGGCACAGTTGACCTAGGAGGGACATTTCTTCTATTTTGCAACTGTCAGTTCTCTATTTGAAGGCCTGCCCAGTCCGAGTCTGGTTTCAAGTCAAAGAACGGTACGTGGGGATATCAAAGACCTTGAAGTGAAAGTGTAGAATTGGAAGGGACCATCTAGTCCAAACCCCTGCAACAATGCAGGAATCCTTTTGCCCTGCGTGGGGCCCAAACCCACAACCTTGAGATTAAGAGTCTCGTGCTGTACCGACTGGATAGCAGACTGAGCTGGGACATAGGTCACCGGGTCAATCAATGTCTTCTCCACCATGTCAACCTGTATTTATATCTACAGCGGAACCTTGGTTCTCGAACTTAATCCATTCTGGAAGTCCGTTCGACTCCCCCAAACCGTTTGAAAACCAAGGCGCGGCTTCCAATTGGCTGCAGGAGCTTCCTGTACTCAGGCGGAAGCCGTGTCAAATGTTCAGCTTCCAAAAAACATCCGAAAACCGGAACTCTTACTTCCAGGTTTTCGGCATTCGGGAGGCGATTCGTTCGTCAACTAAGCTGTTCGAGAACCAAGGTACTTGAATTGCAGTAATCATTCCCAAAAGTGCGTATACACACACAAATTAGCAAATGCAAATATGTCCTCTCTTTTGTCCTTTTTTTTTCTGGCCATGCATACGTGGCCACTGTATGTTGACCAGGATTGAAGATGCCCGAGAATTCTGTTTGCAGAGGTCTGAATCATTTCGACTGTGTTCACAAGGCTATGTTCCCTGCGTAATGTGCCCTATATCTGTCAGACTTAACCCAGCCTAGGGTAATGTGAGTGCTCAGACAACATGATTATTTATTTTTATTTATTTTTAAAAAATGGAACAACAATCACATTGCGTTAAAAAGGCAACACCTACAACCCATGTTCGGAAAACAACCGTACCAGCTTGTTATTATGTGGGCCTTGGTTTGCTAAGCTAACATTGCATTATTTGTTCTAAATGGAGGTTTTGGGAAGACTTTAAAATACTCCGGTGATAAGGAAGCAAAAAGCAAGGAAAGCACATAGAATTGGGCTTCAATTGCCAGTAGGAACAAAGAATAGTCAAGAGATATGGATCCAGGGATCCTAGACACACTTACCTGCGTGTAAAGTCCATTGAGTGCAGTGGGACCAAGAGTGCAACCCTATCCATGTCTTCTCAGACATTTGTCCCATTCAGTTCCATGGGACTTCCTTCCAAACAGGCAATAGGATTGCAGCCAGAGTAAACATGCATAGCATAATGTCGCTGTTAAGTTTCTGAACATCTGGCAGACCCGCACACATTTCCAACCTTCAACCACAAGGACTAGCATCATGTCTGCTTGTTTCAAACGAAATCTCAGGGTGCCAAGTTCTTCCACATTGAACTGAACACATGGACAAAGGAATACTCCCAGCTCTGTTTCCAGAATTATCCCTCATCAACTTCACAGAGTGCATCCTGGGGACCCTTAGGTGTGTGGTGGGGGGGGGCCTGGCTAGGCTAAGGTGCCCCAGATAGATAGATAGATAGATAGATAGATAGATAGATAGATAGATAGACAGACAGACTCCAGAAAACCTAATATGGTGTGAGCATTCACGCCCACAGCAGGGGCAGAGATCTGTGCTTGTCAAGACATTTCACACTCAGTGTCAACGAAACAAAAGAGGGAAGGGAAACCAGAATATCCAAGACTTGTGGGAAGTCAGTTGCAGATGCATTCAATGAATGATGAACTATGGAGGCCCCGGGTTGTTTAATGGCGAGATGTGGCAGAGATACACCTGTGCTCTCATAAGAATGTGCTTCTGGCGAGATAGGTCAGCCGTGGTACTCAGATGACAAATGACTTAGCATGACTTCCTATTAAACGAGCAGCTTTTCCGGCCTTATTAAGAGCGCCGAAACTCTCTCCGAGCTGCAGCAAAGGAACGGTTTTGATCTGCGTGGGCATTAATCTCTAGGACCAGATCTGGTGGAGGGTTATCTGTTGATGCAGCGAAAACTGCTGCTATCTGAACAAAAGCCGGAATCGAGTGAGGTGGGCTGGGGTGGGGAAAGGCGTGGGGGGTGGGAACAGCTGTCGTAGTCTTATGTATTCCCCTCTGGCCGGAGCCAGGAACCAGATACCTCTGGCGAGGTGGGTGGCTTGTGTTTATGGCTTCTCATTCCCCAAAGGAAAATCAAAATGGTTATATTGTGGGAGGGTGGGTAGAAAGGCAGAAGGGGGGGAGCAAGGCAAGGGGGGGTTAAAAAAAAAACATCATTAAAGGATGGCCAGCCTCATCCTCCCTCTAGCACGCGCACACACATACATACACACACAGCTTTGCAAAAGGCATGCATCTAGAGATATTTCTTTCTTTCATGCAAGCTATCACAGCCTGGCTCTGGTTTTGTTTTTTTATATATATATAAAAAAACCATGTGTGGTAATAATATGAATGTGTGTCACAGCAAACAGCTAAGCTGCCAGACCTGGCTCAGGACAGCGTCAAGAACAAAGGCCTAAAGAGCATACACTACATTCGGAAGGAGGCGGGGAGAAAGAGGAGAAGCAGTATGTCTGATGTGTCTTGCGTATGGTCATACAAGGAGGGAGGCAATGGCCAAACGATTGACTAAGGATATACATGGGAAAAGGTGCATGAAGCAGGAAGGATGGAGCCAGGAGGAAAGGGGCTTGGCCACCTGCACCCCCAAACTGGGATGCCCATTAATTACTTGGTTTTAAATCTTCCTTCCCCCCCTCCCTCTCCAAGACCATTGGCGTGGTCTCGGACATTTTAACACAAACTGGATTTATTCTTCGCCCCCCGCCTGAATGAAAGGCGACGGGAGAGGAATGAAGCCACCCAATAACCTTTTGCCTTCCCTTCCCCGCCCCCCTCTTCCCTGGTTTTGTTTAGGGGAGGCTGAGGTTAGGCTTTCTTTTGTCTAGCCCTTAATTCTCTCCCGGCACATAGGCAGCGGAAGACAAGACCAAGGTGTTACTTAAGGGTGACCCCTTCACCACGGCTGCCGGTTTGGGGGCATAATCCTCCAGGACTGCAATCCTGCACAGACTTACCTGAGAGTAAGCCCCACTGGAAACAGATGGGGTTTACTTCCAAGTAGGCATGAATCAGACTGCACTGCGAATAGGTTTTTTTGGGGGGGCGGGGGTGTTCCTTGGCACCTGCTTCCCACATGTATGTGTTGCATGGATGTAAACACGCACAGAAACACACACACACACACACACACACACACACACACAAAGTCAGCTGTGCAAAGGCTGGTTCATCGATCAACAGAGGGAGAAGGAAGATGGAATGGGTATCTAGTTTGGTTGTAAGTCATCAGGGCAAGATAACTGTCTAAAAGTCTATCTGGTGCTTATTCTTTCAGAACTTTACAAGGACCTTTGGCTGTGAGTGGCGTATGGCAATGCCAGGGGGAGAATTTAACGTCTTAGGGGGATCCATTTGCAACCCACACCTGTCCACACCCCACTTCCATTCCCACCCCTCCGTCTTTCCAAGGTCATCCTCAGCTACCAAAAACTAAAGGTTTTTACCTACAGGACTGAGCACGCATCCTCAAACTCAAAAGGAAGGCTCGTGAAGAGGAGGGAGATACTTTTTTTAAAAAAAAATCAGTGGCTATTTGTCAAAAAATATATATATATATATTTCCTCTTTCCATCCAATTGGGTGTCATTGTTCACCCTCATTAGCAACCTGGTGTGATGTTCAGCACATAACCTCTCCTTGGGATTTCGCAGTAGCTAGTAAGCTCCTCCTGCGTTTTAACAGTTTGGGACTTTTCGCCAGTGTGTCAATTTATATGCATACCTCTCTACATTTCCGTCTCGGGCAGTCTGAGGACCAGCCTTTTGCCAACCTGGCACCCTCCAGATGTTTGGGACACCTGACCGGGGGGGGGCAGCTTGGCAGAAGGCTGGCGCACCTCAATTTGAGAGTCATCTCCACCTAGGGAGAGAAAAAATAATATAGGATGTGTATCTAAAGAAAAAGAGAGAGAGAGAGAGAAGAGAGTTGGTATTCACAGGTTATAGAATGCTTGAAGGTAGATATGGGAGAAAGAACATTCATACGCCCTACTCCGCCCCCTCCAACCCAATATTGGTGGCACTCCCCCCTCCCCGAGAAAAAAAAGAAACATTCACTCAAATGGGGGAGGAGGTGGGGGGGTGGAGAAGCAGGGGGGGCGGGAGAGGGGGAAATAATCTAAAACAGCAGGAATACAACAATAAATGGGGTGGGGGACAGCAATAGAAAAAGCACACTAGGTTAATATAGGAAAACTAGTTTCTTTATTGAGAGATTGTATATTAGTATTAGTGGAACTGTGTTGTAACAATGTTGTCATGCACACAATACAAAAGGCAACAGGGGCCCACCATGCCGTGGAAGGGCAACAGAACGGAAGCGGCATACAATGAATAAGATGTTTCAGCTACTTGCACATTACATTTCAGCAGGGTATGTCTCTACGGAGAGAGATTTTACATCAGAAAAAACTAGGTAATGTAAAAAAATACAGACCATGCTTCAAGTTTTAGTACAAGAAAAAAGGTGGAAGAAATACACAACCAAAGGATATTTGAATACAGAAAAAAATTTACCCACAAAATAAGAACAGGAAGTAAAAAATTCAGCACAGCAGAGAGAAATGTTATCCCTGTTGAATGGAAAACCATTTTGCTAAGCAAGCATTCCACTTTCCTCTGTTTCCCCCCCCCCTTTTTCCTTTTTCTCTTTCCTCCTTTTCGTTAGTTTGCATGTTTTGGTTCCACGCCCCCACTGGGCCCTTCCAAAAGAGAAGGATTGGGTTCAAATTGCCACCCAATAGTTGTGTGTGTGTGTGTGTGTGTGTTTAAATGGTGCATGTATGGGGGAATGTTTTGTGTTGCGTTAAAGAAAGTCATCGGACAGGTCAGTTTTTGTAAGGGAGTTTTGTGGGTGCTGAGTGGGGTTCAGCTTGCAAAGGGAACGGATGGAGGTCAACTGTTGGGAAGGGAGGAATTTGGGTGAAGAGAGAGAGGTGTGCGAGTCTGCGAGAGTGTATCTATGTGCAATGCACAATGTGCTCCCAAACGAAATAAGGTGTTCATTCGCACAGCCTTCCCCCCCCCAGATGATTGGGGGGGGGGGTTGTTGTTTTTGTTTCTTTAATTTGCAAGGGTTTCCTTTTCTTTTGTAAGAAATTCAAAGCCAAAGTCAATTTGCCTGAGAAACCAAGATCAAATACAAGAACAGAGGTTTAGGGCGGAGATTTGGGTGGCAAGGGGAGCAAAAACCCCAAGATATTGTCCTTCACCCAACTGAAGCAAAATGAATCCACTTAACAGGAATTTACAGTGCAAATGTACTTAGCTAAACAGGATGAAGATACAAAAATGGCATTATAAAACTAGAGCTATATTTGAAAATGGCCTGCTCCCCCCCCCCCTTCTAGACTACTACAATGACAGCTAAAGAGAAACAGGTTTGAGCATACAGTCTGTCTACCATATTCTTTCTTTCCTTTTTCTTTTCACAGGAAGATTGGTGGTTTAAGACTTCAGCTTTAAGCCTCAGTATCCTCTGTCGGAAAGTCTCAGGTGGTTTTTAGCAGGGGCAAATACCACCTAACCCCAGAACCATAGTTCCTTGGTGGGTGTGTTCGGAAGCCAATGAGACCCAAAGAGAGGTGAGATCTATTGTTCCTGGCGCTTCTCCCCAGAGGAAAAGAACACAAGCAATTCCCCCCCCCCTTTCTCCCACATGACACCTGAATTTGAAATTACAGCCTGCTGGTTTTGGGGTTTGTTTGTTTTTTTCAAAGAAACCGTAATCGTTGACGAAGAAGCTCTTAGCTACATCAGTATCATATTTTGCAGAGAAGCATAATTTTTGGAAGTGATCAAACAGTGCCTTCTCTCTGTCTTTTCGCTTTTTAAAATAAATAAATAATCCTTTGCATTTTCAAGTCATGCAAGGATAACTGAGCAGGCGAGAGAGGGAGACAACATCCCAGCTTTAAAATACCATCAGCTCCTCCTCCCAGCCAACAACCCCCCCTCCCCGTTTTTTTTTGTTGTTGTTTTTTTTTGCAGCAACACCACCACCGAAAGAGGATACTTCAGCTTAAAAGGCCAGTGCAGTTCCTCAGATGGATACAGGAAATGGTTAAAGAAGGGGGTGGGGGTGTCAACATTAGAGCTAAATGCAGAGGCAGAGAACTACAAGGCAACAGGAGGGGCAGCAGGTTGACCATTCACTGATCTACACGATGAGGAAACAAAATAAATTTGGAAACAAACAAAGAAAGAAAAAAATTTGGATCAATGCAAAAAAAAAAAAAATGTCGTCATCCCATCATCATCATCATCATCATCACCACCACCACCACCAAAACCACACCAGAAGAGGCTGCAATTAACAGAAATACAGAAATGCCACCATGTGCGGAAACTAAGCTGTTATGTACATACACATGTACGGGGGGGGGGGGGGGAGGGGCAAAGGGGAGGAAAGGCAAGAGCAGCAGAATGAGGGATGTGCGAGGCTGGGGGGGGCAGGATGCTGATGCCTGTTTCGACCCGGTGTCTCGGAAGCCCACTTTTTTTATTTTTTTAAACGCCCTCCATCTCCTCACCTGTGTTTCACAGAGATCAGGATTCGGACCAAAGAATGATGCAGCCCAAAGAGATTTGGGTGGCGGGTGGGGTCACTACTGAAACCCACAGGTCTCAGGAGCACAATGGCAGGAGTCTCGCCTTAGGGTCTTAGACTCTTTCTCTTATGGCGTGTGTGTGGGGGGGGGGTCTATTAACTGTCCACACCTCACTGATGGATCGCATCTCAGCGGAGATGAGCATAATGCCTTGGCTTGCCAGGAAAAACGGGCTATATTATTTAGCTGGTTTAATTAAACTGGGAGATTTTGTTGCTGCTGTTCTTTCCTAGGGGTTCGATCCGCCGTGAGCCACAGAAGGGGAGGAGGCAGGCATGGTGGGATTCGGAAAGGAGATTATATAGTTATGGCAAGAACGGTTCTTAAGAGAAAGGGGGTGCCGGGTGGGGTGCGGGGAAGGAACCAACCATGGCATCTAAATGCATCCTCAATTTGATTGAAAGAAAACACATGGAATGAAGGAGGACAAATTGTTCCAAAAAAATAAATAAATAAGGAAGCAGAGGATCAAAACCGTTGTCCGTGAGGGCTATACAGGAATGGGAGGGAACAGCTTGGAGGAAATGTGCAATGGCCATATACACATCCCATATTAAAATCAAATGCAGAGGTGGAAAATAATTGCTGTTAATTTGGATTTCGGTCTAGGCGATTGGGGTGCATCTCAGATCGAAAGACACACTGCTGTGAACGGACAGGTCTGGATATTTCAGGGCTGGATATTAGAAACTGTTCAAATGTCATAAGGAGAAAAGTGGGGTGTTGGTGTGTGTGTGGGGGGGGAATGCACAGGCACCTATGTCAAACCTCACAAAAAAGAGAGGGGGAGGGCTGGGTTGGAGGATTCCCGAACCCCCTCAAAAAGGATTAAAATCCACTAGATAAGTATATTGGGGGGGGGGAGAGGGGAGAGAAGACAAAAGAGGCTGAACAGAGTTCACCAGAAGGCAGAGGGAGGGATGAGACCAGCTGGCCTCATCATGAGCTCATAATTTGCTTTTCGTTTTATAGGGGCTTGGGATCACATATAAGACAATTATTTAAAAAATAAAATACACACAAGCACACACACACACACACCAAAAAAGCCCCAAAAATCCTGGATCCTGGATTTATATCCTATGGGCACCAAGTAAAACCCTCCGATTTCCGACCACACCAACCACCACCCCGCAAAGTTCCCTACAATCTGCATATATAGAAAGGGGCAGTTTAGTGCTCCTCGCAGGCATGGATCTATATTTGTCAGGTTGGAAAGGGGAGGGAGGAAAAAAAGGGGAGGGGCTCGCCAAAATATATAAAATGGAGTTAACTGGACACTGGGTCTGTGTGTTTGGGGGGGGGGGGCGGCGGGAATATACATTATTCTACATAAAAGGCGAGATCGCTCTGAAATACAATCCAAGATCTCTAAAGAATAACACAAGACTGTTTCTCAAAACGAAAACACCAGCCCACCGCTTCGATCCACTTAAGATTTCCCTCCCTGACATCTCCGATCCTGGTACATTTTCCTTCCTACTAATGGGGTATCTCCCCACCTGCGCGCGCTCTCTCTCTCTCTCTCTCTCTCTCTCACACACACACCCCTACCTTCCTTCCTTCTCCCTTTCTCTCTCTCTCCCCCCCCCATTTCCCTCTTCTTTCATTCCCTAGCCCCCCCCCCTCCGGCTCCTCTTTCTTCCCACCGCTTCCCCATGTCTTTCTCTCATCTCCCCCCGCCCCCATTCCTTACAGATTGCTCCCTCTCCTTGCGCTTCTCGGGTCCCCCAACACCACTAGGAGATGCTGCCCTCTCCCTGCCCCTCATTCCCCTTTCTCAAATGCACTACACTTGCTCTGCTCCCCCCCCCACTTCTCTCTCTCTCTCTCTCTCACACACACACACACACCTCCCCCCCCTTCCCCTTCGCCTCTCTGCCAATTGTATGTAAGAAGGCAACACAACCAGTGGCTTCCATTAGAACCATCACCAAACCATCCAGGTCATTTTGGGGGAGGGGGAGGGGGGTTGCTCTCTCCTCATCCCTACAGCCGCCCCTCCACACACCCCCAACCCAACCCCACCAGAAAATGCACAGATAAAGAGATACCTCTGTTTCGCACAGAGCCAAACACTGGAAGAACAAGATAGCCGACGTGTACCAAAACCATCCTGGCCAGCTGCTGTGGTCCCCTGGGGCTGGAACTATCCCTCGGTGATGGTGGCGGTGGTGGCAGCGGCGGTGGCGGCGGTCCTCCTCCTTCTCCTCCTCGGTGGCGATGGTGATGGTTTTGGCAGTGCTGGCGTCTGCTGTTTCTGGAGAGGCTGCTGCTGCTGCGGGCTAGAGTAAGACAGATGGCCCATGGAAATGGTCCCTTCCCAGTGCCCTGTATACATTCAAATGGAGAGCTGAGGCTCGCAGCTGCCTGGCGCACAAAGAGAATCGCAGCCAATGGGAGGGAGGCCTTGCGCTGGGCTCGGCTGGTGCCTTTTGCGCCTCTCTCCCCTCCTCCTCCTCCTCCCCGCGCGCGTTTTCCCCTCCCCTCTCCTCCCTTTATATGGTCTCCAGCCCTGGCAAGGAGGAGGCCCAATCAGGAGGGGGATGGGGGTGGGCTGCAGCTTACCCTGGGGTCCCTCCCTCTCTCTCCTTCCCCCTCTCTCTCCCTTTTTCCCTCCCTCTCCCCTCCACCAAAGAAGGAGATCGCGCAGCAATTGGAGGCAGGGCTTGCAGGAAGGCTGGGTTTTAGCAGGCGCGCGCAAGCGCGCGCAACCGGAGGATGGAGGAACAGGAAGCCGAAGGAGGGGAGGCGCGGCCGGCGACACACGCGCGCGCCCGAGTGCGCACCGTGCAGGCATACAAAAGAGGCGAGCGAGCGTGGGAGCCCGGGAAAGGCGCAAAAGCAGAGGCTGGCGCTTGGGGAGAAGGCAGATGTGCAGCAGGACGCACGGGGAGAATGTTAAAACAAAATAAAAAATAAAAAAAATTCCTTCCAGTAGCACCTTAGAGACCAACTAAGTTTGTTCTTGGTATGAGCTTTCGTGTGCTGTGCGCGCAGGTTACAGATGCTCCCGACATTTTTACCGGTATTCTTTTTACTTTTTTGGCGACGGAACAGCAGTTGTGTCTTTCGCTACGACGCAACAGGCTTTGAAATCTAGGCAGCTTTAACAAAAACAAAACAAATATCTTGGGGAATTTTCCCTCCGGGAAGATATTTTATCGAAATGTACCAAGCAGGATATATTCATTCCGGTATCTGAAGAAGTGTGCGTGCACAGGAAAGCTCATATCAACAACAAACTCAGTTGGTCTCTAAGGTGCTACTGGAAGGATTTATTTTTTATTTTGTTTTTTCATTTCTTTGGTAATTGTTTTGCCACCTGGTGTTAGTCCTCCTCGACCCCGATTTTCCTTTCTGTCGTCCTTCCCTTTATATCCCACCTTTCCTCCAAAGGTGCTCAAGGTGGGTTTGCCTAGTTCTCTTCCTATTTTATTCTTACAGCGACCCTGTGACGTAGGTTAGGCTGAGAGGCCACCCAGTGGGCTTCATGGCTGAGGCGGGATTTGAACCCAGGTCCTAGTCTGACAGCAGGGGTGCCAACTTGAATACAATTGGAGGGGGCAGGTAAGCCCCACCCCGCATAACTGATCACAAGATGTGGTGCATGTATAGCATTTGAATGGCAATGCCCATTGACTTGGGGGGGGGGCAGACCCCGCAAATATTTTAGGGGGGGCCAAGTCTCTGAAAGGACCATCTGGAAGTTTTCTTGAAACTGTGTGTTGTTTCTTTAAAGGGCAATGGTATGAGAGTGACACAGGGAGAGGCCTAAGGGGATATCTTTTATGTAACTCCTACTGAGTGTTATGAAAAGTGAAAGGCACTGGTGTTTTTTTGTTTCGTTTCACTTTGTGGTTTGTAGGAGAGGAGTCTAGTTTGTATCATCCTGGCCGCCTTCCTCTGCACACATCCCAGCTTCTCAATATCCTCCTCAAGACTGCTTTCCTTTACCAATTGCTTGCTATGAAACATCTCGAAGCAATTTCACAATACAATAAAAGCATATATAAAACAATTGTGCGCACGCACACACACAAACAATTAAAACATTTGCAAATATAAAAGCAGTTTCACATTTAAGGCAGATGCCTAGTGGGATAAAAATATGTCCTTTGCCGACGGCATTCCTCAAAGAGAGACCGTGCATTACCAAAAAGGGCACAGATATGCACAATATCGGGGACCCAAGTGGCGCTGTGGGTTAAACCAGAGCCTAGGGCTTGCTGATCAGAAGGTCGGCGGTTCGAATCCCTGCCACGGGGTGAGCTCCCGTTGCTCGGTCCCAGCTCCTGCCCACCTAGCAGTTCGAAAGCACGTCAAAGTGCAAGTAGATAAATAGGGACCGCTCCAGCGGGAAGGTAAATGGCGTTTCCGTGCGCTGCTCTGGTTCGCCAGAAGCGGCTTTGTCATGCTGGCCACATGACCCGGAAGCTGTCTGTGGACAAACGCCGGCTCCCTCGGCCTATAGAGCGAGATGAGCACTGCAACCCCAGAGTCGGACATGACTGGACCTGATGGTCAGGGGTCCCTTTACCTTTACCTTTTTATGCACAATATCTGGTGCCAATTTAGATAGATATAATTACTATAACCCAGTACATCTGTATTGCCATGCAATCCATCTCACTGTAATGCAGAGAGCCAGTGTGGTGTAGTGGTTAAGAGCGGTAGGCTCATAATCTGGGGAACCGGGTTCGCGTCTCCGCTCCTCCACATGCAGCTGCTGGGTGACCTTGGGCTAGTCACACTTCTCTGAAGTCTCTCAGCCCCACTCACCTCACAGAGTGTTTGTTGTGGGGGAGGAAGGGAAAGGAGAACGTTAGCCGCTTTGAGACTCCTCCGGGTAGTGATAAAGCGGGATATCAAATCCAAACTCTTCATCATCATCATCTCAAGTGCAGCTAACTGGATGGGCAGTTTCAAGGTTCCCTTCTTCCTTGGGTTCTTTGTCTTTGAACTGGACTTGGACAGTCCTTCAGTGAGAGGAAGCCTTCAAATAAAGGACTTCTCCATCAACAACCCTTCAAATAGAGAAACACAGTCAGAGCTGATGTGATGGGAAGCGTTTAAAGTATCCATGGCATGAAGAAAGTGGATATATAAATATATATTCCCTTCCTCTCTCATAACACTAAAACTCGTGGACATGCAGCGAAGCTGAATGTTGGAAAAATCAGGGCAGACAAAAGAAAATATTTTTTTCAAACAGCATAGTTAAACTACGGACCTCACACCCACAGGAGCCAGCGATAGCCAGAGCCAAGGCTGTATGTATCATGCAACAATGACAAATTCTGGGGCAGCATAAACCCACATCCTGAATTCTGCAACTTGCATAAATTGCGCCGATGAAGCGCCTTTGCGCTGTTCCTTTTCTATTGCACAATTTATTCTGGTTTTGCTAACTGTAGTGAGGTTCCAGTAATCGTGGATCTAAATGAACGGCTCGTTTGTGATTACGAACAGGGGGTGCTTCCTGCCTTATACACATTCACAACTACGGCCGTCAGTCTCAGTACTATTGACATCAGATGGCCGCCACTCTGTGGGATTTCAGACAGGGAATTTCCCCAGTATCTCAGCACCTTCTGGAGAAACTGGCATCTTCTGTGCTCCACTGCTAAACTAAAGGGGAGCAATCTTTCACGTTTGCTGGCTTGCTCTATTTCAACTGGCAGCAGTCCCCTGTTCCTGTTGGGTTTTCAACAGACCAGTTCAGAACTGGCTTTAATCCATGCTGAGTTTATCTGTAGAATACATCTGGACAGACAAATCTGAAAGATTTAAGCAGCATACCAGTCTCCTAAAACACGTGTCTTAATCTGGATTATAATCCTTTGCTCACCACCCTCCTCGCCCTCTATGATCTTCATATTAAAAAGGGGCGGATTTGTAGAATCGTTCTGATTTTACTTTGTCGTGCAGCGCTCAACAGACGAAATCACAAACTCTGCTTGAGAACTACTGGCATCTGGGCAAATATCGGATTTTTGATGCAGAGGCAAAGAACTGGCTCTCGCGACTCATAGCTGCGTAAGCAATCTAGCTTGGCAAAGGACCACCCATTGTGGTTTTTTACCAGAAACGAAAACAAAAATGCAGTAAGAAGTAATGGAGGTGTTTGGGATGGCTGGCTCTTTGAGGAAGGGCTGTTCCATATATCTGGGGACATTTATACGAGGTTTTGTGCTCCAAACAACATTTTCTGGCTTCCCACACAACATACATTCTCAAAGCTATTTATGAGAATAAGGCTGTGTACACACCTTACATTTAAAACACTTTGCCCCTCAAAGAATCTTGGGAACTGTAGTTTGTTGTGGTTGCTGGGAAATGAGTGCTGTGAGGGTTCAACTACAGTTCCCAGGATTCTTTGCGTGTTGGGGGCGTGAATGTACTTTAAATGTATGGCGGATATGCAGCCCAAAATCCAACAATATGGTAAAAAAATTACATAAATATATCAAAAAGAAGACTGATCACCGAAGAATTGATGCTTTTGAATTATGGTGCTGGAGGAGACTCTTGAGAGTCCCATGGACTGCAAGAAGATCAAACCTATCCATTCTGAAGGAAATCAGCCTGAGTGCTCACTAGAAGGACAGATCCTGAAGTTGAGGCTCCAATACTTTGGCCACCTCATGAGAAGAGAAGACTCCCTGGAAAAGACCCTGATGTTGGGAAAGATGGAGGGCACAAGGAGAAGGGGACGACAGAGGATGAGATGGTTGGACAGTGTTCTCGAAGCGACTGGCATGAGTTTGGCCAAACTGTGGGAGGCAGTGGAGGATAGGGGTGCCTGGCGTGCTCTGGTCTATGGGGTCACGAAGAGTCGGACACGACTGAACGACTGAACAACAACAACATAACAAAAACACAACATATCAAAAATCGAAGTAAAAACATCCAGTCATTGGCGAATTTTCTAAATATTCAGAAAAGCAGAAACCTGCCTGGCACTGAATCTGCCTGGCACTGAATCGTTGACAAGGCAGATCTCCCTGAGGACTGCATTCCACGAACAGGGAGCTACTACAGAGAAGGCCTATTGTATCATTGCTACACTTGGACTTCCCATAGAGGTGATGTGAAGAAAAAGACTATAATCTGAGGCCCTTGGAATCATAATTTCAAGGCCTGGCCAGGTTCATCTGGGGGGAAAAGGTGGCTCTTTCAGTCGGATACGCAAAACAGCCAAGTTTTCTTCGTTCATACCATGTGCTCCTCACAACTGCTTCCACCTACACAACCGCCACCTATGGAGCTCTGAAATCCCTCCTTTAAGTCTCATGGCTGTGAGTTCGATCCCTACGTTGGGCAAAAGATTACTGCACTGCAGGGGGTTAGACTAGATGCCCTTTGTGGTCCCTTCCAACTCTGCAATTCTATGATTCTAACAATTGTTCTTAGATCTGGGGCAGAGGACAGTCTCACCGTCCCACCATCAGGCAAGCACCACCTTACTGGCATTCTGGCACCAAGCTAAGACCCACATGCTTAGCTGGGTATTTGTTGTTGGTTTTTATAATAAATTTTTATTAGATTTTACAATTTAATATTCAACACAATTCTCATAGAAAAAAGAAAGAAGATAAAACACAACTCCCCCCATGCTATGGCTTCCCTCAACTTCCTCTTCTGGTTCTTTAACTATTTGCTACTTCTGCTTAATTTCTGTCTTATTTTCCACCTTTAAGCAAAATGCTCTTATATTATCCTTATCATTTTTATACCAAATTTTCTTCAAATTACACCTTACATTTAATTAATCTCCATATTGTTATTTCTTAACCTTTACACTTGTTCCCTTAACTGTAAGTGTTTACTCAAACCCTGCTAGTGAGTCCACTTCTTCACAATATTTCTGTATATACAGCATGAACGATTCCCGTTCTTTTTTAAAAGTCTCTGTTGTCTTTACCTCTGAGTCTTCCCGTAAGTTTTGCTCTTAGCTGGGCATTCGTGAATGGTTACTTGCTGCTGCAATGAATAAGAAATGGCAGAGACTGCTGACTCTCTGTTCTTGCTTCGGAGAAGGAGAAGAAGAAGAAGAGTTTGGATTTGATATCCCGCTTTATCACTACCCGAAGGAGTCTCAAAGCGGCTAACATTCTCCTTTCCCTTCCTCCCCACAACAAACACTCTGTGAGGTGAGTGGGGCTGAGAGACTTCAAAGAAGTGTGACTAGCCCAAGGTCACCCAGCAGCTGCATGTGGAGGAGCGGGGACGCGAACCCGGTTCACCAGATTACGAGTCTACCGCTCTTAACCACCACACCACACTGGCTCTCTATTAGCTCTGGATTGCTCTGTTAGCTTTATTAGAAGTTTATTTCTTTGGTTGTACTTGATGGTTGATGGTTTTAATATTGCTGTTACCTGCCCCTGGGATTTACATAGACGGCAGGATAGAAATTCCAGCAATGAAACAAATATATTCATTACAGGCTCTGCAGGAGCTTATATTAGCTCATCAGAAGAATTTCCACTGGAGTTAAATTCCATGTGATCCATATTCCTCCTGGTATACAGACTTGCTTTTAGAGAACCTTTGAAGTGCACCCAAAGAACTTCTCATCTTCTCGTGGTGTTTAGCACTCCCCCACCCCACCCCACCCCACTACAGGGAATGTGCCCTCCGGGATCTGCTGTAGACATATAAAAGCTGTTGTTTCCTTTATTGCGCACATAAACGGAAGGTGGCATGTTGAGATGTCGAGGTTTATCTGCCATGTTCTGTTTTCAGCACAGATCTTGCCATTCCACCAGTGAGGACAAGGATCCCAAATTTTTCCTTATCTATGATTTATGTTTGGGGGAAGGTGGGGGCAGAAGGTGATTGGCACCTGGAGGTGCAAAATGTTAACCGGGAGAAAAGATAAAGAACTTCAAGTGTGGAGGAAAATACATGCGAATACAAAGGTTGCTGGGAGAAATGATGACGTGCCAAAAATGTGTTATCCCACACTTTTCACCACATTTCTGCATCACTTTCCTTACTGCAAGAACATCAACCTTTGGGGGAAGTTGGTTTGTCGTAGGGCTGGGTGATATATTGATATATCACCTAAAACTGGTTTGAAAGCCATATCATTATATTCATAATGATTTCATAAATTTTGACATGGCAGTATATCACAAATCATGATGTGTGTGTGTGTGCTATGGAAAAATCACAATGTGGGGAAAACTGTGAAACCAGCCAATGCCTCTACATGTCTCCATCCTTATTTCAAACATCATGATATATATGCAATGTTGTAATGTTTAGCTGGCAATTATCTCACAATGTTGAAAACCAGATATCACCCAGCCCTACTGTTCGCCTCACAACACCCCTTTGAGGCAGGCCAGGTGGAAATGTGGTTGCTGCTTCTCACCATGATTTTAATGATGGGGTGAGGGATTTGAGCCCCAGTGCCCTCATCTGAGTCAAGCACTCAAACCACTACACCTCCCTGGGGTATAATGGTGCTAATTTATTGCATTTAGGGCCTTCAACAACATACAGCGTAACCTCGGTTCCCAAACGCCTCTGTCGTCGTACATTCCATTTCTCGAACGCCGAAAACCCGGAAGTAAATGCTTCCGTTTTCTAATGTTTTTCGGAACCCGAGCGTGCGACGTGGCTTCCACTGAGTGCAAGAATCTTTTGCAACCAATGAGAAGCCATGCCTCAGTTTTCAAACGTTTCAGAAGCTGAACGGGCTTCCGGAACGGATTTAGTTCGAGAACCGAGGTAGCAGTGTACTGCTGAATGATGTTCATTCTGGCTTCAGCCAGCCAGCCAGTCAAACTGTTCTCTCCCCCTCCAACAGTCAGGCAGCATTCTGTAGCCTCTGATTATGCTCAGTTCTCAGTTTCTGTACTTCTGCAAACCTTCCTCCTACCCACCCCAATCCTGCAGGTACCTCCTGCTTGTGCCAACTTGGCTACATAAGGATCTGCACTTGGACTATGAGTTCATTGTTTCATACAGGATAATTCTTATTTACTGCTGCTGCTGTTGCTGCTACTAAACATTAGCAGGTACCCTATCTTTTCCCAGCCAGTGGATATTGGGCAAGGGAGCTGTCCACTTTGCCCAGTTTCCTCAGGCATTTATGGACCACTCTGGTGTGATCTCTGGTCTTCTACTCTGGAATTTGCAAGCCCGCACCAGAGCTGGCATTATTCTGTTCATAGAGGCTCCAGCAGATTGAGTGGATTGAGACCAACAGTGGGTCCAATTGTTGAGAAGGCGGTTTCTTCACATGCTGCAGACGGAAGTGAGAGGCAGATGGGGTTCGTCCACCTGGGAAGGTAGCCCATCTAGGAGAAGGAAAACTATATATATATATATATATTATATATATATATATATATATATATATGTTAAATTTTCTGTTTTGCAATTTTAATGCTGCCAGCGTTTTCAGCTGTACACAAATATTTCCCATATATTCAATAAGCGTTTCCCAATCTTCTTTAAACGTATGTTCTTCCTGTTCTCTTATCCTATGTGTTAAGTCTGCAAAGTTGTGCATTTTCTGTCAAATTAAGTTGCCATTCTTAATTGGTTGGGACCTCGCTCGGGCCGCGGTAGTAGCATACATAAATAACCTTTTTTGACACCTGGGAATTTCAGTCAGGAGAAGGAAAACTCTGATCCTAAACCTCCGCTGACTTGTGGGATACTTTTGGGAGAGGAAAAGGCTAAGAAGTAAACCCTACAGAAATCCAGAGCGGAGTCCCTAAGGCTGTTGGATGGCGCCTTGTACACCCCCTTCCAGCAAATCCTGCAGCCCAGCTGGTGCCAAATAATGAATTGCCCTGCTTTCCTTTGGGCCATATCAATGAGACCGAGAAGGGGGGTGGTCTTGTTGTCTGGGCAGCCCATGACACACTGCCCACTGGCTTGCACCCCGAGTAAGTCACTTTGGTGCTGCTATCACAGCAGTTTGACTTCATTGTTACAAATGGATACCAAGAACAACAACATATTGCTCTTTGGGTCTCAGGAAGCTGCCTTATAATGAACCAAACTGTTGGTTCATCTAATTCAGGGGTGGCCAACTTCCAAGAGACTGCGATCTACTTACAGAGTTAAAAACTGGCAGTGATCTACCCCCTTTTGGGGGTTCAGGTCGAGGTTGTTGAGCTTTTTTAGGAAGGAAAGCCCTGTTTTGGGGGCTTCAGGGCAAAGATGTAGAGCTTTTTTTAGGGGAGCCAAAGTTGCTGAGCTTCTTTGGGGGGAGCCAGTGATCTACCAGTGATCTACCACAGACATCCAGTGATCTACCAGTAGATCACAATCTACCTGTTGGACATGCCTGATCTAATTGAGTGTCATCTTCTACACTGACTGGCAGGAGATCTCCAGGATTTCAGAGAGGGGTTCTTTCCCAGCCTTACCGGGAGATGATAGGGACCAAACCTGAGATCTCCTGCATGCAAATCAGATGCTCTGCCTCTCTCCAGTATTCCTGCTCCTGAAGTCAGACTTCCCAGCTGATCCCAGGATGTGGGCCATCACCGCATTGCTGCCACACAACGTCTGTGCTCCAGACACGGTCATTGCACTTGCCTGCCCTGTCATCCTGCACAGCTGCCTTTGACACATTTGGACACTTGCTTCATCTTAGATGCCTGGTGACACATGCTGGCTCGTTCAGAGTCTGGGTGCCCTTCCTCCTTCCCAGCCAACTGCTTCCAAGCCACTTCAGATACCTGGCTTGCTGCAGTATCAGTTGTCTTGGGTTTCTCATAGGACATCAGTTCTCAGACTTCCTCTTAGGGGTTCTTCTCCCCACCCACCCTTCCAGTTTTCATCTGTGCACAATCTCCGACCGCAATCTGATCCGTCGATGCAGCTTTAAATTTCATTCAGATGCCAAAGGCACAGATTTCAGTTAAAATTAGCCTCCCGGTCGTTCCTCCCACAGCCGCTGCCCAGTGTGCAAACTGAGTTGCGTTGAGGCCAGGGGGCAGCATCAGAAGGTCGGCTAGAAAACTGGTCTCGTTCGGAAGCTATCGGGATTCAAGGAGGACAGGAACTAAGCCACAGACCTCTCTAATAACTGAAGGACACTCTTTTCAGAGGACACTGATTATGGGGCATTTATCTTGATTTGTTTCCACAAACCCGACAGTGTGCTTGTGCATGGTGTTCTCAAACTTTTTTTTTCCTTTCTGGGCCGGACCTTCAGAATAATAAAAAAAAATGCTCAAACCAAATTTTTTATTGATAAGAAATACGTTGGAAAACAAAAGTAATCGCTCCTAGCTGGGCTTGATTTATAACACAGAACACAACTACTTTATACAGTGGTACCTTGGTTCCTGAATGGTTTTTCTCCCTGCTTGGCCAGGTCTCCCACCCTCCCTCCCTTAGGTTAGGCTCTTCATCTCCTGACCTTGCTATGGACCTCAGTTGGTTGCCTTGGTTGTCCAAGGGGCCTGGTAGGAATTTTTTTCCACTTGGCTAATTGGCACCGGCCATTTGGTTTTTTGCCTACCTCGTAGCAAATCGTCACAACTTTGTAAGGTTTGGCGGTTAGGCATTGGAGTATTCGGTTGAAGGTGAGGGAGGTAGTGGCCATCACCTACCCCTCCTATTTCAAGGGTATTCCGTTAAAGGAATCTGAGGGGCGTGATCTCTGTCTGAAGCCCCAGACAGGGGGCTAGGGCCATGGCACGACCCCTAGCGGTGACCCTGGGGGAGTTCCTAGTTGATGTGCACCAGAAGAGCTCCCCCTATTGGTGGTTAACCTTTCCAAGACTCCTGCAGATGGGCAGGAGTCAGATATAGTCGTGTGGTTTCCAGTGCCTAAGTCAATACCACTCACATTCTGTAACCAATAAAGTTTTGGCCTTTTTCGCCCATTAACCTAAAATACTGTTTCATGTGCCTTTATTCCACTTCCCGGGAGGGTTTGGGACCTTGTCACACAAGTCCATTTCCAATTTGACGTGCTGCTGTCTATCCCCCCCCCTTGGGTCTCCCTCTCTTTTCTTCTGAGACCTGCTTCTTCTCTCCTTCTTTCATCTTCTCTTCCGGCTATCCCCTCGGGTGGCGTTAGCAGTCACTACGTCCCACTGGCTGATCTTACTTTTGGCTTCTCTCTTTCTTGCGGGCGATTCCACCAAGAAGTTTAATGTGGATTCGCTGCTGTCTGCGCAGTCTAGTTTTGCCCGGCACCAACGCAATGGCTCTCTAAATCAGATCTTTCACAGAAATGGTAAATCTGGACTAACTGAGGGAAGATAGTATGTGGCACCATTTAGATGGCTCCCCATCTCTGATCTGTAGCCTCATCTACAGCACCTTTCCTCAACTGATGATGCTAGACTACAACTCACACCTTTCCTTTATCACCAGGGGCTGATGGGAGTTGGGAGCCCAGCAACATCTGGGTGTCTCCTCCTCTGCTTTTTGTGGATAGTTTTGGAAGGATCAGGGAGTGCAAGTCAGCTTACACTGTAGACTGGTGTGAGCCAGTGTGGTGTAGTGGTTAAGAGTGGTAGACTCGTAATCTGGGGAACCGGGTTCGTCTCCGCTCCTCCACATGCAGCTGCTGGGTGACCTTGGGCTAGTCACACTTCTCTGAAGTCTCTCAGCCCCACTCACCTCACAGAGTGTTTGTTGTGGGGGAGGAAGGGAAAGGAGAATGTTAGCCGCTTTGAGACTCCTTTGGGTAGTGAAAAGCGGGATATCAAATCCAAACTCTTCTTCTTCTTCATCATCTACATGAGAAAGGAGAGAGAGGACCTCCAAGCTTCCTAGATTGTCCTCCTTGTGTTGACCTGTGCTCATCTTCCTTCAGTGTTAGACTGATACGCTTAGGGTTGCTAAGAACATAAGAGGAGTATGCTGGATCAGGCCAATGGCCCATCTAGTCCAGCATCCTGTTCTCACTGTGGCCAGCCAGATACTCTGAGGTTAGCATTCAGCTGAAGCCCAAAGAAGAATGGCAACTGAAGTTGACAGAATATGCACAACTTGCAGACTCAACATATAGAATAAGAGAACAAGAAGAACATACGTTTAAAGAAGATTGGAAAACGTTTATTGAATATATGGGAAATAATTGTGTACAGCTGAAAACGCTGGCAGCATTAAGATAAATTCAACAGTGTAAATAAGTTTTGATGGATGCAATAATGGAATACTGATTGATGTAGTTTCTGTAGAATATGCAGGGATTTATGATATGTAAAATGAACCATGGAAAGAGAAGAAGGGATGTCATTGATATCTTTTTTTTTTAATAAGATTTTATTATTTTCTGTAATAAACAACGAATACATCATACAAATGAAAAGAACAGTTGACAAAACATAAGAAAAAAAACACATCAAACACATTGGAAGAACATAAAAAATAACAAAAATAGACTTATACATACCTAAACAAAAACATTGAAAAACAAAATCATTGTTTAATTCTAGTTTCAGATCTTCTTTGGGGGACTTCCCCCGATCTTCGACTGTTCAATACAAATATACGTTGGTAATTTTGTAACTATTTCCTAAACATTCACTATTATTCTTAATATACTTTAACATACTGGCTAATTATATATAATTCATTACTTAAACAACATAACCTTAAACCTTAAACATTTCTGAACATTCCTAAGCCATTTATAACATCTCTTCTTATATACTATTTTATCTAACATCATCTAGCTAAAGCCAATTAAACAAACTAGTTCTGCTTCAAATATCTAATTTTTCACGATTTTTTAAATAATCTTTAAATTTCTTCCAATCTTGTTGCACCTTCTCCTCCCTCTGGTCTCGGATTCTCGCGGTCAGTTCAGCAAGTTCCATAAAGTCCATCAACTTCATGCCATTCTTCCACTGTCGGGAGCTCTTCACCTTTCCAGTTTCTTGCAAGTAAAATTCTAGCAGCTGTTGTGGCATACATAAAAAACACTCTATCCTGACTGGGTATCTCATGATTGATCATGCTCAAAAGGAAGGCCTCTGGTTTCTTACTAAAAGTAATTTTCATTACTTTCTTGAGTTCATTATAAATCATCTCCCAGAAAGCCTTAACCTTTGGGCACGTGTCATTGATATCTTAAGGATGTAAAACGAGTATTTTAAATTGTAAAACAAATTGAAGCCAGAACTTTTTCTCTTAGAGCTAATGAAGATACAATTAGAAAAAGACTGTCAAAGATTATTCCAATATATGATTACAGCTGCAAGACTGCTATATGCCCAAAGATGGAAATATACAGCCCTACCCACTATAGAAGAATGGCTGATAAAATTACTGGATCTGGCTGAGATGGCAAAGTTAACATGTTTAGTTAGAGAAAAATCATTACTGACATTTGTTAAGGATTGAAAGATTCTCGTGGACTCTTACAAGAAAATGAGCTTGTAGTATCGGGATTTGAAGATTTTAAAAACCCTGTTTTATAGAAGATAGAATGGTTGGATTTTAAGGAATGGATATCATATATAGCTACAAAACATAGAGCCAGAAGTTCTTTTATTCTTTTCCAACTTCTTTAGTTTTTCCTTTCTTTCTCACTTTCTCTTTCTTTACCTCTCTCCTCCAGTCTTTTCTTCTGACTTTGTTCTCTTTTAGACTAAGTAGCTGTTTTTATTTTATATATTTTTAAAAAATACTTTTAATGGGTATGTCTTTTGGTATACCTTTGAATAAGTATCATTGATAAAGTAAAAAAGTTGTTGTTGTTGTTGTTTTATCAGTCAACTCTTCGTGACCCCATGGACCAGAGCAACTGCCTCCCGCAGTTTGGCCAAACTCATGCCAGTCGCTTAAGAACACTGTCCAACCATCTCATCCTCTGTCGTCCCCTTCTCCTTGTGCCCTCCATCTTTCCCAACATCAGGGTCTTTTCTAGGGAGTCTTCTCTTCTCATGAGGTGGCCAAAATACTGGAGCCTCAACTTCAGGATCTGTCCTTCCAGTGAGCACTCAGGGCTGATTTCTTTAAGGATGGATAAGTTTGATCTTTTTGCAGTCCATGGGACTCTCAAGAGTCTCCTCCAGCACCATAATTCAAAAGCATCAATTCTTTGGTGATCAGTCTTCCTTCCAACATTTAGCTTCATTGGATGGTCCAATGTTACAAGAGAGGGAGAAGATTTTTCCTCCATCCACTTTTCCCATCATAACTTTCTCTAGAATAACTTTCTAAACTTCTCCAGCATAACTTTATAAGCTTCAATCATGTTGCCTCTTCCTTGCTTTTTCTCTAAACTAAAAAAGTCCCAATGGATTATTATCTCTTTACATTCATAATTTTTTTGCCATGTTTGCAATGCCTGAAATTGCCCAAAACTGATGGCTTTCCTCTTTCCCCACTCTCCTCCGCCGTTGAACTTCTTCTTGTCCCAAGTTCAGGCATCACCTGGATAGCAAATCAAAAACTTCACCTGTTCCTCTTGGGATGCTGTGCCCGGATGCTTAATGTTCATATTGATGATTAAAAATTCCACGTAGCTTTTCACAAGGTTAGAGGCATTTAAGTATGAATGCCTGGATCACTTCCAGTGATTGTAATTAAATTCTTGCCTCCTTGGAATCCCATAACAATTTTAATTAGAAATGGGTCTCTGCACCCTCCTTTACTTTCTCTCTCAGTTGCGTTTCAAATGCTTTCTTCGTTCCACTTCAAAAATCGCCGTGTATTAGTAAGTGCTGAAAATTCCTTGTATAACTGCAGGGTTTACGGAGTACAAAATTCCACCTTGCTCCGCTTCTGTTTTGAAGTCATATTGAACAAAGCCGAGGCGAGCTGTTCATTTGTTTTAATGCTTTGCCTAACCAGCAAATTGCATGGGACGCAAAAAGGCAGTGTTCACTGTATTTCAACCACCAACACCTCCCCCCTCCTGCAAGATAGCTGAGCTTCACTCAGACTTAGTTTTATTTGGCTATAGAATCGCAAATTTCAGGCTCAGAGAGCCGGTGATGGATGATGGTTTGAGGGGGGGTCAAACTCTATCTCTCTGTTCCACCTGACTTGGTGAGGAGGTTGAGGAGTTCAGCTTAGAGGCACCAACGGGCTGGCTGTGAATTTGTCAAATCCCTCTTTTAAAGCCATCTAAGTTGGTGAGTTGGTGTGCAGAGAATTCCACAGATTAACTATGCAGTGAGTACAGAAGTACCGTATTTCTCTGTGTATAAGACTATATTTTTTCCTAAATTTTTGAAGCTTAAAATAAGGGCTCGTCTTATACACGGATAGCGTATAGTGCACTTTTCTTAATTTTGAGTCCCAAAAAATAGGGGGCGTCTTATACAGGAAAAATAGATGGAAAAATACGGTATTTCATTTTGTCTGTCCTGAATTCTCCCCCATCATTCAGCTTTGTTGGATTACCTTTCTAGTGTTTTAAGAGGAGATACGTTTCCCTCTGAGAATTTTCTTCTTTTAATAACATTATTTTTTGATTTTCCAAAAATAACAAAACAGGGAGGGGGGGACACGACAGAGAAGAAATAATCATAACCAAATTAAACCATAATTTTTTGTTGACTTCCTTCCACTCCCCCTCTTGGTTCCATTATAATATACTTGTTCATGCACGTCCATACAATCTTATATACTTAACAATCCAATTTTAAAAACTTCTTCATCTTATTGCAAGTGACTTTTAAAAGTTATACTAATGTAAAAATCTATACACAAAGCTTAAAAAAATGCAGTAAACAGTTGCCCCTTTTTTATAATATTTTTTCCTGCACAGTTCAGTAATTTATTTTGCCAACCTTCTTCTTTTTCTTCTTAACTTCTTCCTTCCGGGGCTTCTTCCTTCCATAGGGGCTAGTTGGACTTAGCCTGGCATCCAGTCTCGCATATCAGAACAAAGTCTTTTGCTCAAACAATCCACCAAGTCCTGTACATCTGAATATCAAAACTTTGAATTTTTAACAATCATTTCCCACATTTTCTTCAAATCTTTATATGTCTTTTCCCAGTCCTTTTTGGTAATTTTACATTGCCACCACATAAGGTAGCTTCCTAAACCCTTTGCTCCCCCTCTTGTTTATTCTCTGAAAAGTTTCTTCAGCTGGCATGCCCTTCGGGGTTGTTTTAAAGATTCCTTGGAAAATATGTGCTATGTACAGGTGAAACTCAAAAAATTAGACTATCGTGGAAAAGTCCATTTATGTAAGCAATTGTTTTCATTAGCTACTGGAGTTTAATATATGAGATAGACTCATGACATGCAAAGCGAGATATGTCAAGCCTTTATTTGTTATAATTGTGATGATTATGGCGTACAGCTGATGAAAACCCCAAAGTTGAGATTGTTAATTTGGGGTTCTCATCAGCTGTACGCCATAATCATCACAATTATAACAAATAAAGGCTTGACATATCTTGCTTTGCATGTCATGAGTCTATCTCATATATTAGTTTCACCTTTTAAGTTGAATTACTGAAAGAAATGAACCTTTCCACGATATTCTAATTTTTCGAGTTTCACCTGTATGTTGAATAACCCAGAGCTCTAAATAAATGCTAATAGGCAGTAATATTCCCCCCCTCCCAAAAAAAACTGGGAGAAGTAATAATGGGGACTTAATTGCCTCTGAGCTTACACAAAGTGCCTAGCCCTCATTCCTGAAATAATAACTTCCAGACCTTACTAAGTATTAAAGAGCAGGATGAACTGATATTTGGCATATATATAATATCATACTTTTTAAATAAAGAAATTAATCAGTTAAAACAAAATAAAATAAAAAATTCCTTCCTGCACCTTAGGACCAACTAAGTTTGTTCTTGGTATGATGTGCATATTTGCATGTGTTAAGTTAGTGTAAACCACTTTTTTAAACAGAACACTCTATTCGTTGTTTTTTGGTTTGCTTACAGAACTAATTGTTCAAGAACTCAGCCAAACACACAGAAGAATGATTTCTTAGAAAAAGTGTCTTATTCATTAACTTTTGGAACACAAACTTTCAAGACACTGTTCGCTCCTCAGGGTTGCATGCGACTAACATTTACTCGGGGCAGACCCATTGCAGTTAACGACCGACAGCTTGGGTTTACTCAAAGAAACTTAAGGGTTTACTTTGAGTAAATGTCAGTTGAATGTGCCTTTCCCCCCCCTGCGTTATAGATCAATAAACAAGTCTGCGACCCCGTGACTCCAATTATGTGCGTATTTTTTCCCATCATGTTAGCTGTGTGGTTTATTTGCTAAAACATCTCTGCAAACATAACAAGATACATGAATGCACAAAAGGTGGAAGTTTTAAAGCATGAAATAAATATGTAAATAAATTTTAAAAATCAAGGAAAACACTTTGCTTCAGCCAGAAGGCAAAGCGCACAGGGAGAAAGGCAGCTGTGTGTGTGTGTGTGTGTGTGTGTGAGAGAGAGAGAGAGAGAGAGAGAGAGAGAGAGAGAGAGAGACTGAAAAGCTCTATGAACTGCAGCCTCTCCAAAGGAACACAAAAGGCAAATGCAAAATGTCCACAGAGGGGCCCTTTCTGCAGCTGAAAGTGGAGATGCTGTTGGAACAGATTTCCAATAGATTTCTCGCGACTCGGAATCAAATTTCTTTATGCTCCTTAGACCCTGGGGTATGTTCCTGAGCTTGCAGCTGTCTTCGGAGGGAGAACTATTCAGGCCAGGACAAATTGCTCCTAATAAATGGCTGCTTTCTCAGACTCGCTCCCGGAAATTAAATCAACAAGACGGAACTTACACGACAGCCCAGCGGAACGCAGAGCCCAGATTTTCGTAGCCAAAACGTTGGGTTTGTTGATATACCACATCGGGATTCGTCGCCAAAAAAAGAAATAAATGAAGAGAGGGAGTGGAATGGCTCTTTCTGAAAATTTGACTGCTCAGAGGTTCGACTTCTTAACACGACTGCCTCATAACAGAAGCCTATAAATGTTTTAAAATGCACGAAATAAATACAGTGACCTGTTCATCATTCATCAGTTTGCTTAAGAGTGGTGGGGAGCTAAATGGAGCATGATCCAGACAAGGATAAACCATTTTCATCACCATTGGTTTGAATAAAGAGCTTAAACACACCTGACTTAACTACCAAAGTAAGTTGGTGTGCAGGACCAGTTTAGAGTGTAGGAAAAGGCCCTGGGTTCAAATCGCCCCCCAAGCCATAAAGCTCACTGCACACACCACTTTGAGAACCTTGTAGAAAAAGTAGAATATAAATGCAATTTTATTTATTTATTTTATATCTATCTATCTATCTATCTAACTAACTAACTAACTAACTATCCATCCATCCATCCCTGAAGTCTTAAATTATTGAAATCGGGGCAAAAGGCTGAAATCTGAATAAAGGTATTTGATAATAATTGAAAGACTTCCACACAATCTCAAATGGTGATTAGCTTAGATTTCTTCCCCTAAGAAATGCCATTCAGCATATAAGCATTTGCCATTTTTAAAAGCCGCAATTTTTAATCATCTGAGTTTGAAACCGGGCTGCATGATCAAATTTGACTGGGATCTTCCCCTGCTTTCAGTACTTTTGGAGAGCATGTTTGTTTATGGCGAATGGAGTCTTCTGCAGAACTGATCATCGCTGATCAGAAGATCTCACCTTGGGTGATGTAAGCATTAAAAAGTCCTCGCCATCAGCTGCCTGCCTGCCTGCCTGCCTCCTCCTCCCTCTCCACCCCCAAGCCTTCAAAAGGCTCGCCAGATCTAAAGGCGGCTTTCGGGCTGGAGATTCATTTTATGTTTCCTCTCATCCTTTTGTGACTGGACTTACAATTGTGTTGCCTGTTTTGATCCTAACAGGCTCCCTAGGATGAGATACAAAGGGCGGAGGCAGAACTGCAGACCGGCTACACTCACCATGAGGCCCATAAAAACCATTTTGCACACCCCAAACAGATGCCTGCCTGCTTAATGATATTCTGCTTCAGAAAGACAGCGTAGGACTGGTCTGGTAAAAGACGGGATGTCTGGGTCTTCCCCCATATAGGGTTTGTTTCAGATAGGAAATGTCCTGACTCAGGGCTCATCTAGACTTGCCCTTGCTCTTCTTTCTTCTTCGGCGATCACTCGTAGCCAAGTAAGATTGTCTTCCATAAACACTGTTAAGTCATGGGTGCAGTGTCTATATGATTTCAGCTCTTCGTGTAATCAGCTCTGGGTAGTGATTCAGCATGCTAGCAAGGATATGCTAGGAGTCAAGTCTAACAAGAACAATCTCAGTTACAGGTAGGTAGCCGTGTTGGTCTGCCATAGTCAAAACAAAACAAAATAAAAAATTCCCAACAACATCAAACATACCATCTCAGGACTATTTAATTGCTCATCTTCCAACATTGTGTATGCAATCAAATGCCAACAGTGCCCTTCAGCTCTCTATATTGGACAAACAGGCCAAACCCTACGCCAAAGGATAAATGGACATAAATCTGATATCAGGAATCACAAGACAGAGAAACCAGTAGGAGAACACTTCAATCTCCCAGGACATTCTATAACAAGATCTCAAAGTAGCTGTCTTAATACAAAGGAATTTCAGAAATAGACTGGAAAGAGAAGTGGCTGAATTGCAACTAATACCAAACTTAAAACCATGGAGAGACCTGGTCTGAACAAAGACATTGGATTCTTATCTCATTATACATGACAAAGCTATCTTTAGCCATCTCACCCCTTGCCTTTTCCTGTAAGACCAATTGCAGTCGTTAACAGTCGTCAACAGGTTTTCCACACCTATCAGCCTGATCACCCATTCCCACCACCCTTCTGAGTAATACCCCTCCCCACTCCCTCACTATATTTAAGGGTCTGGTGACTTCTGTTTCAGTGTATCTGAAGAAGTGTGCATGCACACGAAAGCTCATACCAAGAACAAACTTAGTTGGTCTCTAAGGTGCTACTGGAAAGAACAATCTCCTTTATTGCAGTAGGAACTTGACTGACTGGAGGGAAAGGGCGAGCTCCTTTTATACTCTCAGGAACAGGAGTTGGGGAAAGGATACATTTAGATTTTGGCAGGACCCAATCAGAGTAAGGATCCAAATTGTGCCAACAAGTTAACCAATAGCAACTGTCACCGCACCCGTTTGAATCACCCTGGAGCGGGAAAGGTAGTTACAGAACTAGCAGTGAAACTCATGTATGCATATTAAACCAATACATAACAAACACTGTCTTAAAAGTGAGTCAATAAGTGACTGTGGAGGCTAATTCTGGATCCACACGTCCTTCCACAGTGGGGACATAGGTTTCCAGGCAGGAGTTGATCATGGTGAGGGTTTGCCAAGTGTGCCTTCCTCTTAGCGCGTTTCTCCTTTTCCTCCTGAGTTCAAGTGTCTTCACAACACATGACACCTTTGGTAAAGGATGTTCTCCAATTGGAGCACTCGCAGGCCAGTGTTTCCCAGTTGTCAGTGTTTATACTACATTTTTTTAGATTTGCCTTGAGAGAGTCTTTAAACCTCTTTTGTTGACCACCAGCATTACGCTTTCCATTTTTAAGTTTGGAATAGAGTAGTTGCTTTGGAAGACGATCATCAGGCATCTGCACAACATGACCAGTCCAACGAAAGTTCATGTTGAAGAATCATTGCTTTGACACAGGTGATCTTTGCTTCTTCCAGTACACTGGCATTAGTTCGCCTGTCTTCCCAAGTGATGCGTACAAATTTTCGGAGACACCGTTGATGGAATCTTTCGAGGCTCATCTAGACTTGCCTTTGTGCCGCTGCTTTGTGCCAGTGTGGTGTAGTGGTTAAGAGCAGCAGACTCGTAATCTGGGGAACCGGGTTCGTATCTACGCTCCTCCACATGCAGCTGCTGGGTGACCTTGGGCTAGTCACACTTCTTTGAAGTCTCTCAGCCCCACTCACCTCACAGAGTGTTTGTTGTGGGGGAGGAAGGGAAAGGAGAATGTTAGCCGCTTTGAGACTCCTTCGGGTAGTGATAAAGCGGGATATCAAATCCAAACTCTTCTTCTTCTTCTTCTGCCAGAAAAGCTGAATAAGAGTAGATGTCAATGGCACTTTCTGCGGATTGATGTTTGCTCTGATTTATTGCTAAAGAACAGGGTTTCCTGTGGAAAGCAATGGAGCAATGGCAAAATCGCTCGGACCCATTATTTCTGGACACAGGGCAAGTCTCCGTGAGTCCTCAGTTCAGCCACCTGTTTCTCCCTAATTGTCTGTCCCTGGGTCCAGCTAAGGATGCTGGATAAATTCGTTTATGTTAGTATTTTAGGCTCAATACACATGCCATTTAAAGCACATTCCCACTCTCCCAAGAATCCTGGGAACTGCAGCTTATTCCTCACAGGGCAAGAATTCCCAGCACCCTTAACAAACTACAGTTCCCAAGACTCTTGGACCAGGGGGATTAAACATGTGGTGTGTGCAGAGACTTAATGAGAATCTGTTAAGTATAATGGAATATTTATTTATTCATTCATACATACATACATACACGCATACATTCATACCCTGCCTATCTGGCTGGGTTTCCCCAGCCACTCTGAGGAATTGACAGTTTAATTGACACTGAAATGAGAATGCCTAAATGTGCATTGGTGATAGGAGTTGCCTTTGAGTTTTTGTCTCCCAAACTTCATGGAGGATGCAAATGAAGCTCTCTGGGAGGGATAGTAAACAACCTAAGGCCAATGGAGGCTGAAATACAGGCTATGCGGAGGGAGAGAGAGAGAGAGAGAGACCTTTGCTTAGAAGTCTGTTTGGATTACAGGTGAAACTCAAAAAATTAGAATATCGTGGAAAGGTTCATTTCTTTCAGTAATTCAACTTAAAAGGTGAAACTAATATATGAGATAGACTCATGACATGCAAAGCAAGATATGTCAAGCCTTTATTTGTTATAATTGTGATGATTATGGCGTACAGCTGATGAGAACCCCAAATTAACAATTTCAACTTTGGGGTTTTCATCAGCTGTACGCCATAATCATCACAATTATAACAAACAAAGGCTTGACATATCTCGCTTTGCATGTCATGAGTCTATCTCATATATTAAACTCCAGTAGCTAATGAAAACAATTGCTTACATAAATGGACTTTCCCACGATATTCTAATTTTTCAAGTTCCACCTGTATTTCATATTTTGTAAGGTGTTGTGCCTGTGCTGGACAGCAGAAGGCATTGTATGGATATTTGATGCTTATGTTTTATCTTGAAGAGTTCTGCCAGTAAAAGTTTGAATAATATTTTTATAGGCCTGGGCAATGATTTCTTCCAAAAGGAGTCGTTTCTTATGCTCCCAGTCACTTCAAACTGCACAGTATTAATATCTGCAACAGAAACTACCTAATCTGTGCTTCCTAAACCAATATGCAAATCACAACATGACTATTCTTCAGAATTGGGTCTCCTCTGAATTTTGCGGGGCATTTCTTCGACCAAATAATGTGGTGTGGTTTTTGTGTGTGGTTTTTTTTTAAAAAAAAAGTTTATTAGGGGAGCAGGATGCTGAATTCAATGGGCAACAGCCTCTTCTTTTCTTCTCATGTTCTTAGAGGTCACCAGACCTCTCTAATATTTGGGTCGCCTCTCATCTACCTGTCTTTTGCAGGAAAGATTTGAGCATGGACCAGAAATTGAGGTTTGCACAAATAATGTGAATTAAAGACCTCATGCAGCAGATCCACTTTAAAAAATAAATAAAACCACAGCTTTTTGTGTTTAGGAACGCGATAGGGAAATGAACTGAGAAGTGTGGCATGAATGAATGAACAGAAACGCGTGTATATGCGTGCGAGATGCAAATAAGCACAAATTCAGCATGAAAGCTCCTTGCTATTTAATCGCCCTGCAAAACAACTCAGAAGGTATGCTCAATAAAGACCAGACACAGTCGAACCTAAGCTTTGTGCAAGTAAATCAGGATGAAGGCCAGAGGCTGGGATAGTTTTTTCTGGCACCAGAGAGCTGGAGCTGCTCTGATACATGTGTGCATTCTTATCGGTTTGTACTTTTTGCTTTTCTGTCCATACTCTCACTTTTGGTCAAACAGGCTCCTCGAAAACCTGCAGCACTTGTTTGAGCAGTGAGGACAGAAGCGCAGCCGAAACCACCCACCTTCTTAGAGAGCCACAGTGGTTTCCAAATCACATTTTTTCCTGTGCCGGATTTTCCAGCTTGAGATGGCATGTCAAGCTTTGCAGCTAACATTGGCGCCACCTAGTGAAGTTTAGATTTCGCAAGGAATGCCGTTGCCACTCTGCTGTAAATAGAAGACTTCGCAAGCGGAGGAATCCAAGACGCCAAACCCGGTGACCCCCTCGGGCCGGGAGGGAAGGCTGCCTTGAGGGCTGATGTTGTGGGCTTCTACCTGCCTCCCGAGCCAGCTGGCTATCTGCCTAGCAGCAACACCCATCAGTTGCCTGGACGTGACGGCACATGGTTGGCTTCGTATCAGACGTGTAGCTAGCCGCTGGGCTGCCGGGGGCGGCAAGCCAAGCGGCACCCATGGGGGCGGGGCGTCGCTCCGTGCGCATGACGTCATGACGCATGCGCACGGAACGACGCCTCCGCCCGGGCCAGTTGGCCCGCCCCTCTCCCGCTGCGCTCCGTGAGCGGAGCCGTCCCGGGGAAAGGAGAGGGGTTGGGCCAGCGAGGGGGGTGTCATTCCCCTCGCTGGCCTGCCCCTGTCCTTTCCCCCCGGGCTCCGCTCCCTGAGCACAGCGGGCAGGGAGCGGAGCGGCGAAAAAAGCCGCTGAAAGGGGGAAAGCCCCCTCTTTCAGCGGCTTTTTTCGCCACTGGCTGGAGGCGGGCCGTGTGCTGCTGCTCCCGGGTGACGGAGGGAGCGGCGGCGCGTGGGAGTGGTGGGAGGGGCCGCCGCTTGTCACCCCAACCCGCCGCTTGTCACCCTGTCACTGGGGGCATACCGCCCCTCCCCAGCGACGCCCCTGCTTCGTATGCCACAAAAGGCAAGCATCAACCAGGCTTTGCTCCTACAGCTTGGTCTGTGCCAGAATCCTGCCCAACACTGGGGAGCAGAGGGGAGAGAAGAAGTAGGAAGGAAAAGTTGCTCATCACCTACAAATATTTGCTGGGTAAGCTGCTCAGGGTTCGAAAAGCAGACTGCAAACCTCCAACAAGGAAAGATCTCAAATATCACCTTTCTTTCCAAGCACAATTCAAAGTGTTGGTGCTTTAAAGCCCTAAATGGCCTCACCCCAGTATACCTGAAGGAGCGTCTCCACCCCCAATGCTCAGGCCAGACAATGAGGTCCTCCTCCAAGGGTCTTCTGCTGGTTCCCTCAGTGTGAGAAGCAAAGTTACAGGGGGGAAGGCAGAGGACGTTCCTGGTAGTGGCACCTGCCCTGTGGAATGCCCTCCCTTCAGATGTCAAGGGGATAAAGAATTACACTACAGTGGTACCTCGACTTATGAGCGACTCGACTTCCGTATTTTTCGACTTCCGAATGACCTCCGGAAGCGGAAAAATGGCCGCCGCTTCCGAAATTTTCGACTTGCGAAGGGAAAGCGGCGGCACGATACCTTGACTTACGATAATTTTAATGCACTTCCGAATTCTCCCCCCCCCCCGTTCCGGATATCACCTTCGACTTACGAAGATTTCGACTTATGAGCACGCCTTCAGAACAGTCGAGGTACCACTGTACTTTTAGAAGACATCTGAAGGCAGCCCTGTATCAGGAGGTTTTTAACACTTGATGTTTATATTGCATTTTAAAAATGCTGTAAACTGCCCAGAGTTACTGGGGAAACCCAGCCAGATGGGTGGGGTAACAACAACAACAACAACAACCGGTGATGGGTGTATCTGCCAATATTGGTTTCCCTCAGTTTCTCATTTTTGCAATCTTAAGATTCATTCTGCACATTTCCACACATTTGCAGGGTTGTTGTTTTTTAACCATCACATTTTGCTGCAAATTTATTCTCTCTCTCTCACACACACACACACATTTTTTGCATTCAGTTTGGACCAGCAGTTCTCAAAGGGTGCTGTGTGCCACACTGGTGGCAGGAGAGGATAGCAAGTGTCGTGGGAAGATTCAAGGGCACACACACAACCAGAATCAGTATCTACACTACTCTTCAAGAACATTGGCTATTCTTCTACAGTTCCCCACAACTTAGTGGTCAGTGAAGCACAAAACTTTGGCACTGTCCTACAGCATCATATCTTCAAGCAATCCATGGGCCGTCTGACTGAAAGCCATAATCTGGTGATCAGACAGGAAGCTCACAGAATACCAGCTGGAAAAGACCAGTTTCTGAGAATGTTGTCTTGCTTGATACAATCGTACCTCGGCTCCCGAATACCTTGGGAGTCGAACGTTTCGGCTCCCCAACACCACAAACCCAGAAGTGAGTGTTCCGGTTTTCGAATGTTATTTTGGCAGCCGAATGTCCGACTCAGCTTCCGATTGGCTGCAGAAGCTTCCTGCAGTCAATCAGAAGCCACACTTTGGTATTCTGAACGTTTTGGAAGTCTAATGGACCTCCGGATCGGATTCCGTTCATCTTCCGAGGTACAACTGCATTTGAAAAGCAGGTTTCTAGACCTTGCTGTGGCCTGAAAGTGTGTGAATCTCAGAGGGCAGAGGAATTGCTGAATAAAATTTTCAATGAACAGAGAGCTAGGATATACCAGTGCCTTCCCAAGGTCAGCCAAACTAGAAAGTTCAAAATAAAAGGAACCATTCAAAGGTGCTCAATCTGCATAATCTATGCAGGTTGCAAAATTCAGGATGTGGCTTGAAACTGCCCCATAATTTGTCATTGTTGCACCTTGGTTCTGGGCTTAGTCTGGAGGTGTGTTTTTTTGGGGGGGGCAGTTTGTGGTTATGAGAGGAGAAAATGAGAGAGCCCCAGAATTGTATCCACTTCCAGAGACTCCCAATTACCTCTTAAATCCGATTTGGAGAGAGGGATAATCCCTTAAAAAGACGGTTCCCTCCTTCTGTCTGTCTGCATCCACTTAAAGGGACAGACTTCAGATAACCAGACCCAGTGGCCTTGTGTCGCTTCAGGGGCAAATGCAGTAACCTTTAAAAAAGAAACACAAACCAAACAGGGCTTGGCATGAGGAAAACTCCCATTAGGTTACAGAAACAAAAGACCACTCTCTTCTTAAAACTCCACAACAAGATGTCTTAACAGCTGGGAGGCTGAGAGAGTCACCCGAGAAGCTGAGCCACTGGGAAGAGCATTGCACCTGTTGAGCTATTTGCAAGCAGGTTTTTGAAGAAATTAAAAGCAAGATAGCTCAGGTGACCTCCGGGAGTTGGGAAGGGCTGGCTAGTCTCAGGGCACCTGCTGGTGCAACACAGCGAAAGCAAATGAATGGGCCATGCATGTTTACCTGAACATTCCTATTTGGAGCATCATGTTGACATTGGTTAGCCTTGGATGTGTTGGAAAGGCACCGATTTTACTACAAAGATGCAAAATAAGCTCAAGATTATTCGGGCCCAGCCCTCAGGCAGAGGATGTTGTGATTCACAGGTGTGCAGCCATGGCAGCACATCTTCCATTCCTTTCTGTGGCAGGACAGAGTTGTGTGTAGTTCCTCTGCTGCACCTAGGTGTGGTGGCAGGTAGTTTGCCTGCAGAAGCTCCTATTCAGTGCTCAGCATCTCCAGGCAGGTCTGGGAGAGAATTCCTGGACAGGTCCACTGTTAGTCAATGGAGACAGATACAGTAGCCTTAATGGCTCAGGACCGCAATACCTCAAGGACCGCCTCTCTCCAGGTGAACCTACCTGGACCCTGCAATCATCATCTGAGAACCTTCTTCGTGTGCCTCCTCCATGAGAGGTCTGGAGGGTAGCGACACGAGCAACTTTCCCGTGGTGACTCCCATTCATGGAAATCTTTCCCCAGGGAAGCTCGCCTGGCACCTTCATTATACACCTTTAGACGCCAAGTGAAAACGCTCCTCTCTAACTAGGCCAGTGATGGCCAAACTTGGCCCTCCAGCTGTTTTGGGACTACAACTCCCATCATCCCTAGCTAACAGGACCAGTGGTCAGGGATGATGGGAATTGTAGTCCCAAAACAGCTGGAGGGCCAAGTTTGGCCATCTCTGAACATTAAACATTGGGAAGAACTTTCTAGAACCGTCTCCCTCAAGCGGCTGTGGGCTCTCCTCCCTTGGAGGTTTTTAAGCAGAGGCTGGATGGCCATCTGTCATGGATGCTTTAGCTGAGAGTCCTGCATTGCAGGGGGTTGGACTAGATGACCCTCCGGGTCCCTTCCAACTCAACAATTCTTATTCTGATACTCTTTTAAATTTGTGGGATTCTTGGTTTGCTTTTGCTCTTACTTTTATTATGTATTTCGTGGGTTTTTATCTTCTATTTTCCTGATCTGAACCGCCCTGAGATCTACAAATGATGGGCCGGAAATGCGGGTGGCGCTGTGGTCTAAACCACAGAGCCTAGGGCTTGCCGATCAGAGGTCAGGGGTTCGAATCCCCTACTTGCACTTTGACGTGCTTTCGAACTGCTAGGTGGGCAGGAGCAGGGACCGAGCAATGAGACCTCACCCCACCACGGGGATCTGAACCGCCGACCTTCTGACTGGCAAGCCCTAGGCTCTGTGGTTTAGACAACAGCGCCACCTTACTTACTTGCCTTTTTAAACCACACCCAGGTTCAAAACAAAATAAAAAATAAAAAAATCCTTCCGGTAGCACCTCAGAGACCAACTGAGTTTGTTCTTGGTATGAGCTTTCGTGTGCATGCACACTTCTTCACATATCTGAATGAATAAATCCTGCTTGGTTCATTTCGATAAAATATCTTCCCGGAGAGAAAATTCCCCATGATCTTTGTTTTTTTTTTTAAAGCTGCCTAGATTTCAAAGCCTGTTGCGTCGTAGCGAGTTTGTTCTTGGTATGAGCTTTTGTGTGCATGCACACTTCTTCAGATACACTGAAACAGAAGCTGTTCCGTTTCCCCTTGAGGAAGGCGTTTATGACTCCTCTTGGAATAAGCGTCCAGCTTATCTGGAGTGGAAGCGACCTGCTGGCTCATAGTTTTATTTACTTAAAAGAATTTCCAAACCACTTTATGTTGCGAAAGAGGTGTACGCTGCGCCCTACGCAAAAACAATATCCGTTACAACAGAAATACAACCTAAAACCTACTTCAGAGAGCCGTCATGGTGTAGTGGCTAGAGTGTGGGGGACTAGGACATGGGAGACCAGAGAAGCTAGATGCGTTGATAATAAATTATCGTCGCTATCTTTATTTTTATAACCTGAGAACAGAAAAGCAGTGGTGGGTGAGGTCCATGTACGCCAGCTCCCCAAATTCCCCACCCCTCCCCCAAAGCCCCACACACTACAAAGTAAGACATTGTTTAAATAATCCACTCTATTTTATTTTGTCTTAAAATAGTTTAAACTTTATGCTACAGACTTGTTTCCAAAAAAAAACAGAAAGTCTCATCTTGCACCAAAAAATATATATATTTTATAACACTCTGCTTTATTATTATTATTTTTTTTCTTCTCCAAAGACCATTAAATACTAGATGGAAACGAGAATGAGTGTTAAAAAGAACATTTTTGTCTGGGTTTTTTCGTCTTTTTTTTTTAAATTCAAGAGTTACACAACTGAAAACAATAAACTCTAAGCATTATTTATTTATTTTTGTCTCCACTGGAAGATTCCAAGCTTGAGCTCCAGCAAGAAGAGCAGAGCTGCTAAAACTAGGCCTGTAAGGAAAACAAAGAGCCCAAGATGTAGGTTGTCACAGCCTGCCAGTTTCTTGGGTTAGAATCTGTATTTTTGTGGCACAAACGCCACATTTTTTAAATCAAAGATCCTGCTGGTTTGCAAGGCATGCCTGGCTAGCCAGGATGGGTGCATGTTTCACAGGCCTGTGCAAAGACGATCAAGTGCATTGGTTCCTAGCCATACGATGGCTACAATTTCACTTATCCATTGAGAAAAGAGAAAATCAGTCCCAGCGACCTTTCGCTCTCTCAGACAAAGATGATGAAGGAATAAAGGGAAAGGGGGAAAAGGAAGAAGAAGAAGAAGAAGCAATGTATCCAGTGATTGCGGTTTGAATTTTTAGTTTCTTTTCTCGTTCTCTTTTTCTTCAAAGAACATAGCTTTTAAAAAAAAATTATCCAAGTCAGCAAAAGAAACGTAGTGTTTTTTTGTTTTTTAAATTAAAAGAGAGAGACATGAACTGGTTATCAAGCTTGGAGTTCATGATTCCTTTCTAAACAAACACAGTGCACAATTGGAGGAAGTTTGGTTAGAATGCAAGTCATTTTTTTATATGTACATGGAAGTCACAGCATATACAAAGTTTTTTTTTCCCTTCTGCTTCTTTCTTTCTTTCTTTCTTTCTTTCTTTCTTTCTTTCTTTTTTTATGAAAAAAAAAGGAAGGACTCCTCGATGCTTCTGGTACTGGCCAGCATAAATGGGAGGAAACTGGGATTACCAGGTTAGTAGACCAGCACATGCTCACATATTTTCTAAAGAGAGCCAATTTTCATGTTTCAAAAGGCAACTTCATTAACCGTAGTAATGAAGCAGCTGCTCTCGGCCAGAGGCTGCCTGGTTAGCTTGCTCCGGTGCCCTTCGAACGCACCTCCATCTGAGTTACTTCCCCGTGATGCAATCCATGCAGCAGTCACATGCATGCGTGAAAACTGGAAATGGACATGCAGGCCGACTGGTGTTTCTCACCTGATTGCCAACATGCCACAACCAACTGGGAAGAGCTAGGCGGCTGACCAATGCCTCATGGCTGTGCCATTCACACACACACACACACACACACACACACACATCACATGGGACAGGGCCACGAGAAAGCAGTTCCCAAGCAGCTTTCTCGTGTGCAGGTGACTTTGAGCCTGGTGTTCATTTAGCAATGTAGTTCGAGAGCAATGGAATCAGCGAGTGAGGAGAAAAGGAAGGGATGGCCTTTGGGGCAAAAGATCTGCAGGCACAACTGATAGCTTTAACAGCCTTGGGTGGTAGGTGAAGACATTGTTTAGGGCCAATGTGTCCTGTGCACGGTAGTGGCTGGAGTGGCGTTGCCTGCCTGGCTATCCAACATGGGGGATTCTACCAATAGTGGACACAGTGTCAGATTGGCTCTGCTGCTGCTCCTGCAGTGCACTGACCTCTCTCGCACCCTCCCCTCTTGGTTACCAGCAGCAACCTCCACGTTGAGATGGCAGGTGAGTAATGCCATGCCACCCTGCTGTTCTGGCAACCACTGCCTGGGTCTGCTGTACATCTTCAGTCCATGCTGCTTTGCCTGCCATAGCAAGCAGGACTCGGATTTCACAATCTGGCAATTTTAGCTCGAGGGAAGGAGACACTAACATAGCAGGCTGAAGGCGGAAGAAACTGCCCATGAAAATACTTTTCCAAAAAATAATAATAATAATAATCCTGAGCCCTGGGCAACTACTTCAGGGAGGGTGTTGCAGCCTAGACTTCTCTCACACATCCTTGTTTTCCACTTTGCGGGGATGTTGCTAAGATGGCAGAACCCTGAAACATGCAATTCCTTTGCCTTCAGACTGAAATAAGGACTCACCACCTCTCAGATGTTTAAGCAACAGGCGTAGTCTCCAGGTCAAAAGCTGGCAAGCCCAGTGGTGTCTATTGGAACTATGACGTAATCAATGGCCAGGACAACAAAGCATTCTCTGTTCAACAAATCAAGTCCTGACTGCCTCCATCTAACAACAAAATCCGAGTCTCAGAGCCCAAGTCCACCTTGTGGTCATTGATAGAGTGGGTGAGGGCAGGAGATACAAACCATCCCCTCTACAGAAACCTGCAATCAAGTTGTTCTTTTAAGAGTGACCACATCCTTCCCACTTTATGACGTCAGCAAAACTGCTCATAGCTGGCATCAAGAGCAATCTTAAGCACCTGCCACTTCTGCAGAACTATCTAAGGCAACCCTCTCCCAAAAGTCTTGCCCACTGAACCAAGCTAAGAAGGGGAAACAAGCCCCATGCTGTCCTTCAAATGACAATCAGATGGGGACTTAGAAAGGTCTTTTTAGCATAAAGAACTTTGTGGGAAGCATAAACGTTGTTCAATTCAACGTAACAACACAAGCAGGGATTGCACAACAAGGAGATTTTAATTGAAAGCTGGCTGTGTGTCATTAACCATTTAAAGGTAAAGGGAACCCTGACCATTAGGTCCAGTCGTGTCCGACTCTGGGGTTGCGGTGCTCATCTCACGTTACTGGCCGAGGGAGCCGGTGTACAGCTTCCGGGTCATGTGGCCAGCATGACAAAGCCGCTTCTGGCGAACCAGAGCAGCGCACGGAAATGCCATTTACCTTCCCGCCGGAGTGGTACCTATTTATCTACTTGCACTTTGACGTGCTTTCAAACTGCTAGGTGGGCAGGAGCAGGGACCGAGCAACGGGAGCTCACCCCGTCGCAGGGATTCGAACCACCGACCTTCTGATCAGCAAGCCCTAGGCTCTGTGGTTTAACCCACAGCGCCACCCGCGTCCCTCATTAACCACTTAACCAATGTCTATTCAACAGGCTGTATCTACTCCAGTGTAAATGATGACTGAACTGCCCCCAAAGTGCAGTCTCCTGGCTTGGCTTTCACCAAAACTCAGAGGGACCAGGGGCTTGATCTGCCCCCCCCCCAACTTGGTGAATGCATAGGTTATATAGGGCTTTTATAGACAAGAAGCATGGCAATCCATCTTGTTTCCCCTCCAATACCACCCTTCTGAATGCGAGGACATTCCTCTTCTGTTCTTATAAGGCTCAGCATGAACTGAAGTTCCTTCTCAGCTTTGGCATGTCCTACCCTTCCAGAGAGAGAATATTCTTACTCCTTGATAACCCAGGTACAGAGTGGTAACCTTACCATATGCAAAGGTTCGGTCCACCAACAGCTACTGCCGTTGCATAGGGAAAGATCATTTTATAGCCACCAATAACAGACCTGAAACAACTGCATGAATGCCGTTTCGAACTGTCAAGACATTCAAGGAGTCTTGAGGAATAAAGGGCATTGCCCACATATTATTCAGAAACTGCCCCAGATGCACTAATGATTGAAGCCAACACCGATCAGGAATCAAGCGAAACAACTTTGTCTGGGTGTGCAATGGACTCTACAGCTGAAAGTGACTGCACAAACATGAACGTCTAATGTGCCCAATGAGCCCAGCTGCCATTACATTGCCATTACATTGTTCTTGCAAGAGAACGGAAGGCATGTGGGGAAGGAGAAATCTCGGCTTGCGGCAAATGCCAGGACTTGCAGGAGGCATTTGCAGAATCTGGCCCAGGGAACCGTTCTAAGGTGAAGCCCAGCAGCACTCAGTCGAGTTTTTAAAAGAAGGTAAAATCAAGGGCCATTTCTCATGTTAGTATGAAAAGCAAAGGTACACTTACAGATCAACACCTCATCTCTGAAGATGCACACGCACAAAGGGAAACCCCAATCCCGCCCCCATTCTTTTTCTTTTCGTCTACATGAAGTGATCCATATATACAGCAAAGCTTCCTTCGCTGCTCCAGATTTCGCTGCTCTTTCTACAATCAAATGAATGAAGGCAAAGCCGTGCTGGGTAATTCTCGGGGGTGGGGTGGGAATGTAACAGGATATGTTCTACTTTTGATCATACATGCTTTGCATACACAGCCTCACACTTTCCTCTTTAGGGTGGTAATATTCAGAGAAGCAATGGGAGGCTTCCTCTCTGCGAGTTATTTCTTGCTCTGTTTTGAACAGAGTAGGTGCCAGTCACCCTGAGAAGAGATTGAACTGGGCCTACACTGTAAACACTCGCCCAGCTGAGAAAATGCTTCCCTTGGAAGGGGGAGTCCCTAGCGACCCTGCAGCCTCCTCTAATTCTTCTCTTGCTAAGAGGAGGACAGGAAGGATAGTGTGCTAAAGGTTTGTTAAAAACCAAAATTCCTTTGTACAAATGCAGCCCAGGGCAGAAGGATCCACTCTAGTGCTCATGTTCTGCTTTTACATACCTCCAAACACGTAGAGGTACGGGTTAAGCTGCACCCAGACCTTTAAATCTTAACATGAAAACCACACCTGAGATCAGAAATTAGGTACTTTTGTGACGCTTCACTTCCTTGTGCTTTTGTTTGCTTCGGGTGAACAACGACAATAACAAAAAATGAAAAAGGCTGTAACAATCTGGGCCAAATGACCAGTAACAGTACAGTAGTCCAGAGAGAAAAAAATAAAATGCACTCTTATTAGGAGACTGCGCACTGAGCAGTGTGCAAGCTACAAATTATGTTGAGAACAAGCTTTAGGGTTTTAAATAGAGCTGCTCAGTGCATGCTATAGGCCTTTTGTGATCAAGTCCTGCTGGTTTTGCAACCAAATCGAATTGCGTTATGAATGCCCCCTTCTAAGCTCCCACAGTTATACTACGATCAAGATGGGGGCATTCAGATCTATGAACAATTTGGGCCAGTGGTGTTATTTATTTATTTTTAAATAAAAAAAATGCAAGGGGGGGGAAATAATAATAAAGCCCCACATGTACCAGCGACATCCGTTTTAGTGGTGATTTAAAGCAATTGTACGGCTCTCTAAAGGGCGTGGGTTGGAAGGTGTCACTGCTGCTGTCAACGAATGCTCTAAATTAATCACACACAATGAAAAAAAAAAACCTGGAAGTTGTTATTGAAGTACAGTGCCACTAAGTTTTCCGTAACAGGGAAAGCTCCCTTTGACTACAGAGGGGTCAATATCTCAAGGAAAGTTCTTGATGATGCAATTTTAATTGGAGGGTGTCGGGGAGGGGGGCGGGGAGGAGTTCAGAAGAGGAGGAATACCCTCCCGGAGGACTCTGAATTCCAGAATGCCAGGAGAGCGGAGGCTTTGAACACCGAGGCGATAACCAGAAACTTCTGTGCCACAAAAAGGGAGAAGGCGGCTAAGTGACTAGAAAACACAGTGAAGTAGCATTACAGTAGGTATTTGCGTCTGCTGTCCTCGTCCAGCGTGAGATCCACCACTTCGGGCGGCGAAGACCAATTCTGCGGGGGGGCCACACCTGTCCATGGTTCAGATTGCCGGGTGCACTGCAGGCCTGAGCCGTGTTTCCGGGAAGACACACTCTGAATCACTCCTCCCCGAGGATGGACGCATCTGCGGGAAGCAAAGGGGAGACAAAGCACGTGGCCGTCAAGGCTCACCTATTGGAGCACAAGGTGGGGTTTACACCAGTGGTTGTCAACCTGGTCCCTACTGCCCACTAGTGGGCGTTTCAGGATTCTAGGTGGGCGGTAGGGGGTTCTACGGCACAAGCTGAATCCTCATTCCATTGAGCATTGATGGGCGGCAAGGAAATTTTACCATCAAGAAAGATGGGAGGTAGGTATAAAAAGGTTGGCTATCCCTGGTCTACACGGATGCATTAAGACCCTAATTTCTTTGGCAAAGGGCTCGCCAAAATGAATGCATCAAAGCAGGGAGAGGGAGACAGAAAAATTATGTCCAAGTATTGGCTGAAATGTGATAAGGGAGGGAGGTGTAAAAGGGCTTTTAAAATGTAGCATAGTTTGAAGGAATTAACTTCATGTGTGAAATGGGCACCAAAGGATAATCACTGAACCGTCCTTACAATTTTTACAGCGCTTGAGGGTGTTTCAAAGCACTTTGCTTGTTATTCTGGATATTGTTGTTATTTAAAAAAATTAGAATGCTCACAGCATGACACCATCAAAGCGGTGCAGAGGGCAGAAAACACGAGTAAAACACGGGAACACAAAAATACAATTAAACATAAAGCATTAAAAACTTCCCGATACAGAGCTGCCTTCAGAAATTCATGCAGATGTTTATCTCCTTGACATCTGATGGGAGGGCGTTCCACAGGGTGGGCACCACTGCCAAGAAGGCCCTCTGCCTAGTTCCCTGCAACCTTACTTTTCGCAGGGAGGGAACCGCCAGAAGGCCCTCGGAGCTGGACCTCAGTGTCCAGCCTGGACAATGGGGGTAGAGATGCTCCTTCAGATATACAGGGCTGAGGCCATTTAGGGCTTTCAAGGTCATTATTTAAGCAATCCATACAGTAGCCATACCAAGGTCAGTATTATCATCCTGGCATTTACCAAGGTGGGAGGTTTAGGCGAAGAAAACAGTGGCTGGCCCAGAGCCTAGTCAGTCAAGAACAACATCTGGGGCATTTCTGAGATGCAGAGAATGTTACAAGGATTGGGCTGTTACAGGATATTTATAGAAGCTGTGGTCTTCTGTGCTGAACTAGTTGATGCAATGGGAGTAATGAGCCCATCCGTATCTCCAATCCGCTTACTCCTGAGCACGGGTAAGTTGAGTGACATGCCTGGGGGGGGGGGCTGGATGAGGATATGGGAGGCACACACATTTCCTGCAATGCTCCCCTAACCTGCATGTGTAGGGGGAGGGAGCATCAGGGGAAACGGCCTGATGAGGCCCTTGGATTGCAACCACACCTGACTAGATCAAAGCAACGAGAAATATCATCCTGTGCCGCTTTTTTTCCAATGACACGGGTTAAAAAGGCCTTTCGCATTCTATGTAATTTTGCAGAGATGTCAACGCACCTGAGAAAGCACCCCACTTCCAGATTTCCAATAACTGTTTTAGCGTTCAAAAGGTGACTCTGGTATTTGAAAGGCGAACCCGCTTACAGCCTGTATACCCCCCCGCCAAGGATGGAGAAACCTGGGATTAGAGCTACATCACGTGCCAGTGGCCAGAGACAGTGAAGGGCTAACTCTCGCCTGGTTGGATACCTGCTATTGGCCAGACACCAAGGCCACCTGCAGCTTTTCTCCCTAGAACGAGGAGCATGAAACCAGGACAACAGTGGCTGTCTATGCCCAGATGCTGAGCAGGCTTCCCTGTACCTGGGTAGAGTGGGGGGGGGATCTTATGCTGCAGACCTGCCTTCACACTGGAAACTGAGGGACACTTGGGATCTGCACCTTTGCTCAAACGGTTCTTCACTCTCGCTTCTTGCCTTGCCTTTTGACACCTCACTGGCTTCCTCCTCTGCTGGCACATCACTTCCTCCTCTGCTTTCACTTCTCCCTATGTCTGGAATGCTTTTCTCCCCTGCCGCTTGAAACACTTCTTTCCTGTTTTAAAAAAATGATCTTCTTAAGACTCAGCTTGTCCCTTTGCTTTGCTCCCTTATGATTTTGCTGCTTTAGTTTGTTTAAAAATAAGCTTGCAGCGGCTTGTAGCAACCGTGCACACTATACGGTATGCTGAAGACACCCTTCTCTGTGCCCTGTGCCTCTGGGTTCAGCAGATTCCGTAGCATCCAAATATCAATCATATATTTGACGCTAGGTCCATATTTAATGTGTATGCACTTCCGGGGTTAGACAGGGAAAAGGCAAGTCATCTTAACAGAGGGAGGGAGAAAACCTACCCACAAGTGGAAAAAAGTAACATGACCAACTGATCTGCATTTTTTTTCCTTTTCAAAAATTAATTCCAAGTATTTAGATGGACTCGGTGCTTAAAAGGGAAATCAGTACCTTGCGTGTTCCTGAACTCCCACGATCTCCACCTCGCTATCTGATGATGCTATATTGATTTCTTCATTGACCTGGGTGTTGCTGCTGGGGGCTTTGCCACTTGCCAGGAATCCAGCATTCAAGTGATCTGTAGAAGACAAAGAAAAAGGACAATCCGACCCAAGATTCAGCAGCTTGGTCACCCTTGCAGGAAATCCTTAGAAAGAAGCCGTTTCTCACCAACGCCAAGCAAAGACCCATTCATCAGCCTCCCATGGCAAAATATACCAGCCATGGATTGGGAGTGAGGGGACGGGGAGAAGACTTTCCTTCCTGGCAGACCCTGCTTTTGTATAAAGAAGACCCTTCATATTTTTTATGATGGATTGCCACCAGGTTGAACCTGACACACAGTCTACTGTCCACCTGCTAGGAAAGCTTCGGAGTCCCCCCCCCCCCAATCAGCCTAGCTCTACAAAAAAATAAACTCGAAGAGCACTTTTGGATTTACAAAAGGACCCAGAGGTTAACAAAACTTTGTGAAATATCCTTGGAGAATATAAAAGTGTCCCTGAACAGTTGTGTGGTCTGGAAGATTTTTGTGAGAAATTCCAGAGAAATATCTTTCTAAATCATTGACACCAAACACCAGATCATTCAGAAAAGGTGGAGAAAAGGAAGGAAAGGAAAAGTGACACATCACACAGAGAGACTTGCAAATAAAAATAAAAATGTCAGAGTAAGTTAGTTTTACTTGCATGAGTCAGGCTTCCGTTAAGGGGCCAACTTTTACTGGTCTCAGAATCCCATAAAAATGTTAGGCTTCACTCATGGTCTTTCATCCTTTGGAAGCACTTAATCAGAAGTTCAAAGGGACCCAGGTGGCGCTGTGGGATAAACCACAGAGTCTAGGGCTTGCTGATCAGAAGGTCAGCAGTTCGAATCCCTGCCACGGGGTGAGCTCCCGTTGCTCGGTCCCAGCTCCTGCCCACCTAGCAGTTCGAAAGCACGTCAAAGTGCAAGTAGATAAATAGGGACCGCTCCAGCGGGAAGGTAAACGGCATTTCCGTGTGCTGCTCTGGTTCGCCAGAAGCGGCTTTGTCATGCTGGCCACATGACCCGGAAGCTGTCTGTGGACAAACGCCGGCTCCCTCGGCCTATAGAGCGAGATGAGCGCCGCAACCCCAGAGTCAGACATGACTGGACCTGATGGTCAGGGGTGCCTTTACCTTTAATCAGAAGTTCAGATATTCTCTCTCTCATTCTTTCACAAGCTTTTGCAAGGAACTGTGCACATGTTCTGAACCCTATTGGTTTGTATTACAAAAGGACTGGCCATTTTTGAGTAGCTGAGGTATTGGGAGAAAAGGGATTAAACTCAGGATATTTATTGGGGAATGAAAGGAAGAATATCTTTTTTTTAATTAAGAATTTATTGGATTTTAATAATAAACATACACAAGATACAAACACTACAAAAAACAACAAAACAAAATACACACAAACAAAACACATATTTATCCATCCTTATCCTCTTTATAATCCTTAGTTTGGGACTTCCTCACGTCCTCTCTTCTGCGTTCATTTCTAATCTTCTTTAGTAACTTTGTAACATTATAAAATCTTATTTCTCACACCTAATCTTAATCTTACAGCCATAAACCTCAAATCTCAAATCTTATTCTTATCAAACTAAACATTACATTCCATAACTCAACCTCTTATATCCTCTCTTAACTTAACTTCTAATACTGTAGCCTATATATCAACTGATTCCAATTTCGCCTATTAATAAATCACATCTTAACAAAATCCTAAATATTTCTTCTAATTCTCATATACCATTTTCCCTCAGGTTTCGGAGTTCCGTGATCAGCCTTTTTTCCATATCCCCTTTACAAATTCATCATTTACCCCACACCCCTCACCCCAGAAGAATATCTGTCTGTTTAGGACTTCCAGAGAAGTGGTCAGCCACAGGTGCTCTAGGGGGTAATGTCTGCCTGCTTGGAATACAGCTTGTCTCCATGCCAGTTCGGCCATATTTACAATGTGTACACTTAAGTTTTCTAAAAGCGAGCAGTGGAAAGAATGGGTTTGCATGCCTAGTTCCTGCAGGCCTGATGACCTCAGGCTACAGATGAAGAGTCGCGGCGGGGGGACAACAGCGTAGGCCAGGTAAAGGAGCTAACATAGGACTGGGACAATGTTCCCCATCTCACCTGTCTCAGCATTCAGCTCTTCTAGCAGCCCTCTCGTCCTCCAAGTAGGCCCAGTGTCCTGCTTAGCGACAGAACTGTTGTGCTCTTGGACTACCGCAGCTGCCAATAGATTGTCTACATTCACCACTTCCGGGTCGGAATTTGTGTCCGAGATATCATAGTGAGCCACAACCGGAGCTCCATCTGGGAAGGAAAGAAAACCCGCAGCTATTAAGACCGCAAGCGGCTCGGAGTGAAGCACAAACTCTACTGCTGCTTTGCTGCCTATATACCGAGCGTCGGCGTTTGACTACTAAACAAATCAAAAGCAGTGACAAAACTTTTTCATTTGATATAGATCAGCCTTCTCGGATGGGGTGTCCGCCAGCTGCTTTGGACTACAGTGGTGCCTCGCAAGACGAAATTAATTCGTCCCGCAAGTGTTGTCATATAGCGGAAATTTTGTCTTGCGGAGCACGGTCGGAGGAAGCGCGGTCTTACGGGGGGAAAATCGCAAAACGTTTTCGTTTTGCGAGTCACGGCCATAGGAAATTTCGTCTTGCGAGTCACCCTTCCATTAGCGAATGCCTTTTGTCTAGCGAGTTTTTCGTCTTGCAAGGTACCACTGTACAACTCCCAGCTGATGGGAGTTGTAGTCCAAAATATCTGGGTGGCCCCAGGTTGCAGAAGGCTGGTGCAGACCATAAATGTCATTTGTTGAAGTAATATGCAAGTAAATGCTTTACATAACAGCAATATCATTTATCTAAAGTATTACTGGCAATGAAATATACTTCATATTTCCCACAAAAGAAAAATAGAATCATAGAGTTGGAAGGGACCCGAGGACCCTCTAGTTCAAACTCCTGCAATGCAGGAATACGCAGCTGTCCCACACGGGGATTGAACCTGCAACCCTGGTGCTATTGGGACCGTGCTCTAACCACCTGAGCAATCCAGTTAAAACTATCATCGGACTACTTTGTGCAGATCTGACAGATCTGCCCTATTTCTCCCCTTTAACTGAACTTTATATATCTGTATGAGGTTTCCCCTTGGTCTGGAAAGTGCAGTGAGTGTAGAATGCTTACTTGAGGGACCGCCTTCTCCACCACTTTGATTTACAGGGCTTGCACTCTTAGAAGTGTCTTACAGTAATCATTCCACGTCCGTCCAACTTTCAGGGTGGCAACAACTATGCCACGGAACTCCCTGCATGTTAGCCCTATTCAGGCACTCTTGCTATACTGCTTTTTTGACGCTTGCTAAGAAGACTTTGTCCAGACCTATCCAGATATGTATCTGCTTTTAAATTCTGCTGGTTTTATCTGCATCTCATTATAATTGCGGAATGCACACTGCTTAAGAGATTATTCTTTATTTTATCGAGTGGATTATACATTTTTTTTTATAATTCAGTAAACATCGGCACTTCTGCGCTTTTGAAGATTTCGAAAGCTGTAAGCACGGATGCAGGAAAAGTGGTGCAGAAACATACATGTGCGAACACATGAAGCTGCCTTATAATGAGTCTAATTATCATTGGTCCATGTGGCCTTACAAGGTACACTCTGAATGACAGCAGCCCTCCAAGTTCTGGGGAAGATGCCCTGTTACCTGAGATGCTCTAACTGGAAATGCCAAGGGCTGCATGCAGGCAATCTACTCTGCCAACGAGCTATGGAAAAGGTGTGTCACATTTCATCTGGCAACTTACAATTAAGGGGGGGGGCATTCACATCAAATTCACATCAAATTCTTTCCAAAATGACAGCAGGGTATTTTTGTTGCTAAGTGAGAGGAGGATGCCGGGGTAGGTGGGTGGGTGAAGAGCGCCAGATGGGCTGCAAGCAAAGCACGGCATGCCTATTCTCAATATAGCTGCCTTAGAAACAACCATCTACTCCTATGAAAGTGGGAGAGAGGAATGGAATGGAAAGAGCAGCAACTATGTAGACTGAAGAATCAACAGTTCAAGCTAGGCAATGAGGCAAACTCAAGATTTGGCTGTCGGAAACACGCAACTTGCTTGTGGTGTTCAATCTTCTCCTGCTCCTCCACATCCTGGTTTCTAGGAACAATAAAGGTAAAGGGACCCCTGACCATTAGGTCCAGTCGCAGATGACTCTGGGGTTGCAGCGCTCATCTCGCTTTACTGGCCGAGGGAGCGGCATACAGCTTCTGGGTCATGTGGCCAGCATGACTAAGCCGCTTCTGGCAAACCAGAGCAGCACATGGAAACGCCGTTTACCTCCCCGCCGGAGTGATACCTATTTATCTACTTGCACTTCGTGCTTCCGAACTCCTAAGTTGGCAGGAGCAGGGTCCGAGCAACAGGAGTTCAGCCCATTGTGGGGATTCGAACCGCCAGCCTTCTGATCGGCAAGCCCTAGGCTTCTGTGGTTTAACCCACAGCGTCACCCTTCTAGGAATAATAGTTTGCCTCAATGTCTGAGTTAAGCAAATTATGGGTATTACTGATCATAGTCTGTCTCCAAACTGAATGAGAAATCATGGTTTGAAGTGGGCTTTCAACTCTAGATTGGAGGCAACCCATGATCAGCAGTACTCATAGTTTCAGACATCACAACAACTTATAGAATCATAGAATCCTAGAGTTGGAAGAGACCACAAGGGCCATCCAGTCCAACCCCCTGCCAAGCAGGAAATACCATGTTTACCATAACCCAGGAAGCACAGAAGGTAACTGGCATGTGCAAGCACAGAGTGTGTTCCCAATGACCAAATTATGGTTTGTTTCATCTGCATTGAGCCAGAATCTCACTAGTCCATACAGTCATGCATTATCATGGCACAAATCTTTGTGACACAAAAAAACACAGAGGCAGTCCCTTCTTTAATTTATATGGTTCAGAGTCCTTTCTGAAGACTACACACCTGAAATGCTCCGTCTTAGAATAACCTGGCGGGGAGTAATTTTGAAATGTTCTTGGGGTTTTCTGCTTTTTCAATGAGCAGCAGGCACCCCTCCCACTCCCAATGTCACATCACAAACAGTTTTTGCTATTCTCCTCCATTTCAAATGTATTCTACTATGAAGCATTGTGCGTTTCAAGGGTTCATGTGTGTCAGCATCAGTCTAAAGTTTCCTTAGGCATGCAAACAAGTTAAATGGATCTTTGGATTTTTAAAATGTGAGAGCAGCTTTCTGGTTCAGACCAAAGGTCCATCTAAGTGCAACATCCTGCTTCTTTCAGCAGACAACCAAATATTTTTGGAGGCCACAAGCTGGACATAAAGTCAATAGCCTCCTCTGCTTTTGCTCCCCAGCACTTCATATTTTGATATACCGTATTTTCCGGCGTATAAAGACGACTGGGCGTATAAGACGACCCCCAACTTTTCCAGTTAAAATATAGAGTTTGAGATATACTCGACCGCAGATTCTCCACCCAGCGTATAAGACGACCCCTGACTTTTGAGAAGTTTTTCCTGGATTAAAAAGTAGTTTTATATGCCAGAATATACAGTACGCTCCTATAAAAATGGAAGTTTCATAAAAGCCATCATGACTTATAGTTGTTTCTCCATGCATCTGACTTGTCCCCTTTAAAACCACCACGTGGAACGGGATTTTGTAAAGTCTGCAATACAACCCTTCTGGAGGTGGTATTATTATTATTATTAATACCCCACCCATCTGGCTGGGTTTTTCCAGCCACTCAGGGTGGCTCCCAACAGAATTAAAAGCAAACTAGAACATCAAACATTAAAAACTTCCCTAATCAGGGCTGCAATGCATATTCTGAAAGAAAAAGTCACCCTGCTGTCAAGAGATCTGACCCTCACAGAATATAAAAAGAATCCTTCCAGTGGCTAATGGGGATGTGCAAATGGGATACAGAGCCCAATGATTTGCCAGACATCCCCAGTGAAAGGTTCTGACGTCACAAAGCTGGGGAAGACTTTGAGATTCCCTACTGCCTGTTTGGACAGAGGATACTGGGCTAGATGGACCAATAAAAATGATTCAGTATAAAAGCAGTTATTCTCTTATATAAAATGGCTGTCAGCTACCATGCAGTATAAATCCCAGTGTAATCCAATAAAGTATAAGAATAATGTAATATATCATGGGAAATGAAGCTGAAGTTTTAGGAATCAAAGAACCCAACTTTAGAGCAGACCCAAAGTTCATCCTGTTTCCTCCAGTGACCAACCGAGTGCTCTGTGTCATAGGGATTTTGGTCAATTTTTAGATTTCATTTCTCAAATAACTAAATAAATCAGGTAATTTAGCAAGACGTTTCTTAATTCCATAAGGAACCAATTCCACCTAAAAGTATCCCAAAGTCAGTTCTGTAAATTACGTTAAAGAAACGTACAGAAGATTCAGGATAAACCAGCATCAATAACAACCTGCTTCCCGAAACAATGTCAGAGTTGCAAAAATTAAGACAGATTCAACTTAAATAAAAGGTAAATGGAATGGTTAACTACTAGTATGTACAAAGGGGACAATGATCCAACACCAAACACTGATGATTGTAATGCGGGGAGGAATCATAGCCAGTTGCAGATTGACATTTGCTGTTGAAAATAGGGCTATAAACTTTATATGAAACAGTGAGAATTTTTTAGGTGGGAAGTGAGGATGTGTGTTACAACACTAACTGGCGTGCAGAATTAAGCAAAAGCATAATTTTCCTCCCCACAATATCATCAGAGTTCAGTGCAATATGGTATCAATTGACATTACATGGTCAATAAAAAATGTTTTGAGTGCAGAAGATACGAGGGTCAAGTACAATATTGACTGTTTCTTATCTAGCCAATTAAGGAGCTACTCATAATGAATTCCTTTTCATGTTTTGCAAATGCGTTTACTTTAATTGTCAGTAATATTGTCAAAAGTAGAATCAGACAGGTCTAAATGAGCCAAATTGTATTTAGACAATAACTGGAGTCAAGTCAAAATTGTACCACTCCTACATGTATAATCATGCAAAAATGTATAATAAATGTATATACATGCAGAGTGATATTCTTATCACCTACCCAGAGAATAACTTGGGTGAAAGTCTTCATCAGTAGGAAATACAAGCATAAACTTGCTATCTGTAGCTCCAACTCCTGTATCTTCCACACTTCCAAACAGCACACCTTATAACTTAGCTTAAATTTTTAGCATACATTGAACAAACAGTTTACATGCTGAACAATAATTAACATTTGTCAATTATGAAAATAAACATTTAAACTAGGTTTCTTTAAAAGAAAAACTGGCAAAAGTCAAATGCCCTAAAACTGTCAATGGAAGAGTTGTGTTATTTGATTACTCTGGATTCTCAAATGAGATTGGGAAAAGGGAAATTTCTATGCATGTTTGGATTCAGCTAAATCCAGAAGTAGCCCAGGCAAAAGGCAAACGAAGCCGATCATGGGCAGGTGAGGGGAAAGACAGGAAGGTGAATAATCTCTTGCACAAGCCCTGCTGGACTTTAGGGGAGCCATACAAGGGCATTCAATGAGACCTGTACAGGGAGGAAACTGGCAGAATGAATCCCTTTTTTACTGGTGGTGGGGCGGCTTATGAATTTTCTGACTCAGGCTGCAATACACTTGGGAACAAGTTCCATTTAACACACTGGGGATTGTTTCTGAGTAAATATGCAAAGGATTGGGTTACGTGGCACCAAAAGGTTTTGTCTAGGCCCTGGCTAAAACTGCTGTCCTGTTAGGAAATTCACAACGCAACTTCCTGCAACTTTGCCATTTCTCTCTATCTGCAAAGCCAACTGTCCTCTGATATGTTGTTCACTTCTGTATCACACCTAGAGAATGGCTATGGCTATGCGGGTTTACTAGTGGCAAGCGTTTGTTTCCATAGCAGAATGGAAGCTTACAATCAGAATAGGTAGAAATTCAGGAATGAGACCCCGGTGCCCAAGAAAATTGACACTCTCCCCATACTTGCATGGGATAGAACTGATCGGGGGAATCTTAAGTTAGTGTCTTCCCGACTCTGCTGCAGTTCAGTATGCACGCCCCACACTCCTGTGCAAATGGGCTCCCCATTTACTTTGGCAGAGACAGCAATATGGTACATGCAAGAGATTGTTTACTGGGAACTGCCACCTCCGCTGAAATGAATGGGGAAGCCCCTGTGGGAAGGCAACACTACGCATCCGAACAAAATGGAAGGCAAGAGAAACAAAGCTTTGGGAAACAATTGCATTGAAGAAAGGGCAGGGGAGGAAATAAGCTCCACATTTGGGGATGAGAAACAAACGACGAGTGGATTATCAGATGCAAAGGTGGAAAATATAAAGAAGTAGGAGCCCCACCTGGGCAGGCTAAAGGCCCAGCTGGTCCAGAGTCCCCCTTCCCTCAATGACCAACCAGCCACCCTCCTACAAACACATGAGCAGTGCATGAAGGCAGCGGGTCTCCACTGGTGTTACTTCCAGGGGCGTAGCAAGGGGGGGGGCGGGCCGCCCCAGGTTACATAATGGAGGGGGTGACAAATTATCAAGGAACAATTTAAAAAAATGATTTTTTTAATTTTTTTAAATGCCTGCTCCGAAGGTCTTATTTTACTATACTAGGGATTATATAGCTATATATGAAATTTCATGCATATCAGTTAATATCTTGACCCTCCTCCACCAAAATAGCTGTTTTCCTATGTCGTGAAGGCTGAAATTTCAGTTCAGTGGAGCACTTACTGTTCCCAACCCTAACCCTGTGGAAAGCCATCTAATTAGACTTTAATTTGATTTTGAGATGTTTTTAGGAGGTAATTTAATTATTGTTTGATTTTATACCAATGTTATGTATCTGATGTTAGCCACCCTGAGCCCGACTTCGGCCGGGGAGGGTGGGATATAAATAAAAGGGATATAAATATTATTATTACTTATTATTACTTGTTTGTAAGAAAATATGAAATAACATAAAACCATTTTTGCGGGGGGGGGGATCAATGGGGGGTTGACAAGAAATTTTCCGCACCGGGTACCACCTGACCTTCCCATGCCGGGGGGAGGGGGGGGACAAAACATTTTTTTGCCCCCGGGTACCAATTTACCTTGCTACGCCCCTGGTTACTTCCAAACAAGAAATATTCAGTGGCTCACTTCTTCTGAGCCTGGAGCATTTAGCCTTCATGCTTAATTGGCAAGCCAATTCTTTTTGGATTTGTCTAATCTTTTAAACAAAACAAAACAAAACAAAACAAAAAAAACAAACATGAAGCTACAGGCCACCACTTCATCCTGAAGCCGCAAATTCCCTGAATCACAAATTCCCTATGAGGAGTACTTTTCTCTTGTCTGTCCTGAGCCTGCTGCCAATCAATTGCACACAAATCACCCGGTTAACTGCCGTTCGCATCCAAGCCGGTGCAAATGTATGAGGCGTGGCAATGATGGCTCTGCAACACAATTTGCTGGCCAGCTCACGTTTGCTGGGTGAGCAGCACAGAGAGACGTCTCCATTGGGAAACTGACATGGAAAAATAAAACCTAGCATGGCGTTTTCACATCTGCAATTTCAGAATGCACACCAAGGGGGCTGCCGGATCCTGCCACGTTAAGAACTGCCTGGAATATCCAGCCCACAGGCATTTTTAATCCAGCATCATGTTTCCCACGCATGAAGCTGCCTCATATGGAGACAGACCATTAGCCCATCAAGCCCAGCCCTGCCTGCAAGGTGTCAGCTCTTGTACGGCAGGGGTGTCCAACCGTTCGACTGCGATTGACAGGTCCCTTGCTGCTAGCGATGGATCGCGGGGTCTTTTTTCTCCGTGGGGGAGAAAGAACATCCACCCCTGCCTCCTCGCTCCGTCCTTCAATCGCGCATGAACGCAAAAACGGAAGAGTTCTTCTTGTTTGCTGGGTGATCGTTTGGTGTGTTACTTTTGCCTACCCCCTAAAAAAAGCTCAACAACTTTGACCTGCTCCCCTAAAAAAAAAGAAAAAAAAGCTAGGATTGAGCTTGGGACCTTGCGCATGATAGGCAAATGCCTTTAGATGCTTGTAGGATTTTTAACTGTTTATCCTGGTGGTCAAGAGAAACGTTGACTACTGAGGACTCAATTCACGATCATAGCTGAAATAGGGCGATTGAGGAAAAAAAGTGGGAGTTGTTCATATGCTCAGGAAAACTGCAAGGTTTGCAGAAGTATCAAAAAAAACACCCTTTGAAATGGAGCAGCTCGCCATCCCCCCATAAAAACAATGGGACTGTGAATGCTCTGTGATTACCAAACACTACCAAGGGATGTTGGAAAAGAAAAGCAGTGGTGGGGCAAATTGGCTTGCTTAAGCTTATAAAATCCTAAAGGAAGGCATGGCTTGTTCCTCGGTATTATTGAGATCTGCATTAACGGCAAAAGTATTCACCCCAAATAACTATGCAGTGGAATGGAAAGAAGCTTTGCTTAAGAAATTCTGGCTCATGGTTTAAGCAGGCCTCCGTGTCTTTCTTACAGATGGAAATGTCTCTGCCTAGACCAGTGTTTCCTAAACTTGGGTCTCCAGCTGTTTCTGGACTACAACTCCCATTATCCCTAGCTAGGAAGACCAGCGGTGAGGGATGCTGGGAACTGTAGTCCAAGAAATAGCTGGAGACCCAAGTTTGGGGAACAATGGCCTAGACTCTGGAATATGGGGAGCAGAAATGCTGCCAAGGCCTTAAAAAAATACACCAGCTACGAAGAAGATAAAGGTTTGCTCTCCTGCATTTTTAGCAGCTCCGAGTGACCTTCATGAATCTCCACGTCCCCTCATCAGGCATGAAAACATGCCAAGTATCTTAAAACAATTGGAAACTGTTTTCTGCAGGCGCCCAACACGTCATTCACCAATATAGAACTAAATTTTAGTGAGAAAAAGTGGAGTGAGAGAAATGAACAAATCAGAACACAAGGGGGGAAATGGGGTGTCAAGATCCAAATGCAACTGTACCTCAGTGCTAGGACTCACTTTTTCAAACAACTTTATTTTATTTTATTGTTCCTTTCATTAAGAGCTTTTCTGAGGACAACTGGCGCTCAGCTTGCCTCAGCCTTCACTGTGGGAGCTTTGAACACCTTCTTCCTTTGGTTTTTTTTATAATACTCCTGGCCATTTTTTCTGAGTCAGGCTTTTGGAATTGAATATTTGGCTCCTGAACAGCTCTGAATAAATGCCTTTTCTTTAGTTTTTATTTCCCCCAAAGTTTGTTTATCTTCCTGGGAGGCTCAGACTCCACTCTTCATATTGTAAACATTTTTAAATCTATTTTTATCTTAATTGATTTCCTATTTGGACCATTCAGGGTGTTAAATTCATTTACCTCTAGTTCCCTCTCCCACCACCCCAAGAACCTGTTCCTTGGATCCCTCCTTACATAGGTAATCTATAACCCGCTCCTTATTCCTTAAGTCACATTACTATACACTGGAGAATTTAGTAAGCTCTTAGCTAGTTTGGACTGGTGGAAGTTGAAGGAAAATGCTGTTTAGGGCATGCTTTAGTGGCAGCCGTTTTGTTAAATATTTTTATTTGCCAAATTTTTTTCCAGTTAATTGCTCATTATAAATTGTGTATCCCTATTTTTCGCTCCATAAGATGCACTTTTTTCCTCCTAAAAAGTATGGGGAAATATCTGTGCGTCTTATGGAGCGAATGCTGGTCCCTGGAGCTGAATTGCCCAGGGGCCAAAAGAGGATCAGAAAAGGCTCCCTTTCCTTTAGAAGCTGCAGAAATGTGAGTTGAACCCCATAAAAATGGGGCTTTTCCTCTTTGCTTTTCCCCCTTTGCAAAAGGAGCTTTGCTTTTCCCCCTTTGCAAAAAAGCTGCAAAACTTTTAGCTGATCCTCAAAAAAACAGGGTTTTTCCCTTTGCAAAAAAGCTGCAAAACTTTTAGCTGATCCTCAAAAAAACAGGGCTTTTAGAGGAGGAAAACCAGAAAAACATTTTTTTTCTTGTTTCCTCCTCTAAAAATGAGGAGCGCCCTATGGTCCGGTGCACCCTATGGAGCAAAAAATACGGTATATCTCCATTGTGTTGCCTTATTCTTTAATTTTCTACTGTTTCTGTGTTTAATCTCATTTGCACCCCTCCTTCAGTTAATATGAATTTCATATTATTCCTTTCCACTTTTATACTACTCTTACATAAAAATTAATGTATTATTTTTTTTTCTATCAATGCCAAGTTTGCATGTTTTCATCATATGTCTGCTTACATTTAAGTAAACCTTTCAGGTTTCCTGCATTCTGCGTGTGATTTTGGCACCTTCCTGGTTAGCACTACTAGTTCAAGAGAGCGACATGTAATAATCTATTTTTAGCTCTCTCCTTCCCAATTTTTGTTGTCGCTCCAGAGGACAAGGCTCAAACGAATGGGATCGAATGGCAAGAAAATGGATCCTGGCTAAACATTAGGAAGAGTGATGGTAGAAGCTGTTTGTCCGTGGAATAATAGCCTTGGAAAAGCTCATTCAGAAAGCATCCATGTTGCATGCAGATGACACCAGGTTCAATTCCTGGGATCTCCAGGTAGGACTGTGAATGTCCCCTGCCTGAAACTCTGGAGAGCCACTGCAATTCAGTGCAGACAATACTGAGCTAGATAGACCGACAGCAGCTTCCTAACTTCTAGATCCCATTTTATGCAGAAGCTGGAAGAAGATCCTCTGGGGAATGGTGTAATAGGGAATTTCCTGCATTGGCAGCAGTTTGGAGTAGATGCCCCTGGTTGTGGAACACTTTCGTTTTGGAACGGACTTCCGGAACGCATTGAGAACCAAGGTATTGTGATTGCAACCCCGAAACAGGAGCAAGACTATCAGGTGAATGCATGCTGCAAAATTTTGCTTCGGGTGCCACTTGTCATCACCAAATCCAGCCTTACAACAGTGACAAATGATGACACACGATCACAAAAACGAAACAAAGAGAGCCACAAAAACAAAACCTCAAAACAAATAGCAAAAACAGACCTCAGCGTAACACTCAAAACAGAAGTGTGGCACTCAAATAGGACGCCTTGGTACTCAAACAACTTGGAACCCAAACACTGCAAACCCAGAAGTATGTGTTCTGGTTTGCGAAGTTTCTTTGAAAGCCGAATGTGCTCTGTTTTGAGTGCCACGCTTCCTATTTCAGTGCCACACTTCCATTTTGAGTGCTATGCTGAGGTCTGTCTGTTTTTGCGGTTTAATCTTTGTGGCTCTTTTCGTTTTGTTTTTGTGGTTGTGTGGAACCCAGTTCAGCTACTGACTAATTGATTGTGTGACTGAAGTACATTGTTTATTGCTTTCATTTTATGGATCAATGGTCTTGTTAGATAGTAAAATTCATGTTAAACTGCTGTTTTAGGGGTTGCTTTTAAAAGTCTGGAACGGATTAACCCTGAAACAGGAACACGTCTATCAGGTGAACGAATGCATGCTGCAAAATTTTGCTTCAGGTGCCACTTATCACCAAATCCAGCCTTACAACAGCGGCAAATGATGACAAAGTGATTTCTTTAAAAAACAAACAGACCTTCCAATCAGGAGTAAAACAAGTACTGTACAGCCAAGCAGCACATATGGAGCTGCAATTATTGTTACTACTAGTGGAAGACCTCACACTGGCAGGTCTGTTTCTTTACCATTAGAAACCTTGGTGCACAAACATGCTGGTTCTTAGAAGAAGCCTCTGCCTCCCTAGATCTATGCCTTCTCTGCATTTGCTTCCTCAAGTGCTAACAACTCAAACTACTTACTTTCTTTGGCAAACTATACTGGGCATGCAAAAAACAACAGTAACGGTTGGTTACACCAGAGGCTTTACAGCCACCTTCACCAACTTGGTGCCCTCCAGATGTTGCTGGGTGGCAAAAGGGCAACCAAAATTATCAAGGGGATGGAGCGACCTGCCTATGAGTAAAGGCAGCAGCGTTTGGGATTACTTAAGTTTAGGGAAGAGGTGAGTAAGAGGCGAATAAGAGGCGAAATTTATAAAGCTATTCATGGCATGGGGAAAGTGGAGACAGATGTTTTTCTCACTCTTCCATAGCACTAAAACTTGGGGAAGCTGAGGATCGGAAGATTCAGGAGAGATAAATGAAAGTACTTCTTCACACAGCTAAAACGTTGGAACTTGCTCCCACAGGAAGTAGTGAGGGCCACCAACTTGGATGGTTTTAAAAAGGATTGGACGAATCCATGGAAGAAAAAGCTATCAATGGCTACAGAGCCATGATGGCTATGCTCTGCTTCCACAGTCAAAGGCAGTAATGCTTTTGAATGCCAGCTTCTGGAAGCCACATTGGTGGGGTGAGAGAGTGCTCTTGCACTTGGGATCTGCTTGTGGGCTTCCCAGAGGTATCTGGTTGGTCACTGTGGGAACAGGGTGCTGGAGGAGTGGGCCATTGGCCTGATCCAGCTTAGCTCTTCTTAACTGTCATCATAACCGACGACGACTGGCCATTGTGGAAAGGGTTGATGGGGGTAAGGTGCCACAATGTCTGGAGGGTACCAGATTGGAGAAAGCTAATGCCCAGTGAAGTTTACAAAAATAAATCGATAAATACGCAGCTCGAGAAGCAGGGATGTGGAGGGAACGGTGAGGTAAAACAACATGGGGCATTATAGCGTCTATACGGGAGATGCAGAGATAAGTGGCTGCAGAAACCAGGTAGAAGTGAAAAGTGAAAGATGAATGGAACTGAAAGGAGAGGGGAGACGTAAAACTTTCCCAAGCAGCACCTGAGACAGTTTAGCTAGATTTTAAAATAAAACTCCCCCCCCCAAAAAAGGGTTAGCTTTATATTTTACATTGTGATAAGAATTTTATTAATATCTATATTAATTCTAGGTTACAGTAGTTACATTTCTGAATTTATACAGTTTGGCAAGGAATACACATTTATAAATACAGTAAAAAGAATAGCATAACCATATTCTCTCCAAAATCATAAAGTGAAATGAATTTTAAGAGAAATTAACATTACTTCACCCTTCACTGCACAAAGCTGCTCCCATCCATTCAAGTTTTCACTGGGGTGGGGTGGAGGAATTATGCATTTGATATAAGTTGCTTATAGTTGATTTAAATATTAAAACCCAAACAAAATCATGAAGGTATATGCAATGGGTGATATCCAATATTAGTGATAAATCATGTAAGCCCTCTTATTTCTAACCTGAATATAACTCAGTTGGGTATTATCCATTAAGAACCAATTCAAGGTAATTACTCCTTTCTCCAAAAAAATAAAAAATAAAAAATTTACCAAGTAATAACTTCATGCCATGCAGTAAAGTGGACAGAAAAAATAATTTTCTGTAAGCAGTCATGAGGGGCATGACATGGCATAGCTATGTCGGCACATTGAATTGAAATGTCTAGGGTTGACGCAGGCACATTGAGAAATTTATTACCTCCCCTCCTCTTGAACCCTAATCTATAAAATGGACATAACCACTTGCTACCATAGCAAAGGGAAAGACAATAAACAAGTGACTTCTGAGCACAGGCTGTGAAGGTACACTGTACAGCAGTGATGGCCAAACTCGGCCCTCCAGCTGTTTTTGGACTACAACTCCCATCATCCCTAGCTAACAGGACCAGTGGTCAGGGATGATGGGAACAAAACAGCTGGAGGGCCAAGTTTGGCCATCACTGCTGTACAGTATTTCATAATCTACTCAAATCAAAATTACATCAAGGTAACGACAACATGTGAGTGTTAGTGGTGGGGACTAAACATTCACAGTGTGACTTGCATGTCACTGGTCACTGGGCTGAAAGCAGATTTTTTTCCTAATGGAAGAGATGAGAGTACCTCTTCGAAATCTGTCTCTCAACTCTCTCTCCTTCTCCTTTCCCTTTCTCCCCAGATATAACTGATGCTAAAGCCCAACTAGGTTTAAATACGATTTCACACCCGGCTTTTAATTATTGGTAAAAACCTAACTTTAAGTAGTATTAATCTTGGTTCATAGGTAGCAAACACTCTGCAAGTGGCAGCCAAAGTGGTATTTCCCAGATGTTGCTGGACTACAACACCTATCATGCTGCGCATTACATGCTGCCAAGGGTGGATGAGAGTTGGACCCAAATAACATGGCTCTACATCAGTGTTTTTCAACCTTTTTTGGGCAAAGGCACACTTGTTTCATGAAAAAAATCACGAGGCACACCACCATTAGAAAATGTTAAAAAATTTAACTCTGTGCCTATATTGACTATATATAAAGTAATTTTTCAATTTTTCCCACGGCACACCAGGCAACATCTCGCGGCACACTAGTGTGCCGCGAAACAGTGGTTGAAAAACACTGCTCTACATGAGCTAAATCTGCACTAAATCATGATTAAAGTGGGGGAGAGGGGCAGGCAAACAGGAACATGTGTGCCCAAAAAACGTCCTGATAAATGAACAGTGGTTAAGAAACTGCAAAATGTAATATCCGGAAGGAGATTTTGATGTGTTTTTCTTTCTCCACTGTGAAGGGTTTCCATAAATAAATTGCTGTCCTAAATTTGAACCTTTTACTTAAAAGACTAAGATAAAAATATAGAAATTCTAACATCATGAGTTTAAGGAGGTAGGGGGAAACTGGTCTATTTAAATTACAAGACATATATTAAAATAATGTAAACCATATCAAAAATTAATTTGTCACTCAGAACAATCTATTCAGCCTGATAAACTGGTTTCAATCTCAAGTTGTTAAGAAATGCCTACAAGAGCCATGATGAGGGATAAGTGCAATGGCACGAATGCCATTTTTTTTTCTTTTTAATGAAGACAATGTTCAGCTATTCCACATCGTCAGTATTCAAAATCAGAACATGGGACAGGCCACTCACCCTTGAATCTGTAGCAATGATAGTACTGAAACAATACAACCAAAATTTATTGTGCAAGTTGAAAATTATAAGTGTTTTTTTTTCTGGGGCTCTGAGGGCATGATCAGCAATCCATATAATTGCTGGACCCTGAACCACCATTTCCTCCTATGGAGAAAAGCTTTAAGGGGGTAGCAGGATCTGAGAATAGGACAACTACGTGTCCATCTAGAAATAAGGCTTCTCGCAAATTATCTGGGGGTAAGGTTTGCAAGTTGCTCCTTTCGTTCTAATAACACAACCAGGACATATTCCATTTATTGGGCCACTAGTAATTATTTTTTATTTCCTCCATACCTTACAGATTAAAAAAGATGAATGCACAGTTAAATAAATCAGTCAAACCTATGGCAGCTTCATATTCTACTTTGCAGTTGGTGGTAAAGATACCCACTGGTCAGATTGCAGGTGGTTGGTGCATAGCATGCTTAAGGGATCCAGAGCCAGCTATGAATGTTTCTACGCCTTCCTTCCACCCCTTTCTTGAGAAGCAAATTCCCTCTTCTTGCCTCAATCATGGGCAAGGAAGGTGTCACCAGCCATACCAATGGTTAACACAAGCCAGGGTTCCTGTTGAACTGGGATCTGAAAGTCAACAAACTGTGGTTAAATTAACCATGCTTGTAATTAGTAGTAACATTTCCCTTAAGGCAGGCATCCCCAAACTCGGCCCTCCAGATGTTTTGGGACTACAACTCCCATCATCCCTAGCTAACAGGACCAGTGGTCAGGGATGATGGGAGTTGTAGTCCCAAAACATCTGGAGGGCTGAGTTTGGGGGTGCCTGCCTTAAGGTGTCTGGAGGGAAGGGGATTTACTTCTGAGGAGGGAAGGCACAAACTCTTTCACAGCTGACTCCTGGTCTTTTAACCACAGCTAAGAGGGAGACAGCATTACATCTCCATTGTCTTTCAGTGGTCACCAAATTAAAGACAAACTGTCTATTGAATAACGCTGTACTAACAGAGTTATAATAAAAAGTACTGCTTTGACACCAAAGGTATGGTAGCAGTGTAGAGAAACCACAGGATTTTACCGAAAACAAAGGTGATTATGCTTTGCACTGGCAAAGAGTGAACAGAATGCTAAACATGATTATTCATAAACATCAAAAGACCTTTCAGGGTCTTCAAGTAAAACTCCCATCTATTTTCAATATTAATTTCTGCAAGGGGCTTCTAAGAACAAAATTGCAATAAAATTACGCTAACAGGATTTTAGCCAGTTACAACTAGTTTCAATCTCAAAACTATTACATTGTGAGATGCCTATAGCATAACCTGACTCAGCTGATCTAGATTCTAAAACGCCTGTATCATCCATTTAAAAAATATGCTTTACAGCATGCTTGAGGCAATGATGTTCTACAAAAAAAAGCAGCTCCTGCATGCTTGGGAAGACCTGTAAAGTTGACATGCAGTTCCGAATATATTTCTAAATGCTTAGATGCCTATTGGTACTAGAAAGGGGTACATACTAACTTCAACAAAATAATCACAATAATTTCTTAATTTTAAAAGTAGGTAAGGACAAATCCATAACGTTTTATTCAAGGCAAAAAAAGGAGAGAGGGAAAAGAAAAGGTCTTGTCAAGATTATAAAAAATTACTCTGCTGTTTGAAATCAATCAAGTTAATGTACACATGATTTCATATTAGGGAAATATCAAATTTACATCAAAACACTCATATCAAAATTATACAAGGAAAGATTTAACACCAAAATTGCTTTAGAAACCATTCATATTTTCTTTTACATAAAATTACATCCTGCATAGCCTTTCAACTGTTACCCTGAAAATACAGCTTTTTAAAAGCAACGTTTATTCTTAAAAGACATTGCGTAGAAGATAGGGCAGGGAACGCAGGTACATATTTTCAAGTTATTTTACTTTCATAAAATCAGTTATGACATTAGAAAAGGGGGAAGGCAGGCCAATGAGCAGGCACACAGCAATAAAAAGGCAGGGATCCAAAGAGTTATTCTACGAATGCCCCAAGGTCTTGGAAATGTCTGTTGTCATTTTTGAATGCTTGTCATTGAACAGCACGCCACATCACAGCCTGCTTTCAAAAGCCCCCTCAATTCCATGAGCACTTTGCCATGTGGTACAGGAAGGTGGTGTTAGAGGAACACAGTCCTTGGCCATGAAGAAGCAGCCACCCAGTTCTCTGGATGTCAGCCAATGTTTGCAACCTGTAATTTTAGGTCCTAAGAGATTCTAAGCACAATTACTTGAAAGCTCCATTGAACTTAAAAGGTAAGCATGTTTAGGCTCACACTGTAAGCCCGAAATAGATGCTTCAAACTATAAGCAATGTCGTTTTGACCTTTTGTTTGCCTATAACACAACGGAAGGGGTAATGCTGAGCTACTGTACAATTTGCATTTGAAAGCCTAACTGGAGAAGGAAAGCTGAAAACTTTCAATTTCTATTATGAGAACAAAGTTTATCTAACCAGCAACTTTATAAGGTTCATTACTCTACACAAAGCTACTGCCCAGGTGTAGAGTTTACCCCCAACCTGCAAATTACACTAATTGAAATAATGCTTAGGCATTTTCAACCAGAGGTGTTAGGGATATAGTTCAATGATTCCTTCAAGGCTGGCTTAGAACATGCTTGAACTGAAACATAGGTTAAAGCAATGGCCACAATCCAGAAAGTCATACAATAAGCACCACATACTTAAATCTTCCACATGCTTGTGCATCCCTCGCACCATTAAATTTACACTTTTGGGAGCTGTAGTCTATGTCACCCAAGGGGCGTGGGGCAGGTAAAATGTGAAAGTTCTACCATGCCACCAAGACGTGGTTTGAATAAGAATGTCTTACACTGCTTCTAGAAGACATACTAGCTTGGGTGAGTCACATGGGGAAGAAAATTTAGAAGCTGAGAGGCAGCCACCAAGAATGCCACTCAGTGCACCTTGCAATTCTGACTGGATGCCAGAAAGTTTCTAATCTCTTAAATGTAATGCTGATAAAAAGGGAAGAAAGTTGGCTCTTAAGTATACTAGATCAGTGGTGGCTGACATCAATTTGAACTGGCAGGGCCAAAGGGAAGGAGACCAGGGTGGATAAAAATCAATGTGTTTTTTTTAAAAAAAATGATTTTTATTTTATTTAAATCAGATTTTTTTATTTAAATTGGATTTTCAAAATGAAATGCTGTTGGAGAAAAAAATCTTTCTAAAGATAAGTTTTCTATATAAGTTACATTATAATTTGAAGGCTATTTATCAGGAAATAAGGATCTGTTTTAAGTTTTCACATGCGGTACAACAAAGTCTAAGGTTTTTTTGTTTTTGTTTTTTAAAATTGTTTAACCACATCAGTTAACAAACATGGATACATATGCTATAATGTTATTGTTTTCAGTTAAATAAATTGTTTAAATTGTTATTAAGGAAATGATTATTTTTCTCCTTCCAATAAAGTACAGCAGAAAAGTTGTCCAAATATAAACAGTTAACTTATTAAACCTCACAATAATTTCATAATTATCTGTCTATGTATTTCTAATAGTATAACCAAATCAGTAATTTTTATATAACTGTAAAAACTACTCTGAAAATTTATTATTCCAAAAATGAAACCTTCACCTGCTTGTAAATATTAAGATTATATCAGCAAGAATATCTTTCTGTAAAAAAAATTGATTTAAATCAGGGGTCCCCAAACTAAGGACCGGGGGCCGAATGCGGCCCAATCGCCTTTGCGGCCCACGGACGGTCCGGGAATCAGCATGTTTTTACATGAGTAGAATGTGTCCTTTTATTTAAAATGCATCTCTGGGTTATTTGTGGGGCCTGCCTGGTGTTTTTACATGAGTAGAATGTGTGCTTTTATTTAAAATGCATCTCTGGGTTATTTGTGGGGCATAGGAATTTGTTCATTTTTTCTTCAAAATATAGTCCGGCCCCCCACAAGGTCTGAGGGACAGTGGACTGGCTCCCTGCTGAAAAAGTTTGCTGACCCCTGGTTTAAATCAGGAATCAGGTCTTACTGACTTGTGATTTAAATTGTGACTTAAATCAATTTGATTTAAATGATTGCCTAGAGAAAGCTCAACAACTTGCCCATGAAGGAGACCATCAGTTGGTGGAGCCAGAGGCAATGACAGGCAGGAAAAAACAAATTTGTGTTGTCCCCATCCTCCTCTCTCTGCTAGTTCTACAATGGCAACACTAAGGCCAGGGAGGAGGAAAATGATAGGCACAGCTACCTCCTGGGACTGGTTTTAATAAAGAAAGCAGGCAGCTGGGGATTGGCTAAGGTCAGACTTGAAGCTGGTGGAGCAATGCCCCATTTGCTGTAACAGACTGGCCTCCACTGTACAAGACCCTGATGGACATGTACAACAAACCTTTGCATGGGCTGCCTAAAGAGACTCTCTGGATTGCAGCCAGTGTACTTTGTTCTTCCTCCATGGTAGGTCAGATTTACCCTTGACCTTTTTTGTTCTTTTTACTTCAATACAGGCTTCTGGAGTTTGTGGATAGGTGGCCTAAGTGTTTAAAGCAGCCATGCTGGCACAATAAAAAACTTATTCAACTTCTTTTATTAAAAACATCAAATTTTCTAGAAGTTAGTGTAACCCAGGGTAGACAGGCCTATTGCTTCTATCTCTCAAATTCCTGTGGTCCTGGGGTAACGTGAGTTTTTACCAAAACTAAATGTCGCAAACACTTGTGAGAAAAATAAAAGCTAAAGAGGGACTATGAATACTGGTTTATCAAATCATCTCGTCCATAGACTGGCCAACTTCAATCCAACAGGATTGAAGGAGAAACCCCTCAAAAATAGGACAAGCAATATATAATTCTGTTTATGATGCACAATCTAGATACTAGCATTTGTTTAAGAAAATATTCACAGGGTATACTGTCTGGGTACATAAGGCTGCTTTCAATTCCAAATTTGTATTTCCACATATAAACACTTTTGGCATGCAGAAGGAGCATACAAGTGAATACATTGATTGCTCCTACAGTAAGACACACACAAAAAGATCACTAAATTGTATCTTGCCAAGCTTTGGTGATGATAAGCTGGAGAGGAGAAGCATTTCAATGGTAACCTTAAGTACAAATCTGTTGTCTTAAAAAATAATAATCCAACACTGGCAGTTAGAAAGCCTAAACAAGGAACCAAAAAAACAAAAACAAAAAACCATATGGAATACAGCTTTTGCAGTTCAATAAAGGTCAACAGGAAAAGTTTGGGAACCATGTTAAGTCTGTGATTGATTCAAGTTGGGTTCTGCGATATTCCCATTTTCAGGAAAGATAGCTGGGAAATTGTTATTTAAAGTTGCAGTATCGGCATTTTGACAGCTCACATAAGAATTAAAGGGCGGCTGTGGAAGCACTTGGCTATCAGGCACCTGCACAAATACCCCTGCCTGAGTAGCTGGGGAGATTCTTTGGCCAGCTAATGGTACTTTAGGTTCCCTGGGCTCCAGCTGCTGCTGCTTGCTTTCTTCATCTGTGTCAAGGCGGGTTAGCTTTTCTATCCACATGCGAAACTTCTCCTCTGTCTGCCTCTGCATCTCGGCAAAGCAGTTCATGGCCTCTTCCAGGACACTGCCTATGCAGTTCCTATCCCATACGGTGCCCCTGTCAAGCAATCCTGGAATTTCCCTGGTCGCTCCTCCAGATCCCCCAGCACGACTGAAGCCAGCTTTAAAGACATTGAGGCCATTGCATAAGACATCATGAAGGAAAAGGTAATCACATCCATACATTAAGGCATGCGAGCACGGACAAGCTACATACTTGCTCTAACTGGTCAGGTAGATAGAATCTCTGAGAAGCACTGAGATTACCTGCCCAATTAAAAGTTCATAAGCCACCACCCCCAACATAATTATTTAAATATTTTGGCTTTCAAAACATTTTTTTCAGAAGGTGAAATCAACCCCATTTCTATAGTTAAGTTTGGTGTCTTCCTCGCTGAACGAAAGCCAAAGCAGCGTAACTTCGTAAGAATCAAAATCTTGTTTTATGAGAATACAACCAACACTCAAATCTAATTTTATGCACACTCCATCTAAGTAAAACGTAAGAATACAAGAGTTGCCGTGCGAGATTAAAGCATAGTCCATCTAGTCCAGCATTCCATTTCCCGATATCTGACCTCACAAGCAAGATACAATGGTGGCGGCTATTTGTGGTTGTTTCTCCACGTCATCTGGTCATCAGATATATCTACAGTGGTACCTCGCTAGACGAAAAACTCGCTAGACGAAAGGCATTTGCTAGAGAAAGGCTGTCTCGCAAGACGAATTTCCTATGGGCTTGCCTTGCAAGACGAAAAAATTTCTGATTTTTTTCCGTCAAACCGCTATTCCCCCGTTGGTGCTTCGCAAGACGAAAAATTCGCTATACGACAGCACTCGCAGAACGAATTAATTTCGTCTTGCGAGGCACCACTGTACTGCTTCTGGGGGTAAACGTTCTGTTTCTCTCTCAAGGTTACTAGCTTCTGGGAGACCTCCAGGGATTTGATTTTATGGATTTGAATTATATTAAAATAATCTTATCTTCAATTACTGAGCGCAGAAGGGGAAACACAGAGCAGATTACGCCAAAGAAAAGCACAGGGCTGGATCCAGACCTGCCTGCAGCAGAACTCTTAGGTTCCCATGGGTAGAAGGGGATTCTCAGCAATTCCTCCCTTTTGCCGACAGGCCCCATGTCCCCACAAAGCAGCTCTAGAGGGTTGAGGGATCCTCAGAAATTATGTATGGGAGTCATATGGGGGGGGGGGAGGAGAGGGGCTGCAACAGAGGGGAAGCACTGGTGAAAAATGCCTCCCTGTATCCCATTTGCAGGATTAGGTGTGTGGGAGTTCCTGATGGATCACAGCCTCATTTGTGAATGGAAAGAGCCTTTCCATTCAGAGGGAGATGTCTGAATCCAACCCACAGTCTTTGTTTACTCTGCTTTAAGGAGAAAATCCCAAAACATAAAGACTTTGTGGGTGAAAATATTCCCACAGGGAAGTTGCTCTTGCGGATAGTCGGAACCACAACTCAAGGAGAGGATCCCAAACATGCACAAAGAAAAAAGCCTAACTTTGAACTCTGAGCAGCTCATCTAAGTTTGCAGAAACATAATTTTCATTCTGTATTCTAATGGTAGTACTTAAGGTCTCCACAAATCTCAGATTTTTTTGTGAAGAATGAGGTGACACAGGTTATGGAAAGCGGATGTGGGTCTGAGAGATGAAACATGAAGCACAAGTGAAGCATGGATAACAGAAGGGAAATCTACAGATAATTTCTAGTAGTGAGTAGCAAGTGACCAGCTAAACACTACTGGTTTGGGACTTGCCTATGCGTTTTCAACTTATTCTCTGCAACTGTGATGTCCAAAATTTATTTTAGAGGGAAATATATTACAAGTTTAGGAATTTAACTAGGCACCTGTTCTGAAATACTGACAGTGAAAAATACTGGGGCATCTCACTTGATTCATTCTAGCTGAGGGTGCTAGAATGCGAGGAGAGTCACCCATAGCTGATGCTATGGGAACCTACCACGAAAATACCATGAGGGAACCACTACTGATAAATTATAGTGTTTAGGTTAGTTTTTGCATTCTTTTTCAATGGCAAACAAGAGTATGACAATAGCCCAATAGATTGCTTTCTCAGGAGGCAGAGGTTAAAATTTTCAAAACCTGAGTATCAGTAGAACTATGCCTACTATCCTTATTGGAATGAAATATCTGGACTTTTATTATGAGATGCATTCTCCTTAAGTTGTTGCAGGAGTGAAGTCCTGCAATGACTAAAAAGATCAGAGGCAACTAGACAGGGAAAGGTCTGTCTTTTGAGCTCTTCTGATAAACCTGGCATTCTATAATAACAGCAGCTGCTTTTGAAGGGAAATTCAGATTTCTTCTCCAAGGCAATGTCTTCCAGAAGGAAATTCTGTGCTATCTTCTATCCTCCTCTCTTCCAGGATGACAAGAGGGGCAAAGGGGTGTTTCCTTCTGTTCGGAACACAGAAGAACTGCACTAATATGCCATGATTTACAAGATTACAATTCCACAGCCAGAGCTTTTGCTCTAGACTTGTACCCATTACAAATACAACTAGCTGCAAACTGTATGCTTTTATCCATGTTTCTGGCTGGGTGGGGCAGGGCTCTTCCCTCCCCCTCTGTAGCACCAGCACTGGAACTACACCTTGGGTTTATCCTGCTTGCCACTGGCAAAAAGGACAAGAGGTAGTTGAACTCTACTAACACGGCTGAGGGTGAACTTTCAAAACAGTTTGCAGCAATGGTAGATTAAAGAAAAATATTAATTTCCAACTTACAAGAAGGACATATGGTATGGTAGCTCTAGATGGGCAGGCAGAAAACCTTCGTGCATGGTTATGGTTTTCAGGCAATTGTCGCACCCATTCAATTTCCAGCTCTCTCAAATTTAAAATATTATTTTACTCAACACTTCACTGTAACAGGCCCCAATCAGATCTACCCTCTGTAGGTCCCCAAACTTAATTTTATTAAGTGATGGAAAACTATTCAATACAAACAACTTAATGCTTATGCAAACTGACACTGAAATAGATATTTTAATGGTGGCTAGGTCTTATCTTTACAAAGGTTGCCTTGACATTTTTAAGGGATATAAAGGAATCCAAATGCACATAACTTAAAGAAGGCAAATACTTGGCCTCCACAACCCCACATGTGTGTTTTTTGCACTAATTTCTCCAAATAACAGGTTACTTTAGGATTATGGTACATTATTTACTCTCTTGTTTACTAGCAAAACTAAAATGTAAACAAGCAGGGACAGATTATGTACTTTTCACTTTCCCATTTTGGTGTTTCTTGCCTTCCTTAAAATTGAGAAACTCTCACCTAGGCTAAAAAAAGGGGGCTAATATGTATTGCAAGTTCCTGAAACTATGTGTGTGCTCATGAGCACTCACCTGGAATTCCAGCCTTCAATCCTTGACTCAATTTCCTCCCTAAAACAGAAATGCAACAGAAACAAAACCCTGCCCCTACTTAAACTGACAATCACACTTTCAAAAGAACCACAATTATATAGGTTTTATATTTATATAATAAGCAAGGCAAAGGGACTGCATTTGGCAAAGGCACCAAGGGAGGAGTGATCCACACTTTTAAAGACTTAATTGCTTTGCTTCATACTATGCGCCAAACAACCAATATACCCACCGTGAAACAAGCCAGAGAAAAGCTTGTTAATGGAGGGCATATCACACTATTATTGTGTGGAGGCTGTGATGATGTAAAGCTTGCTACTCTTCCATATCCTTCAGCAGAGAGAAGGTAACTTAAGAGCTTTTCTATATACAAACATTTGAACAAGATGGTCCCTGCCATTGTTTGGTGTCCCATCAGAGAAGGTTTAGACAGCAGAGATTCTGCCTTACAGAAGTGACTGTACTAGAGATCCCCCTACTTGATAGGAAGCCCAGGCTACACCTCTATCTCCATTGTGTCTACAATGTTTACACCTGGCCACATTTATCTCAGAACTGCACATGGGCATCAAATCAATGGAGTAAGATAGCCTGCCGTGCAGTCAGATTCTATTAGCACTACTTCAGACTAACAAAGACCCACCAAGAAATCTCTTGTGGGTGTAATAAAATATTCCCTGTTCAAAACTAGTGTGATATGAAAAGGGGCTAGCCTAGATTTTTAGTATAAGGCAGCTTCCCGTGTATCCTGAGTCAGAAAACGGGCCCATCTAAGCTCAGTACTGTCAATACATACTGGTAATGGCTCTCTAGGTTTACAGACAGCAAGGCATTCCCTGGCAGAGATTGAATCTGGGACCTTCTACATGCAAAACAGATCTTCTACCCCTGAGCTAGCATGCCAGTTTTTTTTATATGTAGCCAGCATTTTATGTGGAAAACTATGCCATGTCCATGGCATGAAATGGTACAGTCCAGCAACAGAGCCAGTCTGCTTGGGATTAGTCCCTTTCACCTAAGATTGTACACAATCTTTTTTTAAAAAAAAAAGCCATGTCAAGAGCAAAGCCTTAGTTTGTTCACTGATATGGCATCTCACTAGGCACTGCTGCAGTGCAACTTCCATTTATTTTAACAGGTTTGGGCAGAAAGCTCATGATATCCAAAGTGACATGGAGGCTGGGCAACTAAAAGCCCTGGCAGAGTATATCCATAAGCAACTGTAAAACCCAAAGTGCTGTGCAAAGGCAGAATCCATCAAACTTTAAAAGGTTACCACGGGCAGACAGAAGCATTGTAGTTTTCCTTTTAAGTCTTCCCACATGGTATATAAATAGCTTTACTGAAGACACAGGTTTTAATTACAAAACTTATCTCTCTCATGCAAAGAAACAAATGTTATGTTCACCCATAAAAGATCGGCAAACCAAAAGCTTTTTAAATAGTATTTTATTTTAAGGTTGCTATAAAATGCAGTTATTTTGAGTACCATATGCCAAGTAGAAGATACATATTCCTCCTCATGCTATTTGGGATAAAGGAATAATGCAGGCCTTAACAAATGGAAAGCTGTCTGTCCAAAATGCACCTTCCAATATTTGATAAGAAGAATGGCCAAGATATTTCACCTCTCAGTGACACAATATGGATGCAGCAAGAAAAATGATATTAGTAATTGTGCAATCCATGCAACAGAGGACATTGAAACCAACTGGCTTCTGAAACTGAGGGGTAGTGTGGAGGCTATTGATTTGCAATCTATGTGCAAAATATTCCTCATATAGGTTCTGAAGTCACCAGCTCACCTAATTGTAACACACAACGAAGCTGAACCAGTTTATCATGCACTAAAATGAAGTTGGAAAGTGCACCATTAAATTAAGTATTGGAGAGAACGTGGCCTTCTCCAAGAGCAAAAAGATGCCCCATGGTGTTTCAGATGCAGATACAAGAACAGTTGCAGTATTTTAAAAGAATAATCCATTTGTAATAAAATAGCTTCAAACTAGGCTGTTTTAAATATGACTGTCTAAGCCACACTGATGTTAATTAGTGGGGGCAGAAAGCAGGGTCTGGAACTCAACTCACCATTACCAGTTTTTAAAATTTTCAATTCTGCAAATAAGAACATTCAAAACCCTAGGACCCACCTTTAAAACATTTCACATACTGCAGCCCTCAAATTTACATAGAGTTGCAGTTCTCCTAGTTTATTATTTATATTTTCTCAAGTGTCTCTCCTCTAAATTTAGCAGGACAGCTGAGAAATGATGGTAGGAGCTTTACCAGTTCAGTTTAAAAAACATCCTCTACCTGGTATCTCTGCAGTGATTGTCTTGCTGCTCCCTGAAACTTCTTCATCATCATCTGATGAACTCGTGCTTGAGTCACAGGTCAGGTCACTATCACTGGTACTGCTGTCCTGCAGCAGGTTGTATTTCTTGCGGGCAGCCGCCTCCCGTTTCTGCCTCAATAACCGAATTCTCTCTTTGTGCTTTTGGCTCCGATGACCTTTGACCTTAGCGACACGACCATTCTGCTTATCACTAGACTGCCGGTTTTTCTTTGCAGCCATTGTTGAGGTTTCACTCTCCGACCTTGACCGCCTGGATTTCCTCCCAACAGTAGACCCTGATACTGCAGAAGCATCTCCTTCTATAGTTGCTTCAGCTTGGCTGGGCTCGTTCTCTTCTGCAGAAGACAGAGTGTCTGAATCAGCCAAGTGCCCACTGGAAGAAGGGGACAGCATGCAATGGTTGGAAGAGTCACTCTCATAAACACGGCCAGCAGTTGGTTTGTCACTCTCTGTTGATGCTAGCTGAGATTCTGACGAGTCTCGTCTCAGTTCCATCAGCAAGCATGGCATCGAAGCAAGCACCGTTGAATCTTCCACAGCAGCTCCGCTCTCTTTCTGGGCATGCATTTCTAGTTCTACAGGTCCCTCTTCACACAGAGCTGCTTCTTGTTTTTCTGGGAGTTTTGATGGAACCTCTGGGTCAATAAGTTCTTCTACTTTATCTGCTGCCTCCATCTTCATTTCAAAATTTTAAGTCTCTCCTGGTCTCAAAGCATGGATCACAGAGTCTAGCGGACAGCACAAATTAGCCAAGGGCTTCAGGAGGAAAGCAACCTGCAGGAGAACACACAGAACAAATGAACGGGTTTGGCAGCGACACAGTAGCAAAATTACGGTACTTTATGGAGAATTTGAAACAACCATGGGAGAGTGCAAAGGATCTTGCTGGTTATAAAGAAGAAATCAATAAGTTTACTGAAGCCCTTTATTTTACACTGACAACTCGGTTGGGGCTTAACACTTTCCCAACAAATTTCAGGCTCCCCCCCCCCGTAATATTTCCCAGAGAGGGTCAAGCTGTGCTGAAAAGTCAAGAAATTAGCCTCTTGGGGACTTCTGTTAAGACATGCTTTGCTTCAAACATAAGGTCCAACTGAAGAGCACATCTGGGTACACTACAGAGTTCCAGCCCAAGTTTTCTTGCTAGCAATTTAGGGATGTACCAGTGGTGTGAAGCAGCACTGGGCCCAGGAGGAAAAATTCCTCCCAATTATCAGGAATCAGAACGGTGGCAGAAATGAGCATTCACTCAAGTAGTTTGGACACACACACCTCCAACTGATATTGAAGTCTGGGAGCTGATCCAAATTCCTCTCCAGCAACAGCAGTAAGAAGCAAAGGCCTCCAGATCAGCGCACAATAGTAAGCAAATAGATCAGTTCCCCTTTCCTCAATAAAGTGAGACCACAAGCTTCCAGGTGCCATGAAGGTTGATCTCCCTCATTCCATCACTAACAAGCCAATTCTGGACTATAGCAGTACTAGGAAAAAGAACTGGAGCCTGACAGAAGACCAGACGCAGAACGACCCAGAACTGTACCCAATTGCTCAAACATGTAACTCAGTATTTGGAATGTTATCTCGGCCTAAATTATTATTACTCAGGTTCAAGGGTTGATGCCAGTTGCTCACATTCACAATAATAATGACAGTGGGAGGTCAGGTAGGACTTCAAAATGTGTATAAGCCAGACAAATTTAGACTACATCCTATTTAGACCATATCAGGATTTAATTTTCATATTCTATTAAATAGTTAACGTGGGTCTGCATCCCAACTCATGTCTTTCTGTGGCTGCATTAATATTTTTCCTTATCTATTTAGCTATTTCTTTAGCTAACCTTTTAGATATTTGGTTTCCATGGTCAGATTTCATAGGTTTTAATACCGTACAGTTTTACTATTGATTAGTATCATTTCTGTCCAAAGAAATGTCCACTGATTTGGGGACCACCTTCTGGATTTTGAGCCTTCTATGCCAGTATTGCCCACTTGATGTTTCTCCACAATGACTGTGCTCTTCTTGCAGTTTAAAATCAGGTGCAGAAAAATGTAATGCTTACAAAGCAATACAGGTAGTTTTTTTCAGAGAGAAGTGGCACAATTTTAAATAGTTCTGTCCATATGTCCCCCTGTCCTGTGCCCCAGTCTCAAACAAACACATTGTTCTTCCACCATTAGTGGCTCAGTGGACAAAGTCCTGGATGTGGGACACTAAAGTTGTGATCACCTTCCCTGGCTGGGTGGGAGTTTAAAGTTCTGAGATGATAAACATAGAGGACAGGAATCACTCTGAACAATGAGAAGTGTTATAGAAACAATCACCTTAAGATACAGGGAAATTCCCCGGGAAAGGTATTTTAAAGCAGACAGCAGCCTACTTTAAAAACAAAACATGTGAAGCGCTTCTTAAGATTCTCCATGTCATGTGCGGCCAGAAGACTCTCCAGATGTGCTCATGCACAGCTATGCTGAATGAAAGTGCTTCAGTTATATTTATACTATATGTGCTTACTAGGGATAGCTATTTAAACCAGACTAGAGGTAATTCATAGGTGGAAAATGGCAAATGTCACTATCTAGATGCTTAAACGTTACACAGAAGCCCCTCTGGTTTTAGTGGGACATAAACAAGTTTATAGGTTGAGCTGGAAAGAGGGCCAAGGCTGCCTACCTCTTACACAAGTCTGAAACAACCTAGGAAAAGGCTTTATACCAAGTCAGACCAATAATTCATCTACCCCAGTATTGTCCACAATAACTGGCAGCAACTCTGCAATGTTTCAGACAGAAGCCTCATTCAGCTGTACCTGAAGATAGTGGGGATTGAAAGGGGGCCTTCGGCATGAAAATCAGCTGCTTTACTCTTAGCAACAGTATAAGAAAAATACACAGGAAAGCTACAAATTTACTTCAATGAGGATGCCAACTGTAAATTATTTTACAATTATTATTTTTATTTCTAAAAGTAGCTACATGGAAAGGATCACTTCATCACAGAGTGAAAGAGAAATATAGAGAGAATATGAAGCAATAATAACTTTCAGTGAATATCTCCATGACAGGAGTGGGTGTCTGCAATACAAATGCCTGCAATGAGTATTTACTTAGCCACTAACTATAAACAGTATTAAAGGGCATGTTCTTCAGACTTCTCATTTATAACCAGAAGTACGCTGCTGGCTTACTATCCAAGAAGACAAGCTAAGTACTTGCTTAGAAGTAAACGTGCCTCTCAAGGTGCACTGATATCATTACTTCATGCAACATTCAGGTTCTTCTTTAAGGTCTCGTTTACAAGTACTGGCCTAGAATGACCCAGATAAACTTGTGAGATCTGATGGAGGAAACAGCATAAGAGGAGGCAACTGAATACGAGAAAACATTTATTTCTATCCCTGAAGAAAATTCTGCCATAATGTTATCTTTTTACTTCAAGCTCCAGTTAATAGAGAGTAGTACAATTAGGAATTCATTAGCCCAGCATCCACACACTTTATGAAAAGGAATCTTATGCTTCATGTTTATCTAAAATAGATTTGATGCAATAAATACATCTTAATAAATAAATCTCAGGCCACACTCCTGACCACCCCTGTTCCGTACCCTCCTAAAGTGTTTTTGCCTGAGTGGACAGTGTGCTTGAATTGTGACTATATATCTTGCCTGCCTAAGTAGAGGATACAGAGTTGCATGCAAGTGTAAAAATGTTTACTTTTGCAAAGCTGGAATGCAAAAGTACCACTACTCTACATTACTGGTAACACTTACCACTGCATGCAGCCCACAGAAGGTTCCTCACAAACTTCAGGCCCTTGGCCTGAGAAGGTTTTTTGACCCCTGGTCTGCCCTGACTGACGCTAGCTTTTTAACGCTTCAAAGAGACTTCCCCAGCTCTGACCTGCTGCATGCAAAACACATGCTGTACCAATGAATTACAGCAGAACACATACACTGGACATACATAGCTAAAGTTAAGACAGTTTAAAAGATTCTATACAATATTTAGTCAAAGAACACAGAAAAGGATGAAGAGTTCAACTACGTGAAAGTGGGTAAGTTAACTTAGCAACTTCTGTTTCTGGTGGCTACCAAAGCATCACTTGTCTCAGGCTAAATTCACACACATGGAGTTGTAGTTAACAAAGTTCTACTCTGAGTAGAGCCATATGAATTAACATACCTAAGTTACTTGTGTCCATTACTTTCAGTGGGTCTATTCTGAGTATGACTGTGAGTATGAATGTGGATACAGCCCATCCAATCTGATAGTTACTATAATATGCAATAGGAGAGAAATTGCCACTTACAAGCTCAGTTTTTTGCTGCGTAGTTATTTGATGCAATAACTGCCTCTTATCTATGACAGTTAATAAAATTGATACATTATGGGTTATCTTGTTATTTCTCATGCTCAGATGATGAAAAGAGCTGTTGTACATGAAGAGTATAAGGTGAGGACTCACCCTTCAGCTACTGCTGTCACTGCTGTACCTGTTCTGCGGACAGAAGACTTGAGTGCCCAAAGTTGTCATTCTGGCTGTTTTTCACCACCAAACTCACTACAAAAGCAAACAAAAACTCACATGTAAAAAAAATAGTTTTAAAATAAAGTAAAGCGAAACAAACAAACAAAACCAGCAAAAGATTAGCAGGTTCTTATCATTCAACAAAATTTTCAAGAAAGGTGACACAGAATCAGTAGGTTCTTCTCATTATATGGAATTCCCTATCTGTATTTATATCTCCACAAGCATGGCCAATACTCCTAAAGATTATCTCCTTTGCATAGCCTGTATACTGCACAGGAACACAAATGCATTTTCCTTACTCATAAGCCAACAGTTAACCTTCTCTCTGGGTTATGAGTATGCTGCATTAGAATTAGAATTGCAATTACAATTACAACAACCATTTGTACATTTAAACATGAGGAAAAGCACTCCGTATTTTTTTTTAAGTCTAGTCATTTTATTTAACAAGGGACAGCGATAAATGCCTGCCTGACCAGCTCTCTTTGCTGACACATCAGTAACCAATCACAGACTGAAATTATGCAAGATTCACTACTTAACCCTGCATGTGTTTAATCAAAAGTCAGCCTTTTTCACATGTGTCCAGTCAAATTCTTGACTGCAGAAAAGACAAGTGCATGAACTTCAGACAATGGCATACCCACGTATTTTTCTTACCCCAGTGGTCACTGAACTTTGCATTAAGACCTATCTTTTTAAATTGTTTTTCTATATGTAACATGCAATATTGTAAATCACACCAATATGCCTCATGGGAAGCGATTCGTAAATAAAATAATCATCATCACCCAATTTTGAGAGGCTTCATTAATAATCTAAAACCAACATTCTCACTAGCCATATAAAGCCATTCACTCCTCATGAAGGGAAGAACAGGACAGTGCTTGCATTCTCTCTCACACAAACCCCACTATGTACATGTTGGGCGGAGGAAGGTCCAACGAAAGGAGCCTGCTCTATGATGGGGGAAGTCAACTCACGTGATGATAATCGCATGAGGAGTGAACGCCTGTGCAAGGCTACTATTAACTCCAAAAAAGACGTAAATGCATTACAATGATGCACCAGGCCATGGTTAGCGAAGGCTTCATTTTTCTTTCAATGTATTTCTGCAGGTTTAAACTGGTAAAAAGGCTCATAGCGTTGTTTTTTTAGGTCATAACTTCGAAGGAAACCAGACATTTCAGTTGAAGTCTAGCACTTACTAAATGTTTTGAGAGTTACAACAGGAGTGCTAATTTAAGTAATGGGGTGGAATTGGAATGCTCTAAGAAGAGTTTTCTTGTCAAGCTTCTCCAAGTAGGCCTCACTGAGTTTTGATGACAAGCCACATCTGCATTACTTGATGCTGAACAGCAAAAATGGTAAGGATGACTAGTTCAAGTAGAGTAGGTTATGTGTGGAGCGGGTCCCCCCCCCCCAATCCTGGGAAAATTAAAGAGTACCTTCCTGCAAAGAAATATTTCACCATACTGAACAGTCGTCCAGTGGTCCATATGCTTATAATTTTGCCCATCCCCAACCACTTGCCGTGTTGGCTGAGAGTGATGGGAGGAACTGGAATCCAACAACAACAACAAGGGTGCAGCAAAAATGATGCATCTCCACTTCATGATTCTATACTTCCATCACATTTTCTTCCTCAATTTTCTTTACAGCCACAGCTGCAAAGCCAGGATTCTAGCTAAATCACCTAGGTATATATTTTCACTCATATCTAGTTAAAATTACTTGCAAGAAACCTAAAAGCTAGCCTCTTTTCTTCAAAAACTAAGGTTGAGTCAAGTTGGTGTGGAAGACGACCTTTTGGAAGGTTGAGTTCCCCAATCAAACCACCTACCCCAATGTTAACCCACTTCACTGGTATCTGCATTTCCCATTGACCACTGCTTCATCAACATTCTTTATTTGATGTCATATGTAACCAGTCTGATTTAGCTATATGTTGTTGTCATTGAAGGCAAACAAAACTAATTCAGAGAGCAATGCTTCATCTTGGCTGTGAGTCCTGGAAGGCCTGCTCCTGGCCTTGCAGGTGTTTTTATTCACCTGGCCTGGGAGTGTGGTGCCGACTGGCTGACTCCAGTTTCAAAAGCTAAGGTTGCTGAACAGACTATTACTCAGCTGCAGTATTGTTTAGGGGGGGTGTTGCTGTTACTGGTATTATTATCATTTTGTATCTTTATTTTAGATCTTATGATTTATGTGGAAATTGTTCAATTTGGCTGTGTACCTTTTGATGTTTTATTTATTGTTTATGAGTACTTACGTCTGTAATGTATTTTTTTGTATGCTGTAAGCTGTCTTGATTGATTGACTGTTCATTAACAAGCAATGAAGCCAACAAATGGACAGAAAACAGTCCCAGTCGCAGGATTAATGATAGTATTAACAGGGCTTTTACTAATATTGTATATGCCTTATGCGGCATATGTCTTACAATTAGAATTCTCTAATGTTGTAGATTGAAGATTATTATAGAAGGCACACGCATTTCACGCATTCAACAAAAAAAAAATTTCGCGAGTTTTTAGTTTAAGGAAAACTAAGTTTAGAAATCAAGTTTTTACAGAAGGAAATGTTCTGCCCCCATTCTACCAAAGGCTCTGGGAAATTACTTTGGCACTTCACCAGACAATTAATAAATTAGCCTGAGCAGCCACCCTAGACGCAGTGGGCTCTACTCTGTCCAACTAGATGATGAGTGAAACAAGAGATGAAAGGATGAAATTCGAGCACTGTTTCAGCTAGCTTTGCATAAACAAATGAGGGTTAAGAAAACAGACTGCTTCTATTTAGTGCTCAGCAGACAATATACCCAAGCCAGCACTAAGAGGAGGGGAAGTATCTTTATTACTGTCTGTAGAACATCCTGTGCATTTTGAAAGCTACAACATATTTAATAAAAGTTTAAGAAGATGGAAACATAGGGCAGTGATGTAAATGGGACACCACATTAGGATTAACAGATTTCCACTTGCTAAAACAGGACTTACACCTCCTCTCCTCACCCTTGCAACCCCTCAGATCTGGGGGGTGGGGTAGGGGGGGTGGATGCTCCCGAACATGGAGAGAACAGGAGAAAAGGAAGTTTCATCACATCCACTGGCATGGCATGGGGTGTTGCCCATCAAAATCTAAAAGGTGTGTGCACAATATAAAAAGCTCAAAGCCCAAGCTACTGTGCCAAGCTAGTCAAAGACTCAATACAGGCTGAGATCTGTCAAGCCTTTGTTTGTTATAATTGTGATGATTATGGCATACAGCTGATGAGAACCCCAAATTAACAATTTCAACTTTGGGGTTTTCATCAGCTGTACGCCATAATCATCACAATTATAACAAACAAAGGCTTGACATATCTCGCTTTGCATGTCATGAGTCTATCTCATATATTAAACTCCAATAGCTAATGAAGACAATTGCTTACACAAATGAATATTCCACAATATTCTAATTTTTCGAGATTCACCTCATACCAATCCAATTGATCTAGTTATAGGTAGGTAGCCGTGTTGGTCTGCCGTAAAGGTAAAGATAAAGATAAAGGGACCCCTGACCATTAGGTCCAGTCGCGGACGACTCTGGGGTTGCGGCACTCATCTCGCTTTATTGGCCAAGGGAGCCGGCGTACAGCTTCTGGTCATGTGGCCAGCATGACTAAGCTGCTTCTGGTGAACCAGAGCAGCACAAGAAACGCCGTTTACCTTCCCGTTTACCTATTTATCTACTTGCACTTTGACGTGCTTTCAAACTGCTAGGTGGGCAGGAGCTGGGACCAAGCAACGGGAGCTCACCCCGTCGTGGGGATTTGAACCACTGACCTTCTGATCAGCAAGCCCTAGGCTCAGTGGTTTAACCCACAGCGCCACCCACGTCTGCTGTAGTCGAAACAAAATAAAAAATTCCTTCCAGTAGCACCTTAGAGACCAACTAAGTTTGTTCTTGGTATGAGCTTTCGTGTGCATGCACACTTCTTCAGATACACAATGCAATTGAGACATTCCACTTTGTGGCTGGAAAAGCAGTGCAGCTTCAAGAAGAAAAATGCAGGGATAGGGAGGTGCATTTATTTGCCCTTTGTTACAGAAACTATGAAATGAAGCATTTCCTGTATTACAACTAACCAACTCATGAACAATTCTGAAATATTAACATTGCAACATAAGACATCTCCCTCCCAACTTCAGTGTCTAGACGATTAAACTATTAAGATCTCTGGAGTAAGAAACAGTTCTCTTTTAAGGACACCAAATATTGCTAAAATGGTATTTGAGCGTCTCTGTCTACATTCCTGGAGTCAATACCTCAATCAACATTTTAGAAATTGTGCTCAATATTTCCAACAAGTAGCATTTATAGATACAGCTAGTAGATATCATATCCTACCGATATTGCATTGGACTTGTTAAGTTGAAGTGGCAGCAGGGTTGCATGGCATAAGCTTTCACCTCAGGGCAATACCTGATGATACTAATCCTTCTGCTGTAAACTATTAAGATTTTATCTGCATGCTGTTAAGTCTCAATGAATGGCAGTGGGCAATTATTTATCTTTGTGCTGGATTATTCTCATGCAATTCTGATAGCTGAAATGCTACAAACTGACAGGTAAACATTTATGTAAATATATGTAATATAAAATAAGTAAACATTTGCCTGTCAATATAAAGATACCACAAATAACTGCATGTGTCTTGGGGTTGTAGGTTGTTAGTACAGGGTCTTTGTGTGTGTGTTAAGAATAAACAGCTCCAGAGTTTTTTCACACACACACACTAGTACATCCTTTAAGATAGTACCATTTTTTTCTTGATGATTCAGGAAAATAAACTGCTTTCGTAAACCAACTGTCAAACTGGTAGTCATTCAACTGGTGCATTTCATTGTTACAAAATTACTGCACCTACTGATAACTGAATGGTAAATCAATGTGCTCATTCTTATTATATTCTCATCTTTAAGCCTTTGTTGAAGCAAAAAAAAAGGAGCTGTCATTTCTCTTTGGCTTCCAGTTATGATATTGATGGCTTCTAAATCCCCAGTGGAGAAGCTATATGGGCCAGGAAAGGAGAATCATTGGATCAGCAAACCACAGAAAGCAACCTAACAGAGGGTGGGATTCATCTAATGAGTCTCATGAGAAGCCCTTCTACTTAAGCAATTGGGTCTGCCCTCCTTCCTCTCCATGCCCACTTCAAAGTTGGCTTTGGAAACCTCCTGGAACAGTGCATGGAGAGGAAGGGGGATTACTCCATCTGGTAAACTGGTATGCTTGCTCAGACAGAGCATTCAACATAGCGCATTGTTGAATTCCACCCAGAGCAATGGGATTACAGAATCAAGCCAAATATAACCTAGGTCATGGATGCAGAACCTACGGGTCTCCATTGCTGTTGGACTATGACTTCCATTAGTCCCAGATAGCATGGCCAATGATCAGGAATGCTGGGAGTTATCAGTGTAAGCCAGCAAAACCTAGAGGGCCACAGGCTCCCTCTGAAGGCTTATCTCTGGCTCCTGTTCTCATGATCTTGTTAAAATCTATCCTTTCCTTTTTTAAAAAAAACTGAAATTTGAGAATACGATACAAGAAAAAAATCTGTCACGTAATTCCAAACATGCTCACCATTAGGATAAGGGTTACAGTCAATGAGGTGAATGAAGTCGAAATTACACCTTCTAAATCTATTTTTAAAAGTTCAGAGGGTTCAGCACTGTTTAGCCTTATCACTGAGCTGATGTAACAATTTCACTAACAGTGATCTAGTACCTAGTTAAGGTTCATTTTCAAAACTGGACACCCCTGAATTCAGAATTCTAAATCAAGTTTAATTTGTAGAGTGCTAAAAGATCAAAACCAGTTGGTGCATTTTGTCCAAAGCACAATTGTACAAGCAATTCAACAGATGATGCATAATGTTTCTTCAGGCTACAATTTTTTAAAAAAGGTGTCTTTAATCATACTGCACGGTGTTTCTACAATTTCTATTGGAGGCTTTTAAAGTTACAGCTTTTATCCTGTGGCGCAGCATTAAGCACTCATCAACTGCTATCAAAAGTGAGAGAAGTCCTTCATGTAAACAGAAGATCTAGTTCAAGCTCATGGCCTTAAACATCCTCAAAGAACTGAAATTTTGAATTTCAGCAGTTAATGGAGGTGACTGCATTGAGCTGACTTGCACTGAACTCTGTTCTCAAACAACACATGAAAAACCATACCCTTTCCCCATCCATCACAGTGGCTACATTAAAATAGAGACTTTAATAATTCTTCCTATAGCACAGGCTCTGCTATTCCTGGGAACACATTATTGAAAAAGCTAGGTAAAACTAGCAAAGAAAGGGGGTGGATTGAAAACTGGCAGATGATTTGAAAATCCTCATTGAAACTGAACTGTCAAGTCTTTGCTGAAGTCCTGCTAAATGTAAACAAGTATCACCACTGCATTCTATAATTCCATAGTCTCGTAAAACTAAAAGATGTTTGTAGAAGCAAGCACAGATTACTTAGCTGTTTGAGACAATGCAGTAGAATCTGTGAAGTAGGGACTGGAGTAGATTCAGCCAAAGTTCCTTGGTTCAGGTTTCAGGCTACTTACTATCCAAAACATGGATAATTCTGACCACTTTCGAACACTGAAGAAATGGTCAACTTAGGCTCTTACCTGCAAAGTTGTCCTTCTGCAATTACTGCAAGTGCCACACTATATTGGGTACTTTTCCCTCTGACCAGTAGGAGACAGAAAATACCAAATCATTTTCTCAGATGGACTCCTTAGGACCAGGCTCCAGGAGTTATTTCAGAGCTTCCTATAACACTAACTTTCACTATTTGAACTTGAACAATAACAGTATCTTAAAGCAACCCTTCAGTAACAACAATGATAGTCTCTCCATCCATAAAACATAAGACTATACTGCCCATCCACCCCTTTCCCCCTGGACTGGCCAAACATTAATAAAATAAAATAAAACTCAATTACAAGCCCACAGTCAGTCATCTGGTAAAGCCATTACGTAAGTCCCAGATACAAAACAAGACAAAAGTCTTCCAAAACAAATACACTTATCTCTTCCCATCAGTAAAGTATAGAGAAATACGGTATGTGCTTTTTGTTCCAACGAAGGACGGCTGCACTAGCACCCAAGACAATGCCATTTCAAACTGGGTAGTATCAAAGCAGTACACACACACACAAAATTGGGAAGAATGCATTTGAAACACAGCCAAGTAAGAACAGACTGCTTGGTTGGAACAAACAAACAAATATGCCAAAGGGGGCTAATACATTTTCTGTAAAGGGTGCCCTCATTACTTTGTAAGCCTCCATATTGCAAGCTTGTAAGCATTTAGAAACATAAGAGTCTCTTGCCTTGATTTTTCTTATCACAGTAAATAGAGTCAACTAAAATCTAAAAGATGCTGCTCTGGAAATAAAAATAAAAATAAAACCTTCAGGGCCCTAACATCTGAGGAAAGACAAGCTTTCTATCATTTGGGTCACTAAAATTTAGAATGAAAACAGGTGGGATTTATGCAAGCAACTTACATAAATTAGAATTAACCTCAGACCTGGATAGAGAACTCTGTAGGTAACATCACCTAAAAAAAATCCCTGAGTTAGGAGTGTGTATGGCAACTAGCAATGAACCTTTAGGAAAGGGTAAGTCCTTGGATATAGACATTTAATTCAAGACAAAATAAAAAACGAAAAGCTCATACCAAGCTCATAACGAAAGCTCATAATGAAAGCTCATACCAAGAACAAACTTAGTTGGTCTCTAAGGTGCTACTGGACGGATTTTTTTATTTTTTTTTTTTATTTTGTTTTGACTATGGCAGACCAACACGGCTACCTACCTGTAATTTAATTCAACATGCAACTTAAATGGGGCCCAGTGTGTTGGGAGTTAGATCAGGAAGACCCATATGCAAACTGAACCATGAAGTTCAGTGGGTGACTCTGGGCAAGACACTAGCTTTCAGCCTAATTTACCGCTACAGGCTGAAATGACAAAATACCAATATGGACTGAGATGCTGTGATATGAGATTACCTTATGCATGTTGCCCTGAGCTCCTTGGAGGAAAGGTGGAACACAAATGCTATAAAATAAATTCACACATATTACTTCATTTCTGTATGCTTTGGGCAACAACTGTAATTGTGCAAGAACGAGCCCTACTGTAACATCTTGAATTAATAGGTTCCCTGAAGTTTAGATGTTTTGTAAAGAAATACCCAAATTGCACCACTTACAATTTCAGTATATATTTTTTAATATTACAAAACAACATTTCTATGGAGATCATAGTTTCATTATTGCTGCTGAGCTAGTTTCATTATTGTTGCTGAGCTAATAAAAGTCTTCCATTAGAATCATTGATAAGAGTGTCTTTGTCAGGTTATTCTGAGACAATCAAATTAAGAGAGCCTTAATGTATAATCATCCATCATGAAGAAGCACACAAGCTTTCCTGTGACACATAACTCTTATACAGACCTTAAAGGCAGCTAACCTTTACGTCAAGACAAAGCGGTCTGCAACATTTTTTCAATGTAATATATATATATATATATATATATATATATAATCTTTCCTATTTCAAACAATATATTGGACCAAGCCAAAGCCGCAGTATCTACAAAGCAACAAATGCAAATGACAATAGACAGGAACACATGGGGATTCACCGTGCTTGACCACTTCCTCTCAAAAAGCAAAGCCATACAAATCTTAAGAAGGCATGCCTGAAAACAAGTTACTGAATGCAACAGATTGTAGAAGTTTTTGATTATAAGGGTAGGCTGCAGTCTGCATCTGACGTAGGAAAATGTGTACTGTAAATTCATAATCTAAACTTTAAAGCTAACATAGTGACTCTGTTTATGCTGGAACAGATATGAGAGGCATCATCTTATTTATGTTTACAGTGCTATATATTTATTGCTATCACATTTGTAGCAGAAGCTCACCGTCACCACTGAGAATAGTTCTATTAAAAATATGCATTAAAATGTAGTGGAACTCTTTTAAAAAAAGCCATACTAATATAGATAATATAGATAAGCAGTGACATTAGCAATATTTTTATTACCTGGTTTCGTTAGTTCACTTTTGAAAGCACACTATAAATATACTTGTGGGTGATATTTCATAGCAGTGCTACCCACGGAGTCCAGCAACTCTAATTCTTGGTTTTATCTATGCCCTAAAGAGCAATACTAAAGCTCTATCTTAAATTGAAGTGGGCAGAGGGGTTGCTGAAGTGGAGTTGAAACCTTCAACTATCTTTCCTTTCTAGGGTTGAACTCTTAAGCCAAATACAGTTACTCAAAGGGAAAGTCCCACTGAACTCTGTGACTTACTCTTGCATAAGCATGCACAGGGTTGGGTTGCATGGGTGAAAAGGCCTATTATTGATTAAGCTCTGTTAAACCAGAGGTCTGGTGATAACTACAGGATTCCCATTCCTGTGTTTGCTGCTGATGTGCAAAGTGGAGGAAGGCATTCACAGGGGAGCCGACTTAGGGGAAAAGGAAGGGGGTTGCTTAACTGTTCCTCTGCCAGCTTGTACCCCAGTTACCACCCTTGATTTAGACATTTGAGGAAAGCACAGGAATCAGCACTGGTAAGAGTGAAAGCTGACAATTCAGAAATGCCGCTGTACTGTGAATTTGTCCATTTTTTACCCAGACATTTAATGCAGGTTTCCACTAATTCCTTCAACTTTATAGTTTTGCACAATGACTTGTCACACTTGCTTTGTGGGTGGTTGTTGTTGTTGTTGTTTACTGTTTGCTATATTAAAAAAACCCAAAAAGTTCATTTACTCTTCCTACACCCAAATTTGTTATAAATCTATCCCACTTTTCTTTCAGCTCAAGGTGGCACAGCTAGAATTTTCATTATCTTCACAGCCACTTGAGGTATGCTTGGCTATGAGGTAGCTAATGGCATTAATGAAATTAATGACATAGCAAACAACTGAAATTGGGTCTGGTATATCCAAATCAACCACTTTTGCCTATTCTCCTACACTGAACACTATCCAAAGATAAGAAGGGAATAAATCCTAAACACTGTCATTTATTTTTGCAATTATGCTTAAATAATTAGGAGCGTTAGTCACCAAGTTGTACTCAAAGTAGCCCATGATTAAACTAGGGGAATTAAATTCAACAGGTCTGTTCTGAGTAAAGCTTAGTTGGATACCATCCTAAATGTGGACCCTTTAAACAGAAAATTGAGTGTTATATGCCTGTCTATGAAATACAGGGATGTTTATAAATATAAAAAGTGGTTTTCACCCAGTGTGCCGTGGCACCCTGGGGTGCCTTGAATGATGGTCAGGGGTGTTGTGGGCAACACTGGCCTCTGTCCTTCTTTCCTTCCCTCCTCTGATGCCCTCTCATGTTTCTGCCTCCGAAAGGCTTGCACAGCTGTTTGTTCCAGCAGCCCTGGCTACAAGCTCCCCAGACAAATGGCGACTCTGGGGCTAGCCAGGGGGTGCTTCCTAGGCCCCTGTGGGGCAGTGGGAGGAGGCACCTCCCTTTGGGGCAGGGGAGGCAGCTCAGAGACCAGGGGTAGCAGCAGTAGCTGCCCAAAGCACTCCCAAGGAGAGGAGAGAGGGGAGGAGGGTGAAGGCACACTCCACAAGTGAAGGTGTTTGAAAAGGGGGGAGAGGCTGCCAGCTCTGCAGGCAAGGGGTGACATAACTGGGCTGCTGAGCCCCACAGGGGTGGCGCAAAAAGAATGTAGTTGGTCAAGGGAGCCGTGGACCCAAAAAGGCTGAAAACCTCTGATTTAAAGTAATAAAAACTACATTACAAGGGCAATTGGGGTCTTCTGAATAGCATAACTAGGTGAATAGATAAGTATAGCCAATTATCCCACTTTTTCTTCTCCTCTATGTCCTTTTCATGGGGCGCAGGTGGTGCTGTGGGTTAAACCACAGAGCCTAGGGCTTGCCAATCAGAAGATTGGCAGTTCGAATCCCCACGACGGGGTGAGCTCCCGTTGCTGGGTCCCAGCTCCTGCCAACCTAGTAGTTCAAAAGCACGTCAAAGTGCAAGTAGATAAATAGGTACCGCTCTGGCGGGAAGGTAAACGGCGTTTCCGTGCGCTGCTCTGGTTCGCCAGAAGCAGCTTAGTCATGCTGGCCACATGACCTGGAAGCTGTACACCAGCTCCCTCGGCCAATAAAGCGAGATGAGCGCTGCAACCCAAGTCGTCTGCGACTGGACCTACTGGTCAGGGGTCCCTTTACCTTTATGCTTTTCACACTTCATCCCATCCTCCAAAAAGCACATGCACACACACTACTAGGAAATTAGCACCATTAACAAGAGCTGATAAAATTACACTTGAAGTCGCCAAGTAATAAAAATCCACTCTGGATCAGTTTCTCTTTTCAGTACACAACTTTCTCATATCATTGACCACAGATAAACAACATATCACAAACAAGTCAGTTATACTGCTCAGAATAGCTAAGACCAGTTACCATATACTTGGTCTCTCTGCTTCAAAAGTTCACATTCTACTAGCAGCTCTGAGAAATAGCAACTAAGGAATATATTTGCAAAGAAAAAAATGGGCATTTGGAAGGAAATTGCCTTTACATGTTTATTTGACCTCTTCTCTTTATTTAAAAAAAAAAAAAAGCAAAATGAAACACTACAATAGGAGGAAGGGATTGTGGTGTAATTGCATTTCCTCGGATGCCACTTTTAGCATTTCAGTTAACTACCTTCTCAGTGATGGTTAAAGGTACACCTATTCTGTTCCCCTCTCTCTTTTATTTCACTAGCCAGCGTGGGATGAGGCGTCCCATAATTAGAACCTGAAGAGACAGAGGTTTAAATAATTTAAAGACAAAAATTGTCAGGTTTCAAAACCATTTAAGAAGCATTATTTGCAATGCTTACATTCTCTAAGACACCAAAAAGCTTCATCTTCTCTTTACCTTTAATATATTTCCACCTTTTATTGGCTAGAGTAAACATGTACTTTGAAACATTTCCATAAGTCCTTCCAACACAGTAAAGGCACTTTGCAGATCATGTTATCCAACATCCCTCACCACCAATCTTGGTAAAATATTAAAACATAGTTATCATAATCAATGATACAGATCTAATTTTGCAGCTATGTTTACCACATTGGAGCAGCCTTCTATATTTCAGTGTCAATTCTTTGATCCTTATACCTAGCCAAACACAGACACTAATTAACTCCTCCAGCTATGGAAGAACCATGAGAGTATTCCTCAAGTTTATTGCTCAGTCATTACTGAATACTGTGTATCAGTTGAGAGCTACCCTCTTGAAACAGAAAAATATTTCTGCTGCTTTTAGAGAAGACTACAGTACAGAGGAAAGAACCCCACAATTAGAAAAATATATATTTGTCCTTTATGCAACTTATTTTATTCAGAGCCTGTTATCAATAGCAAATTAACTCTAAATGTTCTCACAAGCTGGATCCCCCAGAGTTGCAGTACTTCAGAAAGGTTTCGTGCTACTCCTTTCAATTTTTTAGAAGGCAAAAACAATAAAACCACAGATGAACCCTTGTAGCAAGAAGCTAAGAAGGAGCTACAGCAGGCATCCCCAAACTCGGCCCTCCAAATGTTTTGGGACTACAACTCCCATCATCCCTAGCTAACAGGACTAGTGGTAAGGGATAATGGGAATTGTAGTCCCAAAACATCTGGAGGGCTGAGTTCGGGGGTGCCTAATCTACAGTCTGCTTGAAGGCTCCAATAAGTCAGTCACAGGACAAGCAGCCAAGTTTTTGAATGTGGCCATCCATATTAGACCACTTATGATGCCTATACACACACACACACACACACACACACACACACACACACACACACTGCTAGCATTATAATTCTGTGTTTTTAGTTGCATTCATGTGCATCTTTGTTAATGTTATTAATTGTCAATTGTTAGTTGTTATAAAACATTTAAATGGTCAGATGGCTGCAAATAAAGAGATGATATTGATGATGAGTTGTAGTTCAGCAACATCTGCAGGGCAGCAGGCTGCTACTACTACCCCTTCTCTACAGCATTTGCAAATTAACAACATTCACACGTACATATGTGTTTTTTTAAAAAAAACAACAGCAATACTTTTGAGAAAATGAACCACTACCATTCAAGCATTGGGGGATAGTAGAAACAGCACTATCAGACAACATTTCATACTAGCTGTTGCTGTAGTCCTATCCACATAGAGGAGAAAGTGACAGCTTAGGGACTGTCAAGCCAACAGAAAGAGAAAATCATTATGTATAAATGAAACATGAAGGCTCTTCATTTGCGTTTGGGATTCTGACCCACATTCTGTAGTCACAGATCAGAATATAAAGCACTACAGAAGGTGTCCCACTCATACAGAAGAGATAGTTCAGGCTTCTTTCCCACAACAGCTCCTCACGTTCTCCAAAGAATTGCTCCTGAAAGTCAAGCAAGGCTATTGGTTTTGGAAAGAAGGCATGAGGACTCTGACAAGGTCCTAGTGTGCTTCTGCCTCCTTCTCAAAGCCTGGCTAGCAATTTCTCAGCTTTGGGAAGGAGGTAGGAGGGCTGTAGGACCCTGTCAGAGCCCTCACACCTCCTTCCCAAAGGCCAACACCTCACTTAGCCAGCTTTTGGGAGGCAGCACAAGAATGGGGATTATCAAATTTTGGCCTCCCTCCCACCCCCCCCACCCCACCCCGCAACAGGGCAGTGTGTGGCCCACAAGTCCTGTATTGAAGTACTCTTGCGGTCCACTTGGTATGAAAAGTTGGACCGCCCTGCTCTAGACAACGCTTGATGCAAAAAATGGGGCTCTGGGTGGAAAGGAAAATCAGTGTATATGTCCATGTTATTTTGAGAACCCATGCTGGAGAAACACCACAGAAACCAAACTACCCTTCCATTCAATCAACTGTAGCCAGAAACAAAAAGTAACTTTTTAGCAGTAAGTAAACTATGTTCCAATTGTAGCTACACACAATAGTCATTTAAACAATCATTTAACATGTGTTATTAACAAACTTTGTTAACAAACTTTTAACTAGGCTAAATGGGCTCACAGAAGAATACTGAGAAATGGCATATGGAGTCAACAGCTATTTAAAAAAAAGAAAAACTTATTAACCAAGTTAACAGATTCTTATACTCCTTAATTCAACTCCTTAAAGAAAATTGACATTGTTGAAGTATGCACATTTTGCCCCTTTAATATGGAATGTTACACTTTGTGAATGAACAGTAGCAAATGTTACAATACTATCTAAATTCTGAACTAATTTAAAATGAACCAAGTATATAAAAATAATACTCAAACCAAGGTAACATTTGGGTTTCCACAATTATTGCAAGAAAAGCCCATCCACACTCTGTTCCTGCTGTCTTGATACATAAAAATTCTCACCAATGTTAAAAAAAACCCATCATGTGCATGGACATCTGTCTTGTTGTCTCACTTGCAAAATAGTAAACTCTTATTTGAATTTGTGTACATTCTACAAACAGAAGTATGCACTGGTCCTCTGGCTACTGCGGGAAGAACATTTGCTTTGAATGATTTGTTGATGCCGAATTATGGGCCCATCAATAACATGATACATTTTGCTCTAAGCATAAAAAATGATGTCCTCCAACATTATAAATTATTCTAATTAAGTGACCTACAGCAGTCACTATTATTACTCAACAGCCCACAGGGCTTGTAAAGATGGTTGCTAAATCTACAAATTAAACTTCACTAGAGCAATGTGTCAGGTCACAGAAATTCAAAGCAGCTATATTTATCATTTACTGTCATTAACCCAGCTGAAAGGAATTCTTTACTTGAAGCCAGTCAGTTGTATTTCAGTTACACCTCTGGCTTGTTTCCACCTTTGCTAACAGTGGCAGATAAAATATTCAAAGGCGTGGGGAGAGGGAGGGAGAGAAGAGGGCAAGGGGGAAAGGTTTAACAGCTAATATCTTTGCAGTCTTATAAAGGGATAGGAGGTCAATACAGATCAGATCACCATGCCACAAAGGAAATAATAACTAACAACCAATCTGGAATAATTTTCAATTGGAAAAGGTGGATTAGGATGGGTTAACAAGAATGCCCTGGACTGCATGTCACTTAAAACCAGAGTTTAAAATTTACAATGGTTTACAGTGAACAAGCAGCAAGCTAATGCCTGCTGCTCCGAAGATCACACTTGACTCCTCCCCAGCTCTTTCCTTCAGTGCACCAGGGAGGAGATAAAGCAGAAGCAGGCTTCACATCATGTGTGAGCCCATACTCATAGTTTGCTTTCTCCAAACCAACCACCATTTGTTTGCCTTGCCACTCATTGTTTGACTGGAGAACTTGTACCATGAAGCCAACCTGGCTCTGGACAGGCAGGACCGGGGAGGCACAAAGTGCCTGTAATTTGAACAGCAAACACCAGCAGGTTGGCCATTCACTTTATTCACAGTATAAATTAAACTATGGTTTACAGTGTCGTACGAACCTGGCCAATAGATGTACATTTGAACTTGCCCTAAGAGTCTAAGCAAACTCTACCTCCCTTGCCACTTCATACACATATCACGGCAATCTTGTTTTGGGGAAAAGTGCACTCTAGCACATTAAGCTCCATTAGTGAATAGAAAAGGAGGCATCCCTGCTTCTTTCCAACATGAAAGAAAGATTACAATGTTACCCACATAGAAGGAGGCTCATGGTTTTCATTTACCACCTCCGGGTACTGTTCGACTGCAGCTCTTATCACCCTTGACCACTGGCCATACTAACTGGTTCTGATGGGAGTTGAAGTCGCAAAATTCAGAGGCCCAGGTTCCCCATCTATACTTCGCCCCTCTGATCTCTCCCAGCTACTCTATTAGGCCCTCTCTTTCCACCGAGAAGAACTTCTTTATCATACATGTTAAAAATATATACTAACAGATCCCATTGGAACCAAAGGAATAAACTTCTGAGATGATGTCCCTTAGGCGCAGACTTAAGTTGGGGAGGCAGAGAGAGGCAGCCAGTGTGTCCTTGGTAGTAAGCAAAAAGAGCCGGTGGGTGGAATGTGCTACAGGTGAGAAAACCATCACCCCAAAGAAGCACTGACTCAAGGAAAAGCCACCCATCCCCTTCTTTCTTAAAAACACAAAGGAGATGAGACTACTCCCTCGACATTTCACTATTTCAAGGTTAGGCATGGAGCGGATGAGAAGCAGCAGAGTCATGGCTAGTTAATTCTACATCTGGTGCAGTCCCTCCCCCCCCCCAAAAAAAACCGGCCCTAACATTCCCCACCCCCGATCTCCTCATTTCTCAACCCTGTGCAAAATTACACGGCCATGCCAACCTGCTCCTCTTAAGGAAACCTAACAGGGCAGGGGAGGACTTCCTCGGACCCTGCTCTGCCTCCTGACCCCCTTGGCCCACATCCACTCCCGCCCCCCAATTGAACAGTTACACGCAGGGGAGGAAAAGCGCTGGCCTCTTTTTGAGGAGGTGAGGGGGGGGGCAAAGGGACCACCAAGGAACGAATCGTGGAGTGGGGGAGGGGATTTGAAAGAGAGCAGCCCTCCTCTCCACCTTCCCCCCCCTCTCTTTAAACCTCAAGATTTGAGGCGGGGGTGGGGGGTGGGTGGATGAGGCGTTGCCAAGCGACAAGACGAAAACGGAGGCCGACCAAGGTCGAGAGCCTCAAAACTTGCCTCCGTGCGCACTCTTGAACCCACCCCCCAAGACCTTCCGATGGGTCGAGAGAGCGGCTAGCGGGGGGTCCCCCGTCTGTGGGGCCTGGATTCTCAAAGGAGGGCCGGTTGGAAAAGGGAAAAAAGGGGGTCACTTACCACCAGGGCCGCCGCCGCCGCCGAGGCTCCTCCCGGCCCAAGGCCCCGCGGAAGGGAGCAGCTCGAGCATGAGGGGCCGGGTGTCCTCCTTCCGTCACCACCGGCTCGCCCTCGCCGCCGCCTCCTCCTCCTCCTCGGCCCAGCAGGGAGGGAGCGGAAATGTCACCGCAGGGAGGGAAGGAGAGAGGCCGCTGGGCTCGCCTCGGCTCCTGCTCCCTTCGGCGTCACTTCCGGCGGCGGCGGCAGCGGCGGCGTCGACGGAGGGGGAAAGGCGAAAAGGGAGGCGGCGGGGAAGAGCGGCTGACGCAAGGGCGCGCGCGCCGCGGCAGCGCCGCCTAGCGGCTCCCCGAGGGGCGCACGCACGCATTGGGCGGGAAAGCGCAGCGCGGCGCTGGGGGTGGGAGGCGCCGGAGCCCCTCTCGCCTTCGCGCGCCTCCAACGGGTTTTTTTTTCCCTCAGGGAGGGCGAAATTGGCGCGCTTTCCCCAACGGCCGCTGACAAGAGTTGAAAAGGTTCTGGCTAATCGCAACAAAAATGAAAGGAAATTAATAACACACGTCAAAAGTTACAAAAGCACACCGAACATTAATCACAAGGTTCCGCAAATGAAAATAAAAGGCGCATGTATATATACCTATATATGCGATTACATTACGATTGGGTTATTTATCCTTATAGCAAGCAAATAATGCAATGAATTTGTATGTAATGTTATATAGGTTATTAAATTTAGCGAAGTGACCCGCAAACAAACAAAATTGGCAAAATAAACAAACCTCACACAGGCATATGAAGACCCAGAAATGTGTGTGCACATGTGTCTGTACATATGTTTATATTCGTATATACACATTATTTTATTAATTGATATGCTGCCCTTCCTCCGAAGGTCACGGGGTTGACAACATTAAATGAAAATGAAAACACACACACAAAAATACATAAGGTAATTGTTGCTATTTAGAGCAGGCTTCCTCAACCTTGGCCCTCCAGATGTTTTTGGCCTACAACTCCCATGATCCCTAGCTAGCAGGACCAGTGGTCAGGGATGATGGGGATTGTAGTCTCAAAACATCAGGGGGGGGGCAAGGTTGAGGAAGCCTGAATTTAGAGCATCGGGTATCAGGAAGGTTCCCGGAGCATCTTACAATCAATTAACTTAAGATAGTACCTACACTCAGGCATACATGCACGTGTGTGTGTGTGTGTGTGTGTATCTATGGCTTTTTCAGCTTGAAAGTGCTGTTTTTGTTTACTTCGCTAAGCATTTTCGTGTTTTTATATCGCAAAACGCCGTGATCCTTGGATGAAAGGAGGTATAGAAATTTAATAAATAATAATGATACGAATAAAATTATGTATGCGTGCAAGTTGTGGGAGTGCCTCACTTTGGATCAGGCCAAAGGGCGCCCATGTAGCCCAGCCTCCCGTCCTCAGGATGGCCAACCAGATACCCCAGAAGGGAAAGATGCAAGCAGGATTCGAACACAAGAGTCGTGTTTTCCAGAAACTGCTTCCTCCAACCATGAAGAGCACGGCCTCCTTGCCATCAGCGGCCTCACTCTCCTCCATAAATCCACTTTTAAAGCCACCCCAGTGCCCAATCGCTGCTCTCCTGTTCCATAATTCTGCTATGCACAGCGTACTTTCGTCTGCCCCAAACTTTCACTAGGATGGCCGCAAATTCTAGTGTTATGAGACAGGGAGATGTAACTTCTCTCCATCCATGCGAGGCGGAGTTTTATAGACTTGTTCTGTCGCCTCTTACTTGCCTATTCTCTAAACTAAGAAAGTCCTAAAGATTGCGACCATTCCTCACAGGGGGAGTCGCTCCATCCAATTTCGGTTTCCCTGTTCTGAACCTTTCCCAACTCTAAAATATCCCTTCTGAGGGCAAGGCGACCAGAACTGCACGCAGCACCCCACCATAAATTCCTATTATGGTGGCATTATGACAGCTGCCAGTTTGGTTTTCAGTTCCTCTCCTGGTGATGGAATTTGACTTTCCCCACAGCTATTGCACACTAAAGGATACAGGAGCACCTCACAACATTGCTCAAGGAAGACTCAGCTGGAGAATGACGCCTTTTATACACCCACCTGGCCAGAAGTAGCCTATGGCCTGCTTGGGTGGGCCGTCTCAGCCCAGGATTTGAAGGCGATTGGCCGAGGCTGCTACCTGCAGCTCCGCGGCTCACCACACGAGGGAGCTGTACACAAAACTTGCAACTTCTGGCAGCCCATGTGCCAAAAATGGGGTGCTGCCATTTAAATTTCCGGCAATACTTTGGAGCAACTCAATTATCAGATACTCTGGGACATAATGGTAAATTTAAAGTAATGACTTGTAGCCCACCTGGCAAAGAAGACCCCAGGCAGACTTCAGCTCCGGTCAGCTTGGTCCCCATCAGCTCCCCAAAGATGGTGGGGGTGCTGATACTGGGCCCAATTAGCATTTACTGGAAGTAGCCAGGAGTGGGCAAGATAGAAATGGAGCTGGTTGTTTCTAGGTGCCATTTTTAGCTAAAGTTCTAAAGGTTTTATTGTTTTAATATAATATTTTATTAAGTTTCCATTTTATCATATATAGATACATCCTCATTATTCACGTTGCTTTTTGCTCATATGAGCTGATCGCCTCCCCCCCCCCCGATTCATGGTTACCTTAATTCCTTACTATATCATCACATTTGTACTTTTTGCTAATTACTTTTCCCATTACCATTGCCATATCATTTAGATAAAATGCAAAAAGGCAGAATCACCAACAAGTCTTCTTAAGACAATCCTGCTAGTGTTGTTATGTCAATCCTGCTAGTGTTTACAATTGTCTTTCAAGTATTGTATAAATTTGCTCCAGTCTTTTTGGGAAAGCTTGTTCACACTGGTTTCGGATTTTCCCGGCCAGCTTCCTAAAGTTAATCAAACCTCGAATGGTTTCTGCTCCTGTATACAATAAGATTGATACACATGCCGATTGTAAAGGATGGTTCGGAAACACTGTTTTATTGTTCATTCTCATGGGGGAAATAGAAATGTATGCAAAATACTAAGCTGTACGTTTTTTTAAATAAAAAAGGTGGAGAAAGGGAGGTGAAGGAGAGATGACAAAGGCCACATGAACACAAGAAAGATATACCAAGAGCCACAGAATTTACAATATAGAACTGCGCTTTTGTTTCTGCACGTCATTAGGAAAAGTGACGTTTGGTAGATAAAGGGACCGAAAGTGCTGTCATATCCACCTTGGCTGAAACCTCGGCCTCAAGAGCTTCCTAGAAAAAGGAGACAAAAGTCATCACCCAACACACACACACACACACACACACACGGCATGGTATAGCAACATGCCATACAGATGCTTCACACAAGCTGAAACCAACCAAAAAGAAAATTGGGATGACAGGTTATCATTAATCCAATAGATTTATATCCCACTTTTTAAGAGCATGTTCTCACAAAGCAGCAAACACGGTACACAAAGCAAACACCAACCAACAATGCAATTAAAAAATGCTCAGACACTCAAAACCCTTAACAGAGACAAGCCAACATAGTGAGGAAACTGAATAGGTCAGAATGAAAAGATTTTTAGATGCTGTGGAACTATCGCCTCCACGCAGCATGGCCACTGGTCAGGGACGATCTAGTCCACAACACCTTATAGGGTTTCTGTACGCCACCTCAAGCTTCTTGGAGGAAAAGGTGGGTTTTCATAAATAAATGTGAAAAGGAGGAATGGCTAACAGGCTTAGATTTGCACTTGAGCCTCTCTCTCCATGTGCAGAGATAAGCACAAAGCACTTTAGGGGAAGGCAGAGATGGACAATAAGCTTGACCTTATGTAGGGATGTGGCAATTCCTTGTGCTGCCTTTAGGACAGAAGAGGTCTGGCCCACCCCGCCCAGTTCCTCCACCCCTCCAAAATATCCCCGAACAAGAAAAATGCACCAAAATAGCCCAGAAGAACGTATTAATACCAACAAAAACACTCACCAGCTCTCTCTTTGCTTCTTCGATCTTCACTCGTGCAAGAGAAGGACTCTGAAAAAAGCAGTAGAAAGCCATTTAGGCAGATGTAGGGGTTTTCCACGCTCCCGTCTGAATTTTTGAAACCAAGCAAAGGGTCTATGGAGTTATTGATGCCTCCCCCCAAAAAAAAAACTTTAAAAAGAGAGTGTTTTAAAAGTGCATTTGTTCAGCACACACTCCGGTGCCACCAGAAATCATTCCATGAAATGTAGATTGATAGGCAATGAAGAAGAGTGACCTTGGAAGAAAGACACTTCAGTGTCCAGCAGAAACCTGAAGGTTTCTTGCCCCCTGAAGCAACCCTGCCCCTCTTCCTTCTTGCCACTTATGTCTGCAGCTATTAACTGGAGCAACATTTGCGGACATTTATTTATTTAAAAACAAGCATAATAGCATATACAGGTGAAACTCGAAAAATCAGAATATTGTGGAAAGGTTCATTTCTTTCAGTAATTCAACTTAAAAGGTGAAACTAATATATGAGATAGACTCATGACATGCAAAGCGAGATATGTCAAGCCTTTATTTGTTATAATTGTGATGATTATGGCGTACAGCTGATGAGAACCCCAAATTAACAATCTCAACTTTGGGGTTTTCATCAGCTGTATGCCATAATCATCACAATATCACAAACAAAGGCTTGACATATCTCGCTTTGCATGTCATGAGTCTATCTCATATATTAAACTCCAGTAGCTAATGAAAACAATTGCTTACATAAATGGACTTTCCCACGATATTCTAATTTTTCGAGTTTCACCTGTACTTGTGTATGTGCTGTGGAAATAATAGCAATTCTACTGCTTCGGCAGCAAAGGAAGCTCCACCATCATGTTTTAAGCTCCTTTCACGTCAGCTAACAGCTAACCCTCATGTCAGGCCCAACTTCCAAAAACATACTGAGCCAAGTGATAGATGCCAGTATTTTAAATTAGCCCTTTGGCAATCTGGTGCTTTCCTGGCATTTTGGGCCAGAGCTACCAGCGTCCTTGACAATTGGCACCATATTGGGGATGTCTGCTGGAAGTTGAGCTACAATTCTAGGATTCTACAGTTCTAAGAGAAGCGGGGTATGGGAGATTACAGGGGTCAGGTCCAGATACGACTCCAGTTTCTTCTTCAAAGGTGCTGCCTGCTTCTTTAATTCCGCTAGTTTCTGTGGATGGAAACACAAAACAAACCATTCACACAGTGATGCTTTCTCCCACCACAAACAAACAAACAAACAAACAAACGCAAAGTTTGGGTGGGTGCTTTTTAGCCTCACGATCTGCAATAAACGACACTTCAAAGCCGTCTGCAAAATATGCATGCCTATCTACACATGTCTAAACCACAGAGTCTAGGGCTTGCCAATCGGAAGGTCGGCGGTTCAAATCCCCGTGATGGGGTGAGCTCCCGTTGCTCCCAGCTCCTGCCAACCTAGCAGTTCGAAAGCACGTCAAAGTGCAAGTAGATAAATAGGTACCGCTCTGGCGGGAAAGTAAATGGCATTTCCGTGCGCTGCTCTGGTTTCGCCAGAAGCACCTTAGTCATGCTGGCCACATGACCCGGAAAAACTGTCTGCGGACAAATGCTGGCTCCCTCGGCCTTTAAAGCGAGACGAGCACCACAACCCCAGAGTCGTTCGTGACTGGACTTAATTGTCAGGGGTCCTTTACCTTTTTTATCTACACACTTAATTTCCATATTTTGGGAAGAATGGACTGGAGAGTTCAGTTCAGAGTTTCTGATCAGGGATGGTGGGAAATGTAGTCTGGCAATATCTAGGTGGCCAAAATACCCCGTCTTAATCTTTATTGAAATTGCAGGAGTTGTGGAGGCCAGGCAGAAGAGAGGAAATTAGATGAAATGGGAAGCTTTATCCCTATAGCAAACAGAGAGCTTGCCTGTTACAACAAGTATATATGCTCACTGTGGGTATAAAATGACCTGCAATGATACCAGGGGCCATTTATATTTTAATGTAGATAAGAGAAGGGACTCATTTCCCCATAGCTTCATCCCACAAAGCTGCTGCAATGCAACTGTGTGGGCAGGACCAAGTGAATGGTCCCAATCCAGCCTCAAGTGTGTAAAAAAAAAACACACCTACGCAGCGGATGCTTGCCCCCACGGCGCCTTTAAATATGCTGCTGCGACATCGTATGAGAGCCACTGAGGATAAAATTTATCATTAGATAAAAAAAAGTGACTACCAAAAGGAAACTCAGCGGGAGGCGTGCTTATCAGTTTGGAAGAAAAACAGGGCCAAAATTAAGGTAGCAGTTTGTACATATTTGGCAGATGGCCTAGCAATTCAGAAGTATGTTTGTCTATCAACAGGCTGGAATAAAACCTCCCAAAATAGCCTGACAGCTTGGGAGCGTCCAGGATGTTTGGAATGCTGAGGTATAAGGGATTTTATTCCCGGGGTGGGGGGGAAACGAAATTGTGAGACGGGGAATAGAAGAGAAGCTTAAGTGCTCAAACCCTTAACAACTTATAATAAATATTATTGAGCAGCATATTAGGGGGGGAAGAGGTAGTTGGCAAGCATCAGTATTACGCAAAATTGCTTACAAAAAGTGCGCAGAAATGGGGGGAACGAAACTAAGACTGGGAAAACAGGAAACAGAAATGAACTAACATCAATGTGTGTTTATCCTTTTTTTTCCATGTAGACGTGCACAGGATTGTACCCTTAGTTGAATTTGGGTGGGTTTTTTCCTCTCTGCAGCCATGTTTAGGGAAGTTTTTAATGTTTAGGGAAGTTTTTAATGTTTGATGTTTTATCGTGTTTTTAATATTCTGCTAGGAGACGCCAGGAGTGGCTGGGGAAACCCAGCCAGATGGGTGGGGAATGAATGAATGAAGATGACGATTACAGTATTATTATTATTTACAATGACAGCCTATGGCTTCCCACCCCCCAATACAAAACACCCTATTTTTGTTTGTATCTTTCATAGCTTGTGCGTCAAGAACCCAGATGGGTGGGGTATAAATAAATTATATTATTATTATTATTATTATTATTATTATTATTATTATTATTTCTCTCTTGCAGTATTTCAGTTAGCATGAGGGGCCCGCCCTTTGATGTACAATGCGAATCCCTTTGCATTCTCTGAAACACTCATCCCAGAGGCATTCGGAGCTGATCTCACCATCTCAAGCAAGCTCACAGCCAACTGGCATCTGGGTAAATGGCATTTCCTCCCTGTCATCCAGGTTTGAATGCCAACCAGCGTGTGTCATTTTCAAACACCGTCAACAGGCAAGGCGTAACACCCACCTCTGAGAGGTTCACCAGAGACTCGTGAGTCAGCGAAGCATCCATCCCACACATAGATAATTGTTCCTGCCGAGAGATACAAAGCAAGAAACCCAGGATAAGGGGGAAAGCACTGACTTCTGCTCAGCAATGAAACAGACGGTACGCATCGTAGGATTACCCTCAAGAAAAAGACAAGAGATGAAAAAGTCATTTTGCTAGTTCCCATATAATTAAAAATAGCAAAAATGCCATTCTGCTTCATGAACATATGCTTTGCACTGAGTCAAGACTGTTGGTCCTCCTAATTCAGTATAGTCTACACTGAAAGGAGACTTTCACAGCCCTACTTGGACATGCCAGGGATTGAATTTGAGGCCTTTCTCATGCAAGCCAGACGCTCCCCCACTGAGCTAAATTATCATCATTTTATTATTTATTAAATTGACATACAGCGGTACCTCGGAAGTCGAACAGGATCCATTCCGGAAGTCCGTTCGGCTTCCAAAACGTTCGGAAACCAAGGCGCGGCTTCTGATTGGCTGCAGGAAGCTCCCGCAGCCAATCGGAAGCCCCGTCGGACATTTGGGTTCCAAAGAACGTTCGCAAACCAGAACACTCACTTCCGGGTTTGCGGTGTTTGGGAGCCAAAACGTCAGAGTACCAAGGCGTTCGGGATCCAAGGTACGATTGTACTGCTCTTCATCACAAAATCTCAGGTCGGTTCACAAGATAAAAATACAAGGTTAAAGCACGAATAGATAAGTTAAAATGAAAACAACCAAACAATAACCCCCTCGCCAACACATTTAAAAGGCAGTAGAATTTTAATCAGCCCTTCGAGGCCTGGTTCAAGAGTAATGTTTTTGCCTGGCAGCTAAAGGTGCATAAGTAAGGCACCAGTCAAATCTCCCTGGGAAGGGAGCCACTAACAGGGAGCCCCTTGCAGGAAAGGCCATGTTTTTGTGCTACCACCCTCTGGACCTCACATGCAGGAGGCACACACAGAAAGGACTCAGAGGAGGATCTCAGGGTTTTTATGGCGAGAAGCGTTCTTTGAGGTCAAAAACATCATTTTGAATGGGGCCCGGAAGCTAACTGGCAGCCGGTGCAGTCAGGCCAGGATTGCTGTTATGTGCTCAAACCGTCTTGCTAAACCCGGTGAGCTAAACGGCCCCCAAATTCTGCACCAGGTAGAGCTTCTGAACCATCTTCAGAGGCAGCCATTCCTCCTTGGTTACCCACGCCTCTCCGTCTGCCTCCCCCCCTCTGTCAAATTCAGATTGCAAGCTGCTTGGGGCAGGGGCTTCTCTTTTATTACACGCCACTCTGCAAAGCTGCAGGTACAAAGATGGCACTAGAGAAAGCGTTAGTAAAAACAAGCTTCCTGTTTCAGTGAGCCCCCCCGCCCGGCAGCAACACCAATAAAAGGTTCTTTGTCTTAACCTCTGCTGCCTTGATTCTGAATTTGAAATCTTCCACTTTGTCCTTCAGGAACTTCATGTTCTGGGTCCGGTTATCAGCTTTCGCTTTTTCCACTACCAGTAGTTCTTCGGTTTTCTTAAGGTCGCTACAACAATGAAAAGAGCAAATGCTTCTTTTCAGTGGCAGAAATCCTTTGCTAAATGCCTACATCAACTCCAAGGAGGCCGGAAACCAAACTGCTTGTCTGCTCCCAGAACAGCTCAAGAAACTTCATGTACAACGTCCATTGAACAGGGCTAGTAAGATCTGGAATCTACAACCCTGGGGTGAACCCTACCCAACCCCCCAAATGCCCCACAGTATTCAGATTGTGGTTAGCCGAGTCATCAGGATCACAAAGCACGTGCAAATATGTTTATGTATCACTACGTAAAGATTTCATATATGTATTGCAACATTAATAATAAATTTAAATAAAATAAAATAAAATAAAATAAATAAAACAATGGTCTGTGCACCTAACAGACCCAGCTACATTTGAACTTTTTTCATATAGGCATCAATATTGTGTGGACATCTGGAGGGCTTCTATTAAGCTGTATGTTTATTAAGTTGTATGTTTAAGGCCCTTTACCTTTTTTAACCTTTACCTATGTTTAAGTCTAAGATGCACGTAATGAGGGAGACTGATGTTTGTGGCTCTGTTGTCAATGGAAATCAGGCCTGAATCACAATGGCCCACAATGCACTTTGCATGCTGTTTTGTGGTTATTATCTGTATGCTTTTAACAGAATATATCAATCTACATCTATCTATCATTATAGTTTTAATTCTATTAATCTACATCTATCTATCTATCATTATAGTTTTAATTCTATTAATCTGCATCTATCTATCTATAGCTATCATTATAGTTTTAATTCTATTAATGGCAAATGTGTCTTCTTTTTTCTGTAAGCCACCTTCAGGGGGGAAGGTGGGATATAAATATATATAGAGGAAGGAGGAGGAGGAGGAGGAGAAGCCGTCGGATCAAAAGGCACATGATGCAATTCAACTGCTAACAGTTAAAAAACAACAACACCCTATTAACTGGCTGGCTGCCAGTGTGTCCGCAACCCTACTGAAGCTGCTGAGCTCAGTGGAGAAAATTAAAGCCTAAAGAAAACTTCCGTCCAGCTCTTACTCTTGAAGCCGTTTTTCCAGCACCAGCGCCGAGGTGAGCTTCTTCCTCAAAGTGCTCAGTTCCAGCTCCATCTCTTTGTTTTTGGAATCTGCGGCGTCCAGCTCTGAAGTCAAATCATTGATGGCAGGAATGAAGCTAGAAATAATTGGTAATGACAACTGTTTTTTTAAAAAACAAGAACAAGAACAACCACCAAACAACAACATGAAGCTAGAAATAATTGGTAATGACAATTGTTTTTTAAAACAACAACAACAACAACCAAACAACAACAAGAACAACCAAACAACCACAACAACCAAACAAACAGTATCCGGATTCCCAGGGCTGCAAGGAGAGGCTCAGCTACCAGCCACCTACGTGCGCCAAGGAAGGACTTGGGAAACCAGCGATTGGACCCATCTAGCTCAGTGTTGTCTACACCAACAGGCAACAGCTCTGCACGAGTCCCGGCTGTGTACATTCCCAGCCCTGCCTGGAAGTGGTGAGGACTGAACTTGGGAACTTATGCATGCAAAGGAGATGCTCTTCCACAAAGCTGTGGTCCTCTCCCCACTTATCTTTTCGGCTCATTCACACAAACTGCTAATAAGACCCTAGAGTATGGCAACACAGAACTCAGGGGCCACACAATAAATTAAGTTTTCGTATCGGAAATTAATATTCAATATTATTTAATATACACAACATATTTCATTAAATATATCCAATTAAAAACACAATAGATTTCATTTATTAAACAAATTCAGTACACAAACAGGTGAATGAGCTTTCATTAACAACACATGACACACACAAAATATTTTTTTAAAGGATTTAAGTTTTTTTTTTTTGGACCATCCATTCATGAAAGCACACTGTCTGTGAAAAGTTCGTTCACAGGAAAGTTGAGTGAGGCTTACACCCTAGTAAGTATATTTATAATTGCAGTCTTGAACTACTTGTATAAACAACCCATTCCAGAGTAGTAGAACATTTATTTGTTCTGTTTATTTTTAGGATTTCTTATCCGCCCTCCACCGTAAGCTGCCAGGTTGCAGATTGTAACTACATAATATAAACGAGGTTAAAACAACTCCGAATGTAAAAACAGATAAACCATTCTAACAAAAACAGGACATGATTCTCTCTTTAAAATCCTCTCTCATATCCCTCTCTCAGTAAGACTGTAGGTGCAAAAGGCACTAAAAGTTCATGAAACTGCAGCACTTCTTCATGCAAACAGAGCATGAGACTGAACACCCAAAAGAAGCTTATCCAATAACAGTGAAAACCAAAGGTACACACTACCTTGCAAGGGAAGTGTCCTTTGTTTCAAGGGCTAAAGCTGTGTCTACCAATGTGTTCAGATAGCTGGTGCTGCCCTTAGACATGTTGCTGAAAGAAAGATTCAGACTCTCGGTCAGAAGATCCTGTAGGTAGGTGCCTGGGGGGGGGGAATATATATATATATTAAAAAAACACATTTCTATGAAGCAGGCCACAGAAGAGAGGAACTCTGAGTAGTTCAAAAATTGGTGCCTTGACTGGAGCAGAAACTACACCTAAGACAGCTGTTGTGTGCAACAGGAATAGCCAATATAGTGCCCTGCAGATGTTGTTGCGACTCCAAACTCCTATAGTCCCCGATCTTTGGGACATGCTGGCTGGGACTGAGGAGAGTTGGCCATCCCCGACGTACAGTTTTAAAGAACTATAATAAGGAGGAAATACTAAAGCATGGGTAGGCAAACTAAGGTCCGCAGGCTGGATCAGGCCCAACTGCCTTCTAGATCCGGCCCGCGGATGGTCCAGAAATCGCTGCGTGGATCGCCAGTGTGCGCGTTCTTTCCCTCTCCCTCCCACGGCAGCAGTGTCTCCTCCCTCCCTCCCTCCTGGCTTCTGCCCGCCCTGCCTAGAGGAGGAAGGGGGCTGGGCTTTGTTGGTGCCAGCAGCAGCAGCTCTCGAGTGGCCGCCATTTTAAGCAGCCCCTCTCTGGAGCCCTTTCACGCACCTCTCATCGTCCCCCCGCCACCGCTAGCCCCTGCTGCTCACAAGACACAGGTAAGCAACCAGGTAAGGCTCAGGCCCCCCACAAGGTCTGAGGGACAGTGGACCGGCCCCCTGCTGAAGAAGTTTGCCGACCCCTGTACTAAAGTGTGTGTTTTAACAGACACCTACCCGCCGCAACTTCGAATTTAAGCTTTCAGTCTCACCGTCAGATTCGTACTCTACCGCCTTCTGCTTCATGTCCTCGATTAACAGGCGGACGTCCCCATCCCTGGACTCACTGCACTCTGCCAGCTCGTACAAAATATCCACCGTCCGCGCATCGGCTTCGTACGGAGGGATGGGCTGATCCCCAAAGGTCTTCTTCAGCCACGAAGCAACCTAACGGAAAAAGAGAAAAGAAACCAAGTACAAATGACTTACTGGTAGTACTATTGTTGTTGTTATTTACCGCCTTTCATCATTATAAAAGATGCTGCAGTTACTTAATTATTATAATATCATACTGTAAGGATAAGCATGGGACGCAGGTGGCGCTGTGGTCTAAACCACAGAGCCTAGGGCTTGCCGATCGGAAGGTCGGCGGTTCGAATCCCCGCGACGGGGTGAGCTCCCATTGCTCGGTCCCTGCTCCTGCCAACCTAGCAGTTCGAAAGCACATCAAAGTGCAAGTAGATAAATAGGTACCGCAGCGGGAAGGTAAACGGAGTTTCCGTGCGCTGCTCTGGTTTCGCCAGAAGCGGCTTAGTCGTGCTGGCCACATGACCCGGAAAAACTGTCTACGGACAAACATCAGCTCCCTCAGCCAGTAAAGCGAGATGAGCGCCGCAAACCCAGAGTCGTTCACGACTGGACTGAACTGCCAGGGGTCCTTTACCTTTACCTAAGGATAAACATTGCTGGTGGCTGGGACGTTAAAGGACTACCTTCCCTTTTACTGGCATGTAGATCATCAAGTTCCACAGAGGAGGCCTTGCTGATAAAGACAAGACCTTCTGAATGTCATCTGGCAGCAGGGCCTTCTCTGGGGTGGCCCCTACTCTCTGAAATGCCTTCCCCCCGTGCAGGGCTGGAATTTGGTTTGATGAGGCCCTAAGCTACTGAAGGTAATGGGGCCCTTTATATGTCCAGCTGTCCTTTGTCAACAACAAATTGTTGCTGTTTTTGTGTTGAATATATGCTATATGGTAATTTATGGACCTAATAGGTATCTAAAGCCATTTGCACATAACAAAATATGTATTTTATCAAAGTAATTGTTGAACTGAAATACAATTAAAGAAGTATATTAATAGTGAAATAATTATTAAGCTCTAACTTAAAATGATTTTTTATTCATAACAAACTTAATAATGCAAACACATTGGCATTTGGCAATAACAAAAGTTCCTTTAGAAACACAATTTACAAAGACTCATAATCTAGTCTCTAGAAACTTGCTATAACATGAAATAATAATAGGTGTAAATATATGATGCAAACTACTAATAATTATAAATAGCAGAATGTAGGCACCCTGTATATAGAAATGAGCAAACCAGAGATATTTTAGGGAGCAGGAGCAGGTGAGGCCCATTACTTACATCCTAGGAGCCTACACAACACAAAACACTGTTGCTGTATGTAGGTTTTATTTTATTTGCTTTTCATCTTATATTTTGGAAATGTACATACAGTTTTTTTCCTTTAATTTTTTTGGGGCCCCCCAAGAGAGTGGGGGTCCTAAGCTATAGCTTGTTTAGCTTATATGTAAATCCGGCACTACCCCCGTGTTATTCAGGCGGGCGCTTCTACTGCTTAGTTAAAAATTTACTCTTTCGCTCAGCTTTTCCCTGACCACTCGCCCTTCAGTATTGCCTTCTCGGTTTTAAAATTCGCCCTTCCCATCTGCAAAGCGCTTTCTTCTCCGGAAAGATCCCAGGGAGAGAGAGAGAGAGAGAGAGGCATCACTTCCACGCCCGCTCACCTTCTCCAGCTTCCCCTCCATCTCTGCCAACTCCTCTTGCATTGCAAACCTCCCGCTTTGCTCTTCCTCGGCCCTCCCCCGTCGCGGAACGATGGCGTCACCAGGCGAAGTGCCTCTTGGGAGTTGTAGTTCGGAGGAGCCTAGCCAATGAATCAAAGCCCAGTCCAGGCGGCGGGGCGCTGTAACTCCCTGGCCGCCTCCGCCCAGCTGCAGAGGTCAAGGGCGCGCAATGGGGGGGGGGGGACAAGCTGCTTCGGGAAGGACAAGCGACCTTGGTTCACCCGGGAAGGGACCGGAGAAAGCCGCGGGGGGGGGGGGGCGGAAGAGCAAAGGCAGCCGCGATGCTCGTCAATGGGAAAATGCACACACGTGCATAGGTAGACAAACGCTGCTATCGAACTGGTGCATCAAGGATTTCATGGCCCACAATGGAACAAATATATTGTAGCGCTATTGCACCGGTGCATCGTGGTAATAATAATAATAATAATAATAATAAATAAAATAAATAAATAATTATTTATACCGCCCATCTGGCTGGGGTTACCCAGCCACTCTGGGCGGCTTTTCAACCGAATATTAAAAACAATACAGCATCAAACATTAAAAACTTCCCTAAACAGGGGCCGCCTTCAGTTGTCTTTTAAAAGTAAAATAGTTGCTTATTTCCTTGACATCTGCTCGGAGGGCATTCCACAGGGCAGGCGCCACTACCGAGAAGGCCCTCTGCCTAGTTCCCTGTACAGTACTCTGTTATCGCACACTCAACAGAACATCATGTACATTGGGCACCTCCTGGACTGGCACCTGAAACTTTGGAACAATGTTTTCCCCATAGGAACCTGTGCTTAGAGGGTGGGGGTTCCCCAACTTTACATTTCTTTTGAAAAACAAGTAAGAAAAGGTGCGTGCGTGTATAGTGCTTCCATCATATTTATTGGAGATGCCTATCTTTTCAATATTATTACGCATTATTATTATCCATCCGAGGGTGGTTTACGGAATAAACACACAAAAATACATACCATAGCTTACCTGTACCATAGCATTATGAAGAGAATATATTTTCGTGGCATTTGAGGTGTGCCTACTTTATGTGTTTTCCCAGATACTGTACTGTATTAGTATAAAGGGAAGACGTACCCGTCCTCCCGAACTCCCTAAGAAAGAGGTAACTGGCAATGAGGGCCGCGTTTACTCAGGAGTAACATCCAATGACTTGAAATGGGGTTATTCTCAGGCATTTGGGATTTTAGGAGCGCAGCGATTTTAAGAGTCGGGAGCAATAACAAGCACTCTGCACGTGCCTAGAGGAGCTTCGCTCACTAAGGAAAAGCCCTGATCATGGAAAGCAGAGGGCAACCAGAGTTATTAAGCAGAGGCTCAAATCACAGACAAGATACTACTGCTCGGCTGTAGCTGACAACTCAGCACCGAGCAGCGAGCCACGTGGACCTGGTAGGGGCGTGGTCAGGGCGTTGGACACGCCCCCTCGCCGGCAGTTTACACCTAAGGGGTGGGGTTAGTCCCTTGGGACCACGCCTCCCTCTTGGACGACCTTCGCGTCTCGGTGAGCGTGGCTTGCCCTCGCGAGGGGGACCGTCGGGATGCCAGGCGACCCCATTGGACTCCAACTCCCAGCATGCCTAACAACCGGCCGTGTCGGATGGGGTCTTCTGGGAGTTGGAGTCCAACAACGCTCTCTGCCCCCCCAAAAAACACACACGAAGAAAAATTGCAACCGCAGATAAAGAAACCGGAAATAATAATAATAATAATAATAATAATAATAATAATAATAATAATAGAACTGAGGTAAAAGGCAACAGCAGAAGCGCTTCCGGGTCGTGACTTTCTCCCCTCCGCTAGGCTTGAAGGAAAAGGGGCGTGGCCTCTTCCGGCAAAAAAGGGGGCGGCGCTGCGTGGCGGCCATTTTGTCCGCGGGTCCCTGGCGTGAGGCTTCTGCGGCGGCTGCAGGAGAAGCAAGAAGAAGCGGCAGCGGCAGCAGCAGCGGCGTCTCATTCTCTCCCTTGGTTCTCCGCCTCCCTCTCCCGCCGCGATGCTGTCCGTGCGCGTAGCCGCCGCCCTCGCCCGCGCCTTGCCCCGGCAGGCTGGCCTGGTGAGAGACGCGAGACGGGAGGGAGGGAGGGAGGGAATGAAGGAGGTCCGTGTGAGGCGGCCGTCGGCGCCGCCATCTTGGGGCCCTGCGGGTGACATTGAGGAGCGGGGGGAGGCTCCGTGGTCTTGCGGGCCTCGCTCCCCTGCGAGGCTGCCTCGCCCTCCTCTCGTGTCCCTGGGCTCCGCGGCGGGATGGGGGAAGCTGGGTTGTGGGAGCTCCCCGTCCTCTCGCTTCCCTTCGCCCCTGGAGGCCTGGCAAGGTCACTGCGAAGGGAAACGGGTCCCCTTAAGCCGCTGCACGTTTGGGAGGGGGGGGGGAGAAAGTGAAGGCTGTGTGCCCGGTCTTTCTTCTTTTTAAATAAAGCCTTGTGATTTATTCTGATTTTGAAATGCGCAGCTGTGCTAGGCATTGGAAAGCATGGGTGGTTGGTTGTCAGCGTTAATAAAAAAAAAATAGCAATAGTAGTGGTTGTTCTTCCAAGATTTCGCCGTTTATTTTATTTTTTAAAGTTCGCAGGAGAGGCACTTTCCACCTCTGCCTTGCTTCTCACTGAGCTGCGAACATCTTGGGCAGAAATGCAGTTGGGGTCCCTTTCGCTTTGAGGGTGCAACTGCTGTTGCACCTGCATTTCTGGCTGTCCCGGAACACGTTATCCGGTCGCTGCCCCCCGCAGTGCCTCCGCTCAATTTCTTCTTAAGTTTATATTTTCAAAGCAATTCCGTTTCTGCATCCACAGTCACCACGGAATGGTAGAGTTGGAGAAGACCCTGAGCAATTCCGTTTCTGCATCCACAGTCACCACGGAATGGTAGAGTTGGAGAAGACCCTGAGATTCATCTAGTCCAGCCCCCTGCAATGCAGGAATCTCAACTGGATCATGCATGACAGATTCGTGTTAGAATATTGAGAAGCTTAAATGTCTTTAAAATGGAATTGAAAGCCTGTAAAAACAGAACGACCCGCAGCTCCTGATTTTGCAGCGGCGGGAACCCAGATGAGGACAGAGGGGGAAAGAGAGAGGGGAAGGCCCTCTGCACAAGAGGAAATCCTTGGGGATACATGGAGCATGCGTGGGCTCCTGGGTAGGGGAGAAGTGGCTGCTGTTGCAAGCATACTTGCCTCGCCTTGCAGGATGACAGCGCTTGTGGTGGTGTCAGCACAGCATCGTCTTTTGGTATTTGTGACCTTGGTGTCATCTAATAAGAGAATCCTTTGGCGTTGCCTTTTTTTATGAGCTGCAGTTGCTCACCTTTTGCGTTTAATCGGGGATTGAGAAAACTTCCTTCCAGACAAGTTTGGGAACTTTGTTTCCCCCCCCCCCTTAAAAAGACAAGTTCAGGGGTTGCAGTTGTAACCACTTGTTTGGGGTCTCCCTTGTAGATCTACATGTCTTGAAAGCCTGTCAGTGGTGGAAAGTCCTAGAGTTCTTCCTCCTCTGTTTTGTAAGATAGGTTTATATCTTCTTTATTTCTATTACGTATTGTTATTATTTATTAAAAATTTATGTTGCCCTTCCTCAGCAGATCATAGGGCAGTTTTACAATAGAAAACACTAATACATCATTCATTCTTGACAAATATTTCATTGTAAATCTTCATTCATTCTTTGCACAATATACTTTGGTGGTGCAGCCCTAGGTTTCACAGCTGTGACTACTTCTACATATTTGACAGTTCCATCAGCGCTTCACAGTCCTGTCTTCACATTAGCCATTACATTACAGAGTTGATATATTTGTCCTTGTTATTCTTTTTGACCAATTAGTGTTGAGAGAGTCCATGTGCAGTATTGCTAGTAGATTGTACTGAGGGTCATTCTTTAGAAAAGGCACCTTAAATAAAATTATTTCAGAATTCCCACATAGTACATGAAAAGAGCAACAAATGCTTGCATCCAATTTCACATGCAAGGCCTTACATGGGAGAGAGCTTTAAAAAAAACCCAAAAAAACCTGAACATCTCTATCCAAGAAGGTGTCTGTTATTTCCCCATATTTTCCCTATTTCCCCAATTTCTTTTGTCTTATAAATAGGTCTGTGCAAGTGTGATGCTATGAAAGAAACCTTTCAGATGGCAGGGAGCTAGGCCCATTCCTTCTCCCAGGATTCTACAGAAGGGGAATGGAGGATGCCACTAAAATCAATATATTTGGGCTGATTATTTCTCTTGCAATACCTTCCAGCCACTAATACTGAGTAGTCTGTGCAAATCATTAAGATTTTGTATCTTCTTTCTCTGCGTTAATGGTGCCAAAACCTTACTTGTTAAAGTCACTTGCAGCAGTATTGAATCTAAAGCTACGATCTTGTGCATTTCTACCCAGGAGAAAGCCCCATTGGCTACAGTGGGTGTATAACCCCAAGTAAACCTGCATACTAGAAATTGACTGTACCATATGTTCCAGATACTGCGGTGATGGATAACCTTTTAGAAACCGAGTGCCCAAACTGCAACTGCACTTATTTATTGCAAAGTGCCAACATGGCAATTTAACCTGAATACTGAGGTTTGAGTTTAGGGGGGGGGGGACACCAACTCATACATGTTTGGAGCGTGAGGAGCAGTTCGCGTGATGGGCTCGGCTGGCTCTTCCTGACTCAGTTGAGGGGGGCAGAATGAAGTATGAGCAACTGGGCTGGGCAGAGGTACGTGTGATGTGAGAAATGTCCTCAGGTGCACATGGAGAATGGGAGGGGAGCAGCCCGGCCCCGCCTCCCTCTGGCTTTCTAGTAACAAACTCTGGCAAACTCTGTGCTGGGGTGATGGCACACGTGCCCACAGAGAGGGCTCTGAGTGCCCCCTTTGGCACACGTGCCATAGGTTCGCCACCACTGAGATACTGTATACCAGTAATATACCTTTATGGTTGAAATAATCAATAGCTGATATGTAAGAGCTGATAACTGGGATTAAGTAAACCCTGCGGGGAGATGGAGTGAGGAGTAGCAAAAACCAGTGTGATTTCATAAATGTCAAGAAAGTGATAAGTTGAACGTAAATGTCAAAAGAGTTTTCTTTATGCTAGGTTTCTCGGAATGCTTTGGGTGCATCATTTGTTGCAACAAGGAACCTCCATGCCTCCAAAACAAGTCAACAGAAAACAGGTGAGTAAAAATAAATATTTGGAAATTCAACTTTGGTAATAAATTACGGTAATGATCACTGTTAATTGCAGTTACAGAGCACCTGAACATAAGACGCACTAGTTTTTAGAGGAGGAAAGGGGGAAAGGTTTTTTAGGTAAGTTGTGCAGCTTCTTTTGTGAAGGATTCAGACCTAACCTATCTTGTTTAATCCAGACTACCAGAAATATCACTTTTGATGTAAAGCGAGCTAAGATTCTAACGAGTCTCCCGGTGGCACAGGAAATTTCATTGTCATGACTTAAATTCTGCCAGGCACTGCTGAAGTATCCTCAATTCTTGAAGAGCGCATTCTGGGCGCTGACACCTCTGCTGAACTTCAAGAAACTGGCCGTGTGCTTTCCATTGGTGATGGTATTGCCCGTGTGTATGGCCTCAGGAATGTTCAAGCAGAAGAAATGGTTGAGTTCTCTTCTGGGCTTAAGGTAGGTTTCGTTTTCATTGCATCTGTATTTTTATTAAGTGCCTGTTTAAAACTTGTGATTCTCGGTTTGAAGGTCTCTTCATACCCTTTGGTTACATTGTGAAAGGTACCTAATTATGAGTAATGTTGGTACTGGAAATGTGGTTTAAAATCAACTTGTTACAAAGAGGCTTTGCTCACTGAAGATATGACACCTGCTACTGTGATTATAGCTCTAACCTAATGTGCTCAGCCATAGCTTATCCTATATGGAACTATCATCACTGTCTGATACTGTTTTCAAACCTTATAGCAGGGGTCCCCAAACTAAGGCCCGGGGGCCGAATGTGGCCCAATCGCCTTCTAAATGCGGCCCGCGGACGGTCCGGGAATCAGCGTGTTTTTACATGAGTAGAATGTGTGCTTTTATTTAAAATGCATCTCTGGGTTATTTGTAGGGCATAGGAATTCGTTCATATTTTTTTTCAAAATATAGTCCGGCCCCCTACAAGGTCTGAGGGACAGTGGACTGGCCACCTGTTTAAAAGGTTCCTGACCCCTGACTTATAGTTTGGTGGACTTCAGTTGGTTGTGGGAATTTGCCCTGCCAACACTTGACTGGAGTGTCTCATGAATGCATCTTTTCAATTCCTTCTTAAATTAACTTTCTAGGGTATGTCCCTGAACTTGGAGCCTGACAACGTTGGTGTCGTCGTATTTGGTAATGACAGGTTGATTAAGGAAGGGGATGTTGTGAAGAGAACAGGAGCCATTGTGGATGTCCCAGTTGGTGAAGAGTTGCTGGGGCGTGTTGTAGACGCACTGGGAAATGCCATCGATGGAAAGGTTGGTGTGGCAACGATATTTACTGCTTTTGCGTGTCGGTTATCAGTAGTGAGCAAATTTGGAAAAATGACAATGTTGTCTTCCTTTTAAAGGGTGCCATCACTTCCAAGATTCGCAGGAGGGTTGGTCTGAAGGCACCTGGGATCATTCCTAGAATCTCTGTGCGAGAGCCCATGCAAACTGGCATCAAGGCCGTAGACAGCTTGGTACCAATTGGTCGTGGTCAGCGTGAGCTGATTATTGGAGACAGGCAGACAGGGTAAGGAGCTAGTGTCTCGCGTAACTCAAACTGCTTTGTCCTAACTACAGTTAAGTTTTCTGTGATACAAAACTGCCCTGGGAATTCAGAAAAGTGTCCCATTTTTCAGAGATCCCTTTCACATGTTGATTTGTTGGCCAAGGACCCCAATCCCCCTGTCTCAAATCTCCTGGGCTTTGTAGAAGGCTCTGGGGCATGTTTTTAAGGTGTATCCAGTTTGGGCAGTGCACTGCCTCTACAACAAACTGCCAATGAATTCCTGATTATATTCAGCTCATTGTAAAATAAGATTCATATAGGCAGAGAAGCTTGTCCGTGATTATTAAGCTTGCACACAATTATGTTGTAAACTGCCCTGTGATCTTCAGATGAATGGTGGTATATAAATTTAATAAATAATAGTTATAATCATTTCCTCATTGAGGAAACCCGGGGTTCCCCAAAATACAGCTTGAAATCCTTTGTAAAAGCTTTGGACAGGCTGTAGAAAATGATGCTAACTGACCTGTTCTCCTTGCAGGAAAACTTCAATTGCTATTGATACCATCATCAACCAAAAACGATTTAATGATGGGACTGATGAAAAGAAGAAACTGTACTGTATTTATGTTGCAATTGGCCAGAAAAGATCCACTGTTGCTCAACTGGTGAAGAGGCTCACTGATGCAGGTATTTATGTATTTTGCACAAACTTCCTAGATGGAAGTGAAGTCTGTGGAAATTGATAGCATAAATGTTTTTCGAACTGTTTTTATCTGTGTATGATTGATCTATAACTGTTGTATGTACACAGCTTAGACGTTCTTGACAGCAGAATTTTTGTCAAGTTCCATGTCCCCGTTACCTTAGTACTAAGCTCTGTTAGTTAAAGAGCTGCTTTACTTTCCTGAAACAGCAGCTTAATTTTATTTCTGTTAAATGCTAAATTTGCACAACTTACAGTGTGCCGGGGTAAGGACAAATAGGAGAAAACATTCCCCCCTAGTTCCTGCAGATACAAAGAGAAATGACACGCTTTTGTAAACTCTGCCATTTACTGTAGTATAGCCTCCCACTTTAAAATACTGTGAGAAAATGGTATGGTGTGATGGGAGAAAATCTAGTAACTGAATGGCTGTTAGCCAATCTGTTTCCACTTCCATTTAATTAGAAACTCTTGACACTGGCAAAATGTTTTAAACCATTTTTTCCAGATGCCATGAAGTACACTATCGTGGTCTCTGCTACAGCCTCAGATGCTGCCCCCCTTCAGTATTTGGCTCCTTATTCTGGCTGCTCCATGGGCGAATACTTCAGAGACAATGGCAAACATGCTTTGATCATCTATGACGACTTATCCAAACAGGTTTGAATATGCTATTGGCTTCTGAATTTTTTTTGGGGGGGGTGCAAACTTGGACCTTAAGATTATTCTTGGAGCAGGTGAAACAGATGTAACGTCTGTCTTGCATAGAGATGTGAAGGCCCGGGGGAAAAAACCGGAACATTTTGAGGGGGTTTTTTCTGCTTATTTCCTGAAGCCTTTTTTGTTTTTTCCCGAAAAATTGGAAAAAATAAAAAATAGATTATGGAATGTTTTATTTTAACATGATGAATAAAATATTTTAAGATAAGGGGTTCAAATATTTTATAAATCATTTCTAAAAAATATGTATGGTATCAGATTATTCTAATTTCTGTGAGGACAAGCAAGTCCTAGGTTACAAACTGAACTCTCCAATGCAAGAACAAGATACATTTCTTCCTTTAGGAGGTGCTGTTGTCACCAGAAAAGAAAAAGGTTTCAGTTTTGTTTTTGCATGCGTGTGGTATGCATTGGTTCTGTTCCTCTTCACTAGGCCTCAAAGCACTGGAAGAAAATATAGAGCAACAAAAAGGGCCTGAAAGTATATACTTAATTACAGCTCAGAAAATGATTCTGATTAAATTTCATGCCCATTCATTGAAACTTAGTCCCACTTCCTTCTTCAGTTCTTTTTATGAGAATTTTTTTTAAATACTGTGGAGAGGATTGTTACTTCTGGATTTTTAAAAATTGTTTTGTGGAGTTTTTTTTTGTTCCACATAAACTAGTAAACAGTTCAGGAGATTGTTGCTCCATTTGTTACAAATACAAATAAATATTATTTTAAAAGTAAATTCTGTTTGTAATAATTGTTTGGATACACTATATTTTTAATATGCTAGTTGTGATAATTTTATGCCCATTAAAATTGTCCATAGTTATATTTTATGTTTCTAAAGTAACAGAATGACTTTCAATCTGGAAAAGAAAAAAGAAGTGCTAACGTAGCAAAAAAATAATAATCATTTTTTTTGAAAATTTCTGTTTCCCCCCGAAAAAAACGGGTTTTTTCCGATCTTCAAAATTGCCAGAAATTTTACATCTCTAGTTTTGTATCAACAGGCTGTTGCCTACCGCCAGATGTCTCTGTTGCTGCGTCGTCCACCTGGCCGAGAGGCCTACCCCGGTGATGTATTCTACCTGCACTCCCGCCTTTTGGAAAGAGCAGCCAAAATGAACGATTCCTTTGGAGGTGGCTCTCTGACTGCCCTTCCTGTCATCGAGACTCAAGCTGGTGATGTGTCAGCCTACATTCCAACCAATGTAATCTCTATCACCGATGGTCAGGTAGGATCCCAAAGCACTTAATTGAGAATCCACATACAAAATGTTTTGGGATGACCTCAAGTCCATATTGGGCCCAATTGCACTTCTTTAGTCACATTAGTGTTCGGTAAAATACTGGTTTTTCCCACAGATCTTCTTGGAAACTGAGCTGTTCTACAAGGGTATCCGCCCAGCCATCAATGTTGGTCTGTCAGTGTCTCGTGTTGGTTCTGCTGCTCAGACGAGGGCTATGAAGCAGGTAAGTGTAAAATCTTAGTTATATTGACACTGGTTTAGCTAAGCATTCAGTTTCTTGCGTTTGGGATGCAGGATCACAGCAGCAGTATCGTTCTGTTCTAGCATTTCATTATCTCAATTAGAACTGTTGAATAAAAGAGACTCACGTGGCAAGCTAGTGAGTATTCTCTGGTTAACATACAGAATTGCATATTCCATGCTGCTGTCTTTGCAGGAATGGGTTTAGTAAAAGTTTTAAGTGGAGACTAGTTTAGCAAAACCAAGGTTGGAAATTACTTGAGCAATAGCATAATATGCCGGACTTTTTCTATATCGATTCTGCTTAGTCCATTTTTGTCAAATGGTTGTACCTCCTGGTCCTGGCTCCTCTGACTTTGAGCAACAATTTCTGTAGGGCAAGAGAGTACTCGTGAGTCACTTGCAAAATATTGGCAATGATATCTGACTGATATCATTAATCTGACTGATTAACAATGACAATAACAAAAAGGCACTAAATTTAGCTGCTGTGGATGACAACTGCTGAAACGAATTACAACTTCTGTATGAAAACATTGTGAGCTTTGTTCTGGTACTGAGAAATGTTTGGCGGCAGCTTGTTCCTTAATTCTAAGCCTGTGTTGGGCCGCTGAACTTCCATTTTGTACCTAGCACCAATTGGTGGACCTTGGCATCCTAGTAAAAACACAGTTGTTTGCCCAGGCCTGAAGCCTGCCCATCCCTGACAATGCCATATTTACTCTAGATAGTTAACTGTGACCATTCCTATATTGTGATAGCAGTTCTGATGGTCCAGGAGGCAGCTGAAGACACAGACTGGCAAGTGGAAAGTGTTCAGAATGATTTGCCTAGAAAAGGCAATAAGCCTGCCCGCTCCTTTCTCTAGGTGGCCGGAACCATGAAACTGGAACTGGCTCAGTACCGTGAAGTAGCTGCTTTTGCCCAGTTTGGATCAGATCTGGATGCTGCTACTCAGCAGCTGCTCAGTCGTGGTGTACGACTGACTGAGCTGCTTAAACAAGGACAATATGGTAAGAATTCTGCATGACTCCTAGTTCTACCACACCCTCCCCATGTCACACAGGGGTGAGGAATATTTTTCAGCCCAAGGTCTGCTTTATTCCCTCTGGACAATCTCTTGGGGGGGCCCAGTGGGCCAGAGGCAAAATTGTGTAGTTTTCCTTTGTATTTTCTACACACTCCCCTCTCTGTTGTCCAGCCAGGCAAGCAAGAGGCATTATCAGAGTTCAAGGGCACATTGCAGCCAGGCAGAAAAATTCAAGGATTGTGTAAAGCAGGGCCTCTGGAGTGTAGCCTGGGGAGGAGGTCCTGAGGGCCAGAGAGAGATGCTTGGAGGGCTGCGTTTGGCCCCTGGACCTGAGGTGCCCTTTGCCTGATGTAATAGGTGAAGGTTTGCTGAATGACTCCTCAGTTTAGTTGAAATCTTGCTGAGCACAGTAAGTGTAGAAATGAAGCAGGTGCCTGCTCACGTTCCAGGGTTTAGAATGAGGTAGTCAGAAACCTTTCCTGACTTTGCAGATCCTTGGGTCCCCTCGGGGAGGATATAACTTCTTTCTTCCTCTTTTTCTGAGCTCCTGTTAGGCCTAATGTTGTAGCATTGCCTAAATCCATCACTATCACTTCGGGTGGTGCTGAACAGAGCTTATGTCTGGGCAAAATAGAGTAATTAATTAAAAAAAAAAACCTTCTCTTTTCCTGAATCAATTTTTTTGTTCAAGGGAAAATGCTTATTTGCGGAAGATGAAAGAAAAGTTCCTTGTGCATGTGCATGTGTGGGGAGGGGGAAAGAGAAATGCGATATTCCTGTGTCTGGTTTGGAATCTTGGCAGTCTTAAGAGGTTTTCCTGGAGGTCTCTGAGCAGAGAAGTATCTGCCTTGAGCAGTAGCTTGATCCTTTCTATTAAGGGGAGTGTGAAGTGTTCTTAACTTTCTGTACCAAATCCTGTTGCCCCTGCTTAACAGTTAGCATAGGCACAGGTTTGCTGTGTCTTGTGGCTTGCTAATGACCAAGTGGTCTAACCCTAGTTTGCACATTTCTCTCTCTAGTTCCCATGGCTATTGAGGAACAAGTTGCGGTTATCTATGCTGGGGTAAGAGGCCACCTGGACAAGCTGGAGCCCAGCAAGATCACCAAATTCGAGAGTGCTTTCCTTGCTCATGTTCTGAGCCAGCACCAGGCCCTCCTCTCCACAATCAGGTAAAATAGGCTGGAAGATTTCAGTACAAACTCCTACTTGCTTGTGAGGCAGTCATACATTTCTATGGAACAACTGAAAGTTCTTACAATTCTGTGCATTATTGTTAAAGAGCAGCAATGACTTTATAAAAAACAGTCCTAAGTTACACTTGGAAGAGCTGCTTCAAGAGGCTGCCTTTGGATGGCACACAGCACTGCATTTAATATTTAGGTTAATTTTATAATATTGTTAAATATGGTGATTTATGAATAATGGTGGGGGGAAGAGAAAGCTGGTGGCAGTAGAAGTTGCTGCAAAAGGGTTGAAGTGAAGGAGTAGTTGCTACACAGTCTGCTGTGGATGAGAGTTGAAATTTGTTTGGTTTTGCCTTGACAGGACTGATGGGAAGATCTCTGAACAAACTGACGCCAAGCTGAAGGAAGTAGTCACAAATTTCCTGTCAACATTTGAAGCATAAACTCTTTAACAGTTCTCTATACAAGGCATATTTTGTCACTGAACGCTGGTAGCACTCTGGTTCCATTTTTTACCAGAGGCTTAATAAAAGGTATGTGTGAGTTGAATGTACAGATCTCATCGAGAATTAAAAGTTCCATGTAAAGAAGTCTCGTGGCCATAGTGCTCACTGCGATAGTGACCTGCTGGCAACCAACATAGGTGTGTACATGGCAAATAAAATCTTGCAAACCATACTGATTTTTCGTTAGGGTAATACTTTTAAAACTCGGTGCAAACATTGCACATTGTCAATTAAAGAACAAAAGCGTTCTTCTAAAGGCCATTTACCGTTGATAATGTGGTTTGCTACACATGTAAAATTAGGTGATAAAGGTCGTAAGGGGGTTAGGCGGTTGGAATAGTAGGATTGGAGGGCGGGTTTGTGTGGCTGCAAAATGGGCATCCCTGGTTTTACTCCAAATGTACTCAGGTGGCCAAAACCACAAGTTTCAAACAGCCTCTTTTTTCCTTTCATTGTCCACACCACCAATCAGAGACAGTCCACTCATGAGGGAACCACCTTAGGTGGTACATCAGCCTCCAAGAAGCACATCGCCTGCCGACACATTGCCAGAAAACTAGTCTCACCCCTATTAGAAATGTTTTGGCCTTGTAGAGAGAGGGAAAAAAAGTATTGGAAAGAACCGCACACAGGCCACCTCTCTAAAACACATATTGGAAAGGTAGGTGCACAAATGTCTCAACACAGCTATATTTTTTCCTATGTGTGTATTCAGGCCTATGTGCAAAAAGGTTGGGGGCATCTGCACCTTGAAACTTTGCTTCTGCCTTCATCCCTCAATGAGACATCACATCCAACTCAAGTCTTTCTGGCATGTTTTCAAGCACCTAAAACTGCCCTTAGCTGGAGGGTGGGGAAGAGAAGTGGTTCTCCAGTTTGCACATTTAGGATTACATGGCTTGTTTGACTGGGAGGTGCTTTTCCTTTGACTCTAGAACAGAATTTCTCTGGTTTTGGACTACAATTGCCATCACCCCTAGCTGGCAGAACCAGTACATTAAATGTATGGACCAGTAGAGGGAAGCACATGTACAGAAAATAAACCCTAGGCTAGGGCACGGTGCAATAAAATACATGAAAGCATTGTGTTACGTGAACATGCCTGCTGCTTTGGCTGTGTTCATCTGACTTCTTGAAACCAATTGCCCAGCTTCCCAGGCTACTGTCCTTCTCCACTGCCTTGTAGTTAATAGCACCCAGCCCTTTCCTAGAACTTAGATAATATACTCCCTCAGAACCTGTTTCCTCATTCACCACCTCCTCTTTCCAGCCTTTACCATTCCTTAACACCCCGCAATTCAACCTGTTTCCTATTTTGACTTTACCCAACCACATACATTCTAGGTGTTTTGGGCTACGACTCCCATCAGTCTTAGGTACCGTAGCCAATGGTTAGGAATGGTGGGAATTAAAAAGTCTGAAACTGGAGAGCAATAGGCAGGGGAAGGCCATGACTCTGGACCTGTGAGTTTCATGACCATAAATGATTGTCATGCTCACTCTAGATCTTGCTTAGCCTCCTTTCCTTTCATTTCAGGGAATGTGCTGCTATGGCAGGCATAGGCAAACTATGGCCCTCCAGATGTTTGGGACTACAATTCCCATCATCCCTAGCTAACAGTACCAGTGGTCAGGGATGATGGGAATTGTAGTCCCAAACAACTGGAGGGCCAGAGTTTGCCTATGCCTGTGCTATGGGAACTAATAAGGCAGCAATGGGCGACCTGTTGTCATCCTGGTGCTGCTGGACCCCAAGCTCCCATCAACCCCAGCCAGCATGGGATGATGGGAATTGCAGTTCACCCATGTATCCAGGGCCACAGGTTCCCCACACTTGTTCTAAGGCAGCAGTATCCCCTACTCCCCAACAATATGACCAGAGGAGTTTGGAATCGCCCATTCAACAGCTCTTTGCCAGTAATGTGCAAATGAGGCCTTGGAGCAATGGTGACCAGACTCTTTCTCCCCACCCCATCCCATGGACCACATGAAAATTGCTGAGGATCTTTGTGGACCACCTAGTGATTTTTCCGTCCTAGTCATCGCTGGACGGTTTGTAATTGTGTTACAATTCCATAGCATTCAGTATGAAATGCAATATAAGAAATAAAAGAAGCAATACAATTTAGGAATATTTAAGGTGATGGATATTCCTTCTCAAGCCACAAATCCAACGACACACTACAGACCAGGTGAATGAAGCTCGTGAGCCATGTTTTGGGAACCCCTGCCTAGAGATTAAATCCACACCTCTCAGCATGTGTGCATGGTGTATCGGGTGTGTGAGAGTGAAATATCGGCTTTAAGGTCTCCAGTTTGAGCAACTTTGGAGATGATACAGAGGCACAAGATTAGAGGAGTCACACATGGAAAAGCCCCTGCAAAGAAACCTGACACGTACATTCCATTTCCCAGCAGTCAGAAAGTTTCCTTCCTAGCCCATGGCTTTTTCCTCTTCCATCAGAAGTCACGTATGTGACGGGTGGCCAGTGCTCCATCTTGCTCACCTGTGCTGTGGCTTGCACAACCAGAGCACACATTTCCAGATCCCTTTTATCGAAACCCCTGACTTAATACATTTTCATATATTTTAAGCCAACGCTGAGGGTTCAGATCGCAGCACTGGACTGTGGGGAAAGATACATGATAGATCCAAAGGAAGGGGGGGGTAAGGTATCCCTCATAATAAACACACAGGGCCAAATAAACCATTTCATTGTACTGTGGAGCTGTTCCTGGTGTTAAGAGAAAAATAACTGCTATAACATGCTGTGGGGTGTTAGGGGAGGGGTAGTACCTCTGGTGGGGGAGACATCGTTTTCCTTCTGGGGTGGTTTGTCCACCTTTGTTCCCCACCCTGCACTCAGCTCTCACCTGTGGCTCCTAGAAGCTGTCGGCATGCAACAGCAGCCACACCCCGGGAATGGCTTCTACTAGTTGGCTAAACCAGGCATAGGCAAACTCGGCCCGCCAGATGTTTTGAGACTACAATTCCCATTGGATGCTAGCTAGGGATGATGGGAGTTGTAGTCCCAAAACATCTGGAGGGCCGAATTTGCCTATGCCTGGGCTAAACCAAGTGAGGATAGCTGATGGGTCTCAAACCCTCGGTGAGTTAGGGAATTCACCTGCATGTGAAGACAGGCTCTGGTGGATTGAGCGGACGAGACCAATAGTGGGTCCAACAGTTAAGATGGCGGTTTCTGCATGTTCTGTAGAGGGAAGTGAGAGGAACAGGGTACTCGTCAACCTGGGAAGGAAAATTCTGATCCTAAACCAGGGGGACTGGCTATATATATATATCCCCGGACAGAGCCTCCACAGGGGCACCATTAAGGCTCCCAGCCTGTGTGTGCATGTAAGCAAATGAGCACGTGTGTGTGTGTGTGTGTGCGCGCCAAACTGGGTCTTTGACCCGGGTGAAAGAAAGCCTAGTTTCGCCCCTGCTAAACCTCTGCTGCCTTGTGGGATATCTTTGGAAGAAGAAAAGACTAAGGCAGGGGTAGGCAACCTAAAGCCTGGGGGCCGGATGCGGCCCAATCGCCTTCTCAATCTGCCCGTGGACGGTCCGGGAATCAGCGTGTTTTTACATGAGTAGAATGTGTGCTTTTATTTAAAATGCATCTCTGGGTTATTTGTGGGGCATAGGAATTCGTTCATTATTTTTTTTCAAAATAGAGTCCGGCCCACCACACTGTCTGAGGGACAGTGGACCGGCCCACGGCTGGAAAAGGTTGCTGACCCCTGGGCTAAGGAGTACCCTAACGAATCTGGAGTGGAGTTCCTAAAACAGGAGTCTTGTTCTCTTCCTCCTGGCAACTCCCATGCAGCCAAGCTGGTGCCAAAAGTATTGTTTTGCTTTCCTTTGGACCACATCAGCGTGGCCAAGAGTGGGTTGTCTTCTCATCTGGGTAACCCAGAAACCTCCATAGCCACTGCCCAGGCTTGTGTCCAAGGGACGTGAGTGGTCTAAACAGGTCTAATCTCGGCCTTGAAGCGAGATTAACGCCACACCCCATAGTCCTTTAACTGGACTAAACCGTCCAGGGGTCCTTTACTTTTTTTTTAACCCAGGGAGGTCACTTTGGTGCTGCTAACAAAACAGTTTGTCTTGACCCCTGGAGGCACACTCCATTGTCTCTGCAGGCAGAGGGATAACAACCACCACCATGGTATCATTTTGTGTGTTCACCCCCACGTTCCACCTGGATTAAGGGATGTCGCTAATCCAATAATTGTGCCGCTTCCTGGGTTTCTGGAGACGCTTTCCAGGAAAGTGCACCTCCCTGCTAGTGTTTTCCCCACCTCCATACTCTTGCTCCATAGACTTCCTTGCTGTAATATGACGCTTGCGGGTTAATCCTCCCAGGACATCCAGTTTCATTCAGGTCTGTTCCGTAACACTCAGTCGCACATTACATCAAGGCAGCCTTCTTGGGTGCAGGAGAGACAGAAAGGAAAAGAGGACAGAAAGGTTCATGGATTTAATATGGAACACTTTTTCTACAGTGGAAAGAACGCTCTTCAAAGAAACATCTCCGCCAAAGGAGGTAAGAAAGCGATGGTTTGAGAAGGAAAGGAAGCACAGGTGATTTGGGAAGAAGTATTAAATCTTTGTTGTGAGTTCTGGCTAGAGGTCCTTTGGGGCTTACATGGGTCCTTTTGGAGTCCCATAGCGGTCAACCCTCCCTACTGTTTCCTAATGCTATAATAAGGAAATTTCCCCGGGGAAAAAAGGAAAAGGTTGACAGCTATGTCTTGGACATATTCCAGGGACTGGGCAAAAGCATTTCAATCTAGTGACAAGCACATCCTTTGCAGGCAGACAACCGCCCAGATTTAATCCCTGGCTCAGGCAACTGAAAAGATCAGGCCAGCAGGTAGAGAACGTAGCTTCAGGCTGGATCTAACATGCAGCAGAATGAGGTAGTAGACTCCCGGTGCAGGGTAGAATGGACAGTTCCAGTGCAGTTGCGGATCAAATTTATGAATGCTATAAAAGAGTAGAGACAGCAAGGAGAGCAAATAGTTTATCCCAAATGGCTAGTTTTCTGCTTCTAGTTGTTCTTACTCAAGGGACCATTAAAAATAGTCTCTTCCCTTGCAGTTTGATTTGTACAGTCCATTCTGCCATCTCGTATTGTTAAATATCCAACCTGGGCTGCTGTGAGATGCTGCCAGTCAGAGCAGTACAGCAGTCTATCTCTTCATAAGGCAGCTTCATGTTAGCCTGTTGCGATTGTCTAGGGGTGCTTTCAAGACTGTCGCTGGTTTAGGGTAGGATCGGGTCTTTTGCAATAAAGAACGTCCTGACTCATAGTTCAGTCTCTTAGACACTGGTACGCAAGCCGCTTTCTGACCTTTATTTCCTCCTTGTTCACACACACACACACACACACACACACACACACAGTAATAGTAAAGCACAGCTTGCAGGCTGTTCGCCCACCAAACCCCTTATTCGCTTACAGCAATGTGAAATCTGCCTCCCCCCCCCCCAGCTAGCAAAATCTTAGTGGCCTGATCAGGAACAAGATTACCTGGGGGGTAGCTGTGTGGTGGGTCACGGGAAGTTGCCTTAACACCCTTGTACTTCAGCTGTCTGAATACAACTTCTGATGCAAAAGGACGGCAATTAGTCCAGAGCCCTCCTTAGATTCTGGGCTGGCAATGTGGGTAGGCCAGTGCCCATCCCTCGAGGGAGGACGGATTAGTCTCGAGGGCTTCTAGTTGCTGACCCCTCTTTGGAAGCATTCCTCCTGAGGTTGAGTTATGATCAACAACAGAAAGAGCGTGTTTCTGTGTGCGCTTGGGACTTCCTCTTGTATGTATTCTTAACTGTCATAACCTGGAAACAAACCAGGAGATTGTCCTGTCCGACCTTCCTCATTGTTCAGCTGTATTTTTAGTAACTCTTGTCAGGCCGGGCAAACCGGGAGAACAAGTGGAATCTCCATTCTGTGCCAACGCATCTGACACATTGTGGATTGCAGTGCCTCACTTTGCATGAGAAATGCTCCTGTAATTTCCATGTCCCAGTGGTGGGTGGTTTACTTGCAAATACAGCCGTAATCATTTTCTCTGCTGTCAGCTTGTGGTGCTTTGAACAGTTGTTTTATCCTATGTTTTAAAATAAAATAAAATAATGTTTTGTATTTTTATGTCTCGTGAGCTGCTTTGGGAGGGATTTATGCCATGAAAAGCAACCTTAAAAATACTTCTATCTGTTCATGAGCCCAATCACTACCTTTTCTCTGGAGTTAATTGGTGCCTGCAAATGTTCCCTGGTCTCGCCAACACTCCAGCTGATCCTCTCAACGCACCTCTGCTCCAAAATGAAGCTTCTGTTGTTAAGCACAGGGTCGCCAACTTTTTTGTCCGCCAGGGCTCCTCTATCTGTGCAGCACACGAAAATTCAACCGATGCAGCCTTTTCCTGGGCAACAGTCAGTAAGTGAGAGCTCCACCTGTTGAATGCTTGCCACTTATCAATCGGAACTACACCAGAAAGACCACAATCTTAACAGTCCCACCCACCCTAACCATGTTGACTCTAAACAACCCCCCTGCTGGATTGCAGTGGAGTTTGCATTCAAGGAAGTAGTGCCTTTAGCAGCTGCAGCAAACAATGCTTATTTGGAAGTAAATCAGTGTGGCTTACTCGCAAGTAAGTGTGTGCAGGAGTGCTGCCTTGCAATTAGTCCAAATGAATTACCATTTCCAATGGGAGTTACTGCCAAGACAGTGTGCCTAAGGATTGCAACTGGGTTGTCCAATGCTATATGCATTATTACTCTCAGGGCAAATCCAACATAATACATTTAAGGCACATGGCTTCTACCAACAAGTTATGGGAATTGTAGTTTGTTAAAGTCGCTGGGAACTTTCTCTCTCTTAGGGGTAAACTACAGGTCTAACTACAATCCTAAATCTATACAATCCAAACCTGCTTTCTTGGAAGTAAAGCCCACTGAAATCAATGGGGGTTAACATCTGAGTAAACATGGTACACATTTCCCAGAGGGAAAGCCTGCTAGTCTGTTGCAGCAAAACAAACTTCTGCAATACGTTATGTTGTAAGAGAAAATCTGCCCTTATTCCCTTATGGGGTACACAAGAGCCCTTGCAAAGTCCTCTGCAGGTTCTCCATTGGTAGGAGTAAAAAACAGAGGCCAACCAGAGAAGATTGAGAAGCAAAGCAGCTAGTAAGCTTGATCTTTATTGAAGCTGTTGCAACAGCGGTGATTTTCAGGGGAAAAGACCCAGAACAAAGCCAGCATGCTCTTATAAAGACATTTCAAAATCCCTCCTGGAGTCTAGCCCACCCCCAGAAACATCAATCACGGAAGAGGTGTAACCCAAGCTCATCACCCAGATGCATCACACCTACACCACACAAAAAGGCGTTATCTGATGCCTCTTCTCAGTAGCCTGGCCATTCCTTTGAGATGGTAATCTTCTTTAATTCCTGGAACAATTAAATCCCTCACCCCTCCTTCCTTGCAGAGACCCATTTGGTAAACATTTGGTCATTTTGAGAGTCAAAATGGTGTGAGACCTGTCTGCCTCAGACATGTGGCCTGTTTGCTTGGAAAATTAATAACAATTATAATATATATACAAAAGAATTGTAAATTCTTATAACAGTTAAAAGACAAACAAATTATGCTATAAACCTGTACGGACTATAGTCCATGCCATCAGACTTATAAAGTGTTGCTCTGAGTTATAAGTATGCATAATATATATTTATTGGGACCTGTTGCTGCAAATTTGTTAAATTTGTTACCAGGAAGTATAGTTCTCTGAGGAGTGAACTACAATTCCCAAGGTTCTTGGGGCAGGCGTTTTAAATGTCTAGTGAGTATGAAGCTTTAATTTTCAACCTCTCTAACCTGACTTTTGAAACTTGTGATCATGTACACGATTGTTGGGACTCAGCCTCCTCCTCCCCCCAATTAAAATATCGTGTTTTAATTCTAACCTGCCCTGGGACCTTCAGTTGAAGGCTGGGCAAAATAAAACAACTATAATGACACTGTCCGTGCTCTGGAGTAGTTCTCAGATTGCCCCTCCTCCAAGTCAAGGGAAAGCCTCAAACTCCATTCCCCCCCCCCATGTGTGCAAAAAAGAGGAAATTTGAGCATGCATTTCTTAGCCCTTTATGAGAAGCTACACACACAAACAGAGAGAGAGAGAGAGAAATCCTTCTACACAATTTTTTTGGATATTTTATTTTTCATTTTTCAACAGTGTTATTTGCATTTAAAACATTTCCAACTTTTTACACATCTGGGATTAATTGAATCCCCGGCCTTCCCCCCTCCCGCCCCGGTTTCCAGTATTTCTCTGTTCTTTCTACTGCATCTAATTACATTTTCCAAATTCATTTTATCACATCCACTTTCAACATTAACCTTATTACATTACAAGTGTCGTTAAAGCAATCCTGCTGACGTCTTTAAATCTTCGCAATGATCTTCAAGGTGCTCTGTGAATTTTTCCCACCTTCTACACAACTTTTAAATGCGTTTTGCTAGCGGACACCAACTGCATCTCAGGGGCCTAACCCCCCACCCAAACCTTCCCCTTTTGTCCAATTCAGAGGGAAAGAACGGCTTCCCTTTTTTTCGGGCTTTAAGACCCAGCAGAAAAGGGAAGCAGGGAAGGCACGGAAAATTGAGGAACTTGCGTGGAGCAGCTCGGCCGGGCAGCAGAAGCGGCAGCGGCAGCAGCAACCTGGGCACTTTTTGCGCACCTGGCAGGAGGTGGGGATCTAACCTGTTGCAGCCGCTCCGCAGCCACCATGCGGGAGACTCTTTTCAAGGACAACTTCTGGGTGAGAGGGGAGAAAGCGTGGGAGCGTGTCCGGTGTCTTGGAAGGAAAAGTTAGGACCCCCCCCCTTTAAGGCTTAGTTATAAGGGCTTGGGGAGAGGGGGCGTTTGGATACCTGCAGCAAAACTGCACAGATGCAGCAGCGCAGACCCTGCGCCTCTAAGGGCGAATCCCTCCAGGTGCGCGCGTCCTCCCGGCGATGCAGCTGTTTTGTGTGTGTGTGTGTGTGCGGTGGTGGAGGGGAAGCACAGCTGGCGCAATTGCTCCCCCTGGGCAGCTCTTAAAGGGCACAAGGGCTGTTTGGGGGACTCAAAAGGGGAGGCGAGGCCCTAGTGGCTGGTTTGAGCCCTGTGTGGCGCCTCGAGCGAAGAGTCTTTCCCCAGCTGGAAGGTTGCAAGTAAGCAATTTATCATGGCATAAAAGTTTTTTTGTGCAGGTGAGAGCTGAGGAAATGGACCTTGGTCCCAGAAATGCGTGCCACAGCGAATTTGTGCTGAGCTTTAAGGTGTTGCATAGATACGTAGAATTGGAAGGGATCCTGAGGGTCGTCTAGTCCAGCCCCCTGCAATGCGTGAATTTGCCCCCTGCGAGGATCGAACCTGTAACCTTGGCATTATTGGCACCAGGCTCTAACCCATGGGTTGGTTGTGCGTTTGGGCTGTACGGGGGTCTGGATTGAGCAGCGGCTGTTTCTGGCTGCTGCTGGTCCCTCCCTGCCCTTAGGTCTTCTGCTGTCCTTCTCAGTCTCTTCCTTTTCCTGCCTGCCTCTTCCTGCTCATTCTCCAGGCTCTCAACAGAGAGGTGTGCCGGTCGAGTCCAGCATCCTGTTCTCACAGTGGCCAGCCAGATTCCTGTGGGAAGCCTGCATGGTGGACCTCAGTGCATCAGCATTCACGATTCCAGCCAGAGCCAGTCTGGCGTAGTGGTTAAGAGCGGTCGACTCGTAATCTGGTGAACCGGGTTCGCGTCCCCGCTCCTCCACATGCAGCTGCTGGGTGACCTTGGGCTAGTCACACTTCTTTGAAGTCTCTCAGCCCCACTCACCTCACAGAGTGTTTGTTGTGGGGAGGAAGGGAAAGGAGAATGTGAGCTGCTTTGAGACTCCTTTGGGTAGTGATAAAGCGGGATATCAAATCCAAACTCTTCTCTTCTTCTTTGTCAGTTGATATTGAGAGGCATAATGCCTTCAGAGCAAGAGGCGGAACTTAGCCATTTTTAGCCTTCTCCTCCATGAATTTGCCTAACCTTTTAAAGCCGTTCACTGTTGGTGGCCATTGTTGCCTTCTGAGGGATTGAATTCCGTGGTTTATTAAACTGTGTGCTGGGTGAAAAACTTCACCTGGTCTGCCCTTGATCAACTTCTTTGGATGTCTGAGTTCCAGTGTTATGCGAGAGGGAGGAGGAAAGCTTTTCTCCAGCCACTTTCTCCATTCTGTTGCATGGGACCGTTCCCAAGTTCTAAAATTAGAGAGAGTGAGAAAAACCGTATCTACTTTCTTCACACCATTCATAATTTTATAGACGCCTCTCGTGTCTCCCCTGCCTTTTGCTCAGCTTTTTAAAAACTGCCAAGTCCCAGATGTTGTAATCCTTCCTCAGACGAGTTGCTCCAGTTCCTTCTTGATCATTTCGGTTGCTGATTTTGGAATCTTTTTATGCTCTACATACAATATCCATATCGAGGCACAGTGACCAGAACTGTGATTATATCATAGACTTGTCTTTTATTTTCCTGCCCATTGCTAATTATTCATTAAAAAAGGAGTTTTCTTATCCATAGCTGCTGCACACTGGCTTGGCATTTTATTTAAAGTGCCTGCCATGACCCTAAGGTGTCTCTTCTGGTCAGTCACTGCTATTTCAGAGCTTGCTAGCATATATATTAACTTAGAGGTTTTTTTTGTTTTTGCCCTAATGTGCATCAGTTTACACTTGTTTACGCTGAATTTCATTTGCTATTTTAGAGCCCGTTCAACCAGTTTTGAGAGATTATTTGTGGAGATCTTCACAATCCCTTTGTTCAGAATGCCAGGATTTGGCCTTGGCCCATCAGTTGTAATGGTCATGAGCATGTGCAGAGTGCTTCCCTTGCATTGTTGAGTTGTCTAGAGATAGACCAAAAGTTTCTATGATTAGTAATGGAGCCTCTCAGCTGGAATAGCGGTATATATCTTTTTTCTAAATTAGCCATTGCCAACCTCCTCCTCTGACTTGCAGCTATTTTCTTATTTGGTAAATGCATTTATGGAATGCACTAAATTTATGCAGTGAATACTGGCATTTTCCTTCTAGCTATCCTAATAGGAATGATTCTGTTCCAGTTCTGTTCCATCTGCTTTAGAATCTTATTTCTCTCCCACTCTCTAAACTGGTGTACCATAGTGGGAAACAGTCCAAACCCAGATACAGTACGGCCTTTTGGTTGATCCTAAGTTATTGTCAGGGACGCTGGTGGCGCTGTGGGTTAAATCACAGAGCCTAGGGCTTGCTGATCAGAAGGTCGGCGGTTCGAATCCCCATGATGGGGTGAGCTCCCGTTGCTCGGTCCCAGCTCCTGCCCACCTAGCAGTTCGAAAGCACATCAAAGTGCAAGTAGATAAATAGGTACCGCTCCGGCGGGAAGGTAAACGGCGTTTCCGTGCACTGCTCTGGTTCGCCAGAAGTGGCTTAGTCATGCTGGCCACATGACCCGGAAGCTGTACGCTGGCTCCCTCGGCCAGTAACGTGAGATGAGTGCCGCAACCCCAGAGTCGGACACAACTGGACCTAATGGTCAGGGGTCTCTTTACCTTTTAAGTTATTGTCTAACTGTGGATTTTGGAGGGTTTTCTCTCTCTCTTTCTCTTATGAACTGATCGACCACTTTGAGAATCATAGCTCTGTGAGAGGAACGGGGTGGTCTCCTAACAACTCTCAGCAGCCCAAACAAAACACAGTTTCCAGGATTTTTTGGGGGGGGGGAGCCATGACCATTTAAAGTGGGATGATACTGCTGTAAATGTACAGTGCAAGTGGCACCTCAGTGGATTTACAAAGCCAGGAATGCAGAAAAGGATACAGACCAGAGGAACAGCGAAAGGTGAAGGACGCAGCGATTGGGCATACAAAAAAATCACTTGTACCATTTCAAATCCTGCATATTCACATAGTAACAAAGGCAGACAACGGACCTTGTCTCCCAGGGTTTAGGATCACACAGTGGGAGAGAATCTCTTGAAGGCCAAACATCTGAACTCTCTGCTTAAACCAATCCCTCTTCCCAGGGAACTTTGGGAATTATGCCTCTGGGAGGGGAACAGGGGAGTCTCCTTTCAACTTGCAGCACCCTGTACAAACTACAGTTCCCAGGATTCTCTGGAAGAAGCAGTAACTGGTAAAACTGGGCAGAAACGTCAGGGGGCAGCTGCCAAGTGTGGTTCCTTGGGGGTACACGCTCTGCATATCCTCAAGTGTTTTGAGGGGGCTTGCATTTCACTTTCTACTGTGGTGACCTTCATTGTCCTGCCCCCAGCATCTTGGCCTGCCACATCAAGTGTGAAGCAATTCTCAGAAAAGGACCAACTGGAGAGATGGTCAGCTGGAGGCTGCTTTACCTGGCCCTCGCTCTGCCCCCCAGCCGGCAGCCGGTTGGGTAGCCGGGGAGGGGGAGGGGCGACGGTCACCCAGGCACAGGTCACAAACGCCGCCCACTGCTTCGATGAGTGAGATGTCATTCTCCCAGCCCTACCCGAAGATGCCTGATATTGAACCTGGGGTCTTCTGCATGCAAAACTGATGCTCTCCCACTGAGCTACAGCCTTAACTAACATTTTTTTAACTGCAAGGAGTACTTGAGAAGCTTCTCTTACCGTAATCTCCTAGTTCAGCCTTTGCTAACATGGCACCCTCCAGAAGTGTTTGACTACAACTCCCAGCAGCCCATCTCACACCCTCTAAATTCTAAATATGCCCAATGGACCCCAAAAGTTTGGGGACACCCCCTCCCCGCTCTATTGCATACCTCCCTCCTTGCGGCTCCTGCTGCCCAGATCACCTCAGTCGGTAGAGCACAAGACTCTTCATCTCGGGGTCACGAGTTCAAGTCCCACATTGGGTGAAAGATTCCTGCATTGCCAGGGGTTGGACTAGATGACCCTCAGGGTTCCTTCCCACTTTACGATTTTATGATTTCAACACCACACAAAGAGGGTGTCTCTCTTCGCAACCGCTCCCATCTTTGCCTCATTTTCACCTCTTTCCATTTCCTCCCGTCGCCTTGTCTTTTCAGGCTGAAAACCCGTGGGAAGGATTTGTTCCTTTTGCATGCACTTAACCGTACAGCACCTACTGACTGAGGCGGGTTAAAAATAACAAACGCTATGGCACTCATGCTAATAGCAGATGCAGGTGGCGACAGCTGACAGAAATGGAAACAAGAGGCAGATATTGACATGCTTGGCGGGTGTGTGTGTGTGAGAGAGAGAGAGAGAGAGGGAAAGAAAGGAGGAAACCTCGGTTTGCAAAAATATGAAGGAAGTATTTAGGAAGGAGAAAGAAACCCCACGTTTCAGACTGAGGAGAGGGGCAGTGCCCTTCCTGTCAGGGAAGGCACCATTATATTAGGAAGTGCCTTGTGAGGTTTGGGGGGGGGGAACCCAAGTGTGGTGTAGTGGTTAAGAGTGGTAGACTTGTAATCTGGTGAACCGGGTTCGCTTCTCCGCTCCTCCACATGCAGCTGCTGGGTGACCTTGGGCTAGTCACACTTCTCTGAAGTCTCTCAGCCCCACTCACCTCACAGAGTGTTTGTTGTGGGGGAGGAAGGGAAAGGAGATTGTTAGCCGCTTTGAGACTCCTTAAGGGGAGTGAAAGGCGGGATATCAAGTCCAAACTATTCTTCTCTTCTTCTCATTGCTTGAAGATGGAACTAGAGGACACCTCAGCAAATACATACAGTGGTGCCCCGCTAGACGAAAATAATTCGTTCTACGAATTTTTTCGTCTAGCGGTTTTTTCGTCTAGCGAAGCGGCAATGACAGCCGCGCTTTCGCTAGACGAAAAAAAAAAGACGAAAAATTTTCGTCTTGCGAGGCAGCCCCATAGACTTTTTCGTCTTGCGGGGCAGCCTCCCGCTAGACGAATGCCTTCGTCTAGCGAGTTTTTCATCTAGCGAGGCATTCGTCTAGCGAGCCACCACTGTAATCGCAACCACACATCTATTGAGAGCAGGGCTGGTCCAGGACCTTTTGCCGCTTGAGGCAAACCAGAAAACGGCGCCCGCAACTCCCCCCATATGCCGCAACTGTCCCGTTTTGTGCGAGACACCCCCAATTTGCAGAAGCCACCCCAGCCTGTTTGGTTTTTTATTTATCTGCGCTTCTGATACAATTCCTCATCGAAGAGATAAACAGAAATGAGGCAAGAAGCAAAAGAAACAACAACTCTGAAATAGAAAAAAATAACAATGTTAGGATATCCAAAAAATAAACACAAAACCAGAAAGCATTCCTCAGCTGACTCCACCCTCCTCGCCTTCCGTGGTTCCTTTCGTCTCCTCTTTTTCTCACGTTTTCTTGGTTCACCCTGTCTGTTGCAGCTACTTATATAAACTTTAGTTAATTTCTACTCTGCTGAAAAAGCCACTGGAGGTGACCCGGGGAAACGGCCCACAAGGATTGCCCTGTCTTTCTGGATCTGCCGCCCCTCTGGGCTGTCCCCAGCCTGCCACCTGAGGCTGCTGCCTCAGCCAGGCTATTATTATTATTATTATTATTATTATTATTATTATTATTATTAATTTACCCTGCCCATCTGGCTGGGTCTCCCTGGCCACTCTGGGCGGCTTCCAACAAATATTAAAATACATTAGAATATCACAGATTAAAAACTTCCCTAAACAGGGCTGCCTTCAGGTATTTTCTAAATGTCAGGTAGTTGTTTATCTCTTTGACCTCTGATGGGAGGGTGCCACTACCGAGAAGGCCCTCTGCCTGGTTCCCTGTAGCTTTGCTTCTCGCAGTGAGGGAACCACCAGAAGGCCCTCGGCGCTGGATCTCAGTGTCTGGGCTGAACGATGGGGGTGGAGACGCTCCTTCAGGTATACAGGACCGAGGCTGTTTAGGGCTTTAAAGGTCAGCACCAACACTTTGAATTGTGCTCGGAAACGTACTGGGAGCCAATGTAGATCTCTCAGGACCGGTGTTATGTGGTCCCGGCGGCCACTCCCAGTCACCAGTCTAGCTGCCGCATTCTGGATTAATTGCAGTTTCCGGGTCAATGGGTGGACTGGCTCTGGTTGAGAGAGAAGGTGTGTTTGAAGAGGTGCCTGTAGGGCAGAATCCATGGGTTTCATTGATAGATTGGTGACTACCTGTTGAACAACTGTTTCCTGCACTGCAGACATTTATTATCTCTGCGTTTCCAAGTTTACGGCTTGATTGCCCATCATTGCTGCCTGCAAAGGGTCACTGTGCTTCTGCGAATCCCAGCTGAATTGTCACGGCCTGCCCTTTTACAACTGTTCATCCCTCTGAGCTTGTGGCTCACCATCCGCCCACCTGCCTGCCGGGTTTGTAAACGGTGTTCCTGCAGCTGAGGACTGTACCTCATACCTGTGATGGAGGGGGTCAGCAGCCCACGAAGTCTTATGCCGTGATAAATGAGTTTAGTTTTAAATGCATGCCATGGATGGGGGTGTAGGGGGCCAGCAGCTGGCGACTGCATTGCTGCCTGCTTTCGCTTTCTTCCCTTCGCCCTTTTGAAACAGCACCTGCCACTTCCTTCTTCTCTTGCCAACTTCTCCCTGTCCCTCTTTGCCTTGCATCTGATTTATTAATTGGCTTTTGAACTACTGTCATTTGCACATAAAACAATTTGAAATGTCAAAAGAACAGGTTAACACACCGGTTATCTGTTACATTGACGGTCACTTCTCAGGTACAGAAGCAAGAGGGCTTTTTGGACTACGACTCCCAACATCCCTGACCACTGGTCCTGCTAACTAGTGATCATAGAATCATAGAGTTGGAAGAGACCCCAAGGACCACCCAGTCCAACCCCCTGCCAAGCAGGAAACACCATCAAAGCATTCCTGACAGATGGCTGTCAAGCCTCCGCTTAAAGACCTCCAAAGAAGGAGACTCCACCACACTCCTTGGCAGCAAATTCCACTGCCGAACAGCTCTCACTGTCAGGAAGTTCTTCCTAATGTTTAGGTGGAATCTTCTTTCTTGTAGTTTGAATCCATTGCCCCGTGTCCGCTTCTCTGGAGCAGCAGAAAACAACCTTTCTCCCTCCTCTATATGACATCCTTTTATATATTTGAACATGGCTATCATATCACCCCTTAACCTTCTCTTCTCCAGGCTAAACATACCCAGCTCCCTAAGCCGTTCCTCATAAGGCATTGTTTCCAGGCCTTTGACCATTTTGGTTGCCCTCTTCTGGACACCTTCCAGCTTGTTAGTATCCTTCTTGAACTGTGGTGCCGGCCCCACTGCCCGGTAAAAAGCCTCGCTCCACGGCTTGCTGGCGGCAGTGTTCCAGTGCCATATGGACAGTGCCGGGGTCCTCTGCTCGCGGCTGCAGCCGCATGCAGAGAAACCCCCGTTCGTGGCTGGAGCGCTGGAGCGGCACTGGAGCGGCACTGCCGGCAACCCGCAACGTAGCGCGCATACACAGTGTCGCTACGTAGTGACGCATACGTTGTACGCATCGATGCTGTGTATGCGTTGATGCTGTGTAGCGACGCCCCGCCCCCGGGTGCACGTCAGGTTTGCTGCTCCGGGTGCCCGAGCAGCTTCCTATGCCACTGTTGCCAGTAAAGATGTATAGGATACATCAATACGATTTACTGAGATGATAACAAATTGGACCAAAAGGAAATGAGGTCCGTAATTCCAAAGCAGGTTTTCTTAAAGTTAGATCTCCAGCTGTTGTTGGATCACAGCTCCCATCATCCATGGCTAGCAAGACCAGTGGTCGGGGATGATGGGAGATGTAGTCCAACAACAGCTGAGGACTCAAGTTTGGGAAACACTGTTCCAAATGGTTCCATGGTTTGAATGGAAACAATTGCAATTTTTTACTCCAAAGGAGAAGATAAGGAATAACTCTGAATTGTACTAAATTCCGTCGCTCGTATAGAGCTGTGGTACCTGATGCGTCCGAGACACCGTTTAGAATAAAATTTGATCAAATGGCAAAGAAGCAATTTTGAGCACTTTGGTTCCCGGACACTTTTAGCAAGGTTCCTCCCCTCCAAGCAGTGGCGGAGTAAGGCTCCGCGGTACCCGGGGCGGCAAAGGAAACGCCCCGGGGGCGGGACGTCGTGACATCACATTGTGACGTCATGACGCTCCGCCCCCAGGGCGGTTCCGGGGGTGCCGGCGCCGCTTCTGCAGCCTTCTTTTAAGCCGAAGAGCTCGCTTTTAAGCTCTCCGGCTCAAAAGGAGGCTGTAGAAGCGGCGATCCGATGCGCTGCCGCTCCCAGGGTGACGGAGGGAGCGGCAGCGCGTGGGAATGGTGGGAGGGGCTGCCTCTTGCCGCCCCCACCCGCCGCTTCTCGCCCCTGTCGCCCGGGGGCGTACCGCCCCCACCGCACCCCCCTAGCGACGCCCCTGCCTCCAAGAACAATGATTTGTTAAGTCTTGGAATGCCAATTGCAGAATCCTAGGCCCACTTGCTTGGGAAGGAGCCCCTCTGAATTCAGCAGTGCTTACCCCTGAACAGGCATGGAGATGGGTTGGAGCTCAGTGGCGGAGCATTTGTCTTGTGTGCAGAAGGTCCCAAATTCAATCCCTGGCATCTCTAGGCGGGGCTGGGAGAGACCCCTGCCTGAAATCTTGGGGACCTGCTGCCAGTCAGTGTAAAAAAAAAAGAAGAGAGATAAGGTAAAGGACAGGCTATTTCTGGTGCACATCCGGGTCGGAGGAGCGGCAGAGATAGCGTGTGCGCACGGGCGCTCCTCCGACCTGGAAGAGCACATGTGTACTGTGCGCACATGCTCCGGCCCATCCTCCGGACGGAGCATGGACCGGCCCATTGACGGGTAAGCTTGCCGAACCCTGCCCAAGAGGCTCAGTGGTTTAGACCACAGCGCCACCTGCATCCCAGTCAGTGTAGACAATACTGAGCTAAATGGACCTTTGGTCTCATTCAGTAGAAGGCAGTTTCACAAGTTGCGTTGTAAGTCTCAGCAGAGGTGCCAGCTTGCACTGAATATTGGGAGGTCAATGACGTGTGCATGCTGCCAGGAGCCGGAGGGGGGGGGGAGCTGAGCATGGCGGCAGTGCCGACTCAATGGCAGGTGGCACCTCCTCTCTTGTGCTCGGCCTCCTCCTGCCTCTTAACTGTCCTCGGCTCTGCACTTGGCCTACACATCCCCTGTTCGTTCAGAACAATATTGGAAACCAGGGGACCCCAGAAGAGATGGGCCCCCAGGAGTCGGCAACCCTGAGTCTCGGTCAGTTCAGTGGGACTGTGCAGGGTTGTGTTGTATCTGGAATTTGGTTTCCATCTGCCTCCGGTCACTATTTCTGTTGCTCCAAGGACTCATCAGCGGCTGACTTGTCACCTTGAAACGGCCTGCCTACAGTTTCCACTGATATTCCTTCAAACACCTCCTCTGGGGTTATTTCTGTTTATAGCTGTGCCACAGATGGTGACCTAGTTATGTTCCCAGCCGAAACATTTGCACTGGCTTCTCTGCCTCCGGCACTGGTGAGGAGACCTTGCAACCCTGATGCTGGGCTTTGTGGCACTTGGCTGCTCCAGCTGCATCTCGGTGGAGGACTTTGAGCTTTTAAAATTTCAGAGGCGCCTGTGTGATGCCAACATTCGGCAACCCCCCTGTCCCTTGCTTTCCGTTGTTCGTCATGGTTGCAGTGTTCCCTAAATCCACCTCTGCCCACCTGAAGCTCTCTAGTTATTCCAGGAGCATTTAGGCTGGACCTAGCAAGGAGCAAATATGATCCTGCTGGTGCCAGTTTTTTTAAAAACACAAAACCAGAAAGGTGTGTGTTTCAGTCTCGTGACCGATTTACACCATCAAGTTCTCGGGTTGAACAGGTGCACAAATGTTTGCTGTGCCGTCAAACAGCCCAGTGCGGTTCTCCTCCCAACTGCTTGCGAATCGGCTGTGTGGATTTGGGAGAATGCCAGGAGAGTCGCGCCGGATCAGGTCAAAGGCCCATCTAAGTACAGCATCCTCTTCTTGCAGGTGACAAAGAGTTGACGTGGTTTGAGTTTCAAAAATGGTGCATGGCATTGAGAAAGAGGATGAAGAAAAACGCTTATAGTTTAATGGTGAATTTTGGATATACAGTGGTACCTCGACTTACGAATTTAATCCCTTCCGAATGCACATTCATAGGTCGAAAAATTTGTAAGTCGGAAAAAGCGATTTCCCCATAGGAATGCATTGGAAACGAAAAATTTGGAAAAAAATCGTAAGTCGAGTAAACCCCATCTAAAACCGCCAACGGATGTCCTTCGGATGTCGAAAAATTCGTAGGCGTGCGGGCACTTTTTTCATTCGTAAGTCGAAAAATTCGTATGTCGAGTAATTCGTAAGTCGAGGTACCACTGTAATGGAGATGTAAAAGATTTGGATTATTATAAAAGATGCAGGAGGAAATGATTAATATAGGATCCACAAATGGGAGGAGGGAAATCCAGGAGATTCTATGGAACCTTGTCTTTATGTTGTAGGTTGGATGTGTGATTGTAAAAGTGTAATTTGAAAAACCAAATAAATATTTATTTATTTTTTAAGAGAGAGAGGATGAAGAAAACATTTTCTCCCTCTCTCTTAACTCTGGGAATTGTGGCCGCCCAATTAAGCTGAATGTTGGAAGATTCATTAAAGGTAAAAGAAAGTCCTTCTTCACACAGCATCTAGTTAAATGGTTTAACTTGCTCCCACACGAGGCAGTGATGGCCACCGGCTTAGATGGAATTAGGCAAATTCCTGGAGGAGAAAACCATTGATGGCTACTAGCAGGGGATCCAGCTCCTAGGGGCCGAGTTCTTTTGAGCCCCTCTATATTTTTGGACTCCTTCATGGATCACTGGCTTGTTGTGGCGAAGGGCCTTGAATAACTCAGAGAAGCTATGAGCTATGCCGTGCAGCGCCACCCAAGATGGACAGGTCATAGTGGAGAGTTTAGACTAAACGTGATCCACCTGGAGCAGGAACTGGCAAGCCACTCCAGTATCCCTGCCAAGAAAACTCCATGGACAAAGACAACAGGCATATAAAAGTTATGACGCTGGAAGATGAGCCCCTCAGGTCGGAAGGCGTCCAACATGCTACTGAGGAAGAGCGGAGGACAAGTACAAGTAGATTCAGAGCTGATGAAGCGGCTGGGCCAAAGCCGAAAGGTCGCTCAGTTGCGGATATGCCTGGAAGCGAAAGGAAAGTCCAATGCTGTAAAGAAAAATATTGCATAGGAACCTGGTCCATGGGGTCACGAAGAGTCGGACACGACTAAATGACTAAACAACTAAACAACAACAACATATTGTTGGGGCCGGACCTCCTCTTTCTCGGCCTCCATACCCAAGAGATTATCCCATGCCCCAAAAGTGTGGAGCCGAAAAGCGGAGTGCAGTGTGACTCCAATGGCCGGCTTCTCCTCCTCCTCTTCCTCTTGCCGTGGTGGGTTAAGGAGGGTCGATGCAACCTCCTGCCACTGGCGGTGCCAAGAGGAGGTGGGCGGGGAGGCATTGGCCATTGAACTGTGCAGCGGCTGCATTCTTCTCCACCCCTGGCTTCTGCTCTGACGCCATGCGCATGATGTTGCCCCCCCCCAAATTGCCTTTGCAAGCTGGCACCTCTGGCTACTAAGAATGATAGAGGCTAAGCTCTGCCTCCACAGCTGGAATACCAGTTGCTGGAAGCCAAGGGAGGGGAGAGAGCTTTTGTGCTCAAGTCCTGCTTTCCTGTTTCTCTTGCTGGCTGCTTTGAGATCAGGATGCTGGACTAGATGGGCCCCTGGCCTGATCCAGCAGGCTCCTTCTTATGTACTTACACTGGTGCTGAGCAAGGACTTGAGTCTTGCTCTCTCCAGTCAAAATTTCTCTGCCTAGGGCTTCTATCATGCCTTATGAACCTGACTTACACTGAGTCAGAGCATCTGTCCTATGTAGGCCACTATTGACTCATCCAACTTACAGCAGCTCTCTGAGATCTCAGGACAGAAGCCTTGTGGCTGCGAAGGATTTGCTCCGTTTCTTCAAAGAAGCTGTTTTGGCACATCATCCTCAAATGCGTCAACCCAAGAACAAAAGATTACCTTGTAGTCGAAGAAATAAATTTGGGGAAGGGCTTTTCTCAGAACCCTGAATTCCTCGAGTTTCCTCGAGTTCTTTGTAACACTGAGGCAATGTGATTAATGCTGGAAAGGGGATCTCTGGTTCTCCCACACTGGCGTGACAATGCTGCAGATCGTGGTTTTGACACTCAGCGGAGAAAGCTGCAACCGCACCTTTGCACAAACTTTCGTGGAAATTAGACAGTATTTGTGGGAACCTCTCAGAGGGATTTGCCTGCGTGGTGCCAAGCTTAGGACAGGTCAGGCTGCAATAAATATTGTTTCAAATGTTGGGTGCCACCTCCACTCTACCAGATTTCAGAGGGTTCCAGGCATTCACGCAGGGTCTGTGGCCCTTGGGAGAACAGAGACACAGTGGAGACTCTCGTAGCTTTAAGAAATGTGGTTTATTTGCTTATTTACACCTTCTGTCTGCATGGGAGGAGTCCAGATCTTACAGCATGGCTCTTTCAAGAGCCTTGTACCCCACAGCAGTGCGTCTCTCCCAGCCAGCCTTCAGCCAGCCTGCCCAAGATGGATCCCAGTCTTTCTTCTTCCTTCTCCTTCCCGTAACACCCTGTCATTTCACACCCAGTTACTGCGGCAACCTTCCAAATCCCCAATCACACAGTTCTCTTGCATTGTCAAGGGCTCTCAATGGCCCTGCATTGTTTCTTAATGGCCCTAGCTTGGCCAGGTCATTTTGCATAACTAGCTCAGGATTTCCTCTGCAGCTTGTATTTCTCCCTTCACACCCCAAAGCATCAAAATCCTACCACTTATTAACTTTGAGGGTTTAGGGGTCCCCACCCACAAATCTCTTAACACTGTTGTAGTAACGTGGGGATTGTGATTCAGCAAGTGATTTCAGCTCTGACATAGCAGGCAGGAGACAGCTTCTTCATGTAACACTCTTTATTCAGACAAACAAGACTGGGGAACTGAGGAGAGGGATGCTACATTTATAGGGACAGAAAGACTGGCTAGAAAGGATACATTTTGGAGGGAACAATCTCAAGCAATCACAAAGCTGCCTTTTGGTGGGAACCAATAAGACTGAGGATCCAAATGCAGCAACTTGAATGAACCAATAGTAGCTGTTCCTTCTGGAACAGGAAGGCAGTTACTTTCCCCTAATGTGAATACAGACAATAGTAATACAGATTTTATAACCCTTGTATCAATACACAACAACTGTGTTAGCTTTTTAAGAGGCACTTTGCCAAATCGGTGCCCTCCAGCTACTCCAACCAGTATGGCCAGGCTAAAGCTGCTGCCAGTCAATGGGGTGGACCGATGAGCAGATTCTTATTGTGCTAATCTGAGGGTCTGCTTGTGCATGGTAGCTGTGAAGAAGAACTTTTCCTGACTTCCTCTGTCGGAGGCAGGAATGCCTCGCAGATGAGGAGAGCTCTGTTGCGCTCAGTTCCTGCTTACAGACTTCCAAAGGGCATATAAATGAGCCGCTGATCAGATCTGGCAGGGCTCATTCAGAGAGCCAGTTTGGTGTAGTGGTTAAGAGCGGCAGACTCGTAATCTGGGGAACCGGGTTCGTGTCTCCACTCCTCCACATGCAGCTGCTGGGTGACCTTGGGCTAGTCACACTTCTCTGAAGTCTCTCAGCCCCACTCACCTCACAGAGTGTTTGTTGTGGGGGAGGAAGGGAAAGGAGAATGTTAGCCACTTTGAGACTCCTTCGGGTATTAAAAAGCGGGATATCAAATCCAGACTCTTCTTCTTCTTCATTCATTTGTTCTTCTGTCACCCAGCCGTTATGGTCCATGTTGCTCTGTGTCTGCTGTGGGGTGTGTGTGTGTGACCCGTGCGCCTGACCGTTGCAAATGCTCCGCCGTGTTTTAGACTGAATCCCTGGCATCCCCTTATTTCTCAGCCGCCTCTGAGTTTCAGTTCCTCCACCAGGTTGGAATCATAGAACCGTAAAGGTGGAAGGTGTTGGCAGGGCCGTTTCAGGGAAAGGTGTTCTTAATTGTAGTAGACGCCTACTCGAAATGGCTGGAGGTCTCAATTGTTCCAAACATGTCCTCAGCTGCTGTAATCAGGGCCCTTCGCATTTTGTTTGCAACGCATGGGTTACCCGAGACCATAGTATCAGACAACGGGGCGGCTTTTGTGTCCCAAGAGTTCAGGGCATTCCTGGCCGATAATTTCATTAGAGGGGTCACTTCTGCTCCCTTTCATCCATCCTCGAACGGACAAGCCGAACGGATGGTGCGCACAGCCAAGGGTGCAATAGCGCGCCTCTTGGAAGGGGATTGGTCTGCTCGCATTGCAAGGATGTTGTTCCTGCAGCACACAACGCCGTGTGCATCCACAGGCAAGTCCCCAGCTGAATTATTAATGGGAAGGAGGTTGGCCACAATCCTAGACTATGTCCACCCTGACAAGGTGCCGGGCCGCGATACAAGAGAACCACCGGCTGCCGAGGGTGACAGAACCCGATACCTGACAACAGAGGATTTGGTTTGGGTCCGGAACTATGCAAGGGGACCCGCATGGGTGCCGGGGGTGGTCACCCGACCCAGTGGGCCAGTGTCATATTTTGTGACGTTAGAGGATGGCAGAGTAATGCGCCGCCACATTGACCAGCTAAGGCGCCGGTTCCCAAGCAGGGTAAGCCCGAGGGGGGAGGAGCCGCGCACAACTCTGCCGGCGTCCGGTGAATCGCAGCAGTCTAGTCAGGATGACTCCGGGCCACAGGGGGTGGAGGGCTCCGAGAGTCAGGAAACCGAGATCACCACTGATGAACCTAACCCGGAAACAACTAGTCAGCCTAGAGAGTCAGCTAGTGACACAGCTCCAGCTGAGGTACCCGAGGTTATTGGAGAGAGAAGTCTGACCACGGATAGTCCAAGGAGTGACACACCGGGGGTTAGGCGATCCGGTAGGACTCGAAGACCTCCGCAATACTTGAAAGATTACGTGTATAGTCTCAACTAGGTGCGGGGGAGTGTTGTGTATTAAATAAGATATTCTGGCAGCAGGGTAAAGTATTGTTATTGGTCAATTTGAAGTGTTCTATCACAATCCACAGCCTGATTGGGTCCCGCCGGAAAGTTTGAATATTATTGGTTCCCGCTAAAATGTATCTTTTCCCTCAGTCCCAATGTGTCTATAAATAGAGCTTTCCCTACCCCCTATCCCCAGTCTTGTCTTATCCCTTACAATAAAGAGCTGTTTTCACTAAGAAGTGTTGCTGGACTTCTTGCTATCAGAACCCACGACACAACAGAAGGGACCCTGAGGATCGTCTAGTCCAACCCTTTGCAATGCAGGAATCTCAAATAAATAGAACCATAGAATAATTTCCTGCCCTGGTTTGTGATGATCCTCTGTGTTGGCCTTTCAGCCTATCCCTACCAGGCAGCAGAGCTCACTGATGGCCTATATACAGTGGGGCTGAACAGCTGGAATTTGCTCAACCCACGATGGAGGCAAGTTCAGTCTTTGGGCAGAGTCAACTTCCTAATCATCACATATGTTTTTATGATCCACTCGGGAAGTTCGGGAAGATGGCGGCTAAGGAGGAACAGCCCCACGCTGCTCCCTGATGTTACAGATAAGCTATAGCCTAATATTGCTTGTTTTATTGTTTTAATTGCCCTCTATGTCTTTTTATGTCCTTCCCAAACGCCTTTAGCGTTTGAATAGTTTTAGTTGACTCCGATCCCAGTTTAGCCGAGTAATTTATTACCTTTTATCTGAGAGATTTACTACTTTTTACTTACCGGAATTTGACCATTGGAGGCCTCCCTATCGGAACGAAATACTCCACCAAGTGCAACTTCAAAGAGGGGAGAGCTCTATTTTTACTCTATTTTTACTACTACCCGGGAATTTTATTAATAATTGCATTGGAGGACGCCTTACGCTGCTGGGGAGTATCAAAGTACAGCCTTTTAGGTAATTTAAGATGGCGACTCAGGCCAGATAGGCTTTCGCCGCTCCCCCCCCCCAACGTTCTCTCTGCTACAGCGGAAGCAAGGATTTACCCTCGTTTACTTCCCTCTGTTCTTGGCTGCCAGTCTGTGAACTGTAGGAAATCCTGATAAGCTGTTAGAATACAGCCATTGCTATAAACAAACAAGGAGCTTTGGGAAGTTTATTAGATAAAGAGAAGAGGGATAACCTGCATAGTAGGGTCCGGCGGTGCTACTCATATATCTTACGGTGATGGTGCTCACCAGACAGAAATGTAAAGACCTGGGGATTTCCCCAACGCAGAGAGCTGAAACACCTCCGGTAACCTTGCAGACGAAAATTTTGCATTACTTCAAGCCTAAAACAAAAAAGCTTACACGCCCTGTATCCCCACCTCCCCACGAATGGTCTATCGATCGAACATGGTATGGGAAGGAAACTGAAATGGAGGAGGAGAGAGTGGGGATTAATCTGGCAACTGAGATGGCTTGGGCTGTTTCCCAACCCAGTGCAATCAATACCCCCGCCGAGTACGATCAAGAATGGGACCTAAATTGCCCCGAAGCTTCACTCAATGGATCAATTAGATCAGACAGAAGGAGTGAAAAAGATAGGATGGAATCCCCAAATATGAAGAGAAAAGAGGAGAACCCAAGCCAGATAAAAGGACCCTGCTTGGATCCACATACCATTATCCATACTCTGATTGGGCTTTTTAATGAAGTGATGAACGAATGCCAAATGCACATAAGTAAAGAACTAGGCCCAATTAGGAACTTGCTCACAGAAACCGTGGGTCTGCTTGTAAGCCTGACCGAGTCCATTAGGAAGGGAGCAATTCTATACACCCATAATCCAGAGGCAGAAGCTCCAGCAGAGTCCAGTGCACCGGTGAAGGCCTCAATGACAGCTATACCTACGTCTACCATTAGCCGAGATATACACCCCCCACTTATAAAGAAACAACTATACCAAAGAAGCATCAATACTAAAAAGAAACTCCATCACCAAAGAAAACACTTACCCCAAAAGAAGAAATCTAAAAACATAAAAATGGGAAGGCGGTCAAAAAGTGATACGCGAATCAAGAAATTGAATTTCTCTAAACTGTTCAAGCTCCTTGAGAATCCTACAATAAAGGAAGCAAATACAAAAAATACTAAAGTCGAGACCGTAAAACAGAACAGTACCCAACAAGCAACACTGACAGCTGCACTACATTCACCTAAACCGCATTCTCCGGAAGCTCAGAACGAACAAATAGATAAAGTTAAGAAAATCTTATTCGAATCAGTGGAGATTAACAATTATAATCCCAATAAGATAAATCAGAACAACCAAGCGATGATTCTTAACAGAACTAGATTAGTCATCTGCCCTATGTATAATCGAACAGAATTACTTTCAGTGGACCAACAAAGAACGTATATACTTAAGAAAATTGATCTAATGATTAGAAGCCTACTACCGCAAGGATATGATATCAAGGTAGACTTCCTTCCAAACGATATTAAGTATAATCGAGTGATGCTGACACTCAAAGATGACGCGAGCGCTAAACAACTACTAACTAATAAGGACAAGTGGCGCAGGGCGGGTCTAATCGTGACACGTCTTTTTGAGGTGGCTGGCCCTCCAGTGCGCCTCATCAAATTAAACAAGAATGACAGCTACTCAAAGGATGTGGAAAATAAAAATGCTGAATATCAGAATAATCATCATTCAGCAAATACTAATGATTCCAACCTACTGAGTCAGGACGTGCTGGGCTCTCCTAGAGACATTATTCTGGCTATGCCTAATGAGAACATACTTACTATAGAAGATACATTGGAACAAATACAAAAATCGCAGAATGCACTTATAAATAGGCTGCAATCTATCAAAAGCTTCATATCTTGCATTGCCTCCTCAGTACCGTTAGAATTTAACTACTCAAATAACATCACAAAACCGATGTCTAATGAGGAATGGATAACATGCTTATATCTGTCACCGCACGAACTGGGTACCCCCACCCCTATATTAAGACCCCAAAGTAAAAAGCAGCAAGTTGAGCTAGTGACCCCTAGCTCAAGAAACGGCTCAATCTTTATAGATAAACAGGGCCTATTGGATACCATCCACAGGAGTGATTGACGAAAACTGAAGAACAGCCAACTAAACAATGGACTGAGCAAGCTCATTACAATCACAGCGGAAATTAACTTACTAAGATCAGTCAAGGTGCAAAAAACAGATTCAACTAATTCCACACACAGTGTACCACCTGGAAAGATATCCCCATTAGTGGCTTCTCCACACGCCTATATGTCGGCCACAGTTGATACGCCAGTCACTACGACATTAACTAAGTCAAACCATAATTTGTCTCTTATCTCCTGGAACATCGCAGGCTGGGGGCCTAAGAGTAAAGACCCCCTCCTCATAGATTTTCTTACCACATATGACATCATTTTTATTCAAGAATCCTGGCTAACAGGAGAATTATATTTAGAAAATTATCAATCCTATGTAACACATGCATCACCAAGCCAAAGAGGAGGAAGATCAAAAGGGGGCATCGCCATACTAATTTCAACGCATATACAAGCAAAGGTTACTCAACTTCAGCACCATGCAGATTGGGTGGCGGCGGTTTACATGGACTTCTATGTTTGCAGCCTGCTGTGCATAAATCTCTATTTACCTCCTAAGCGACTGCACGCACAAGTTGAGCAACAATGGAAAGAAGTAGAAGACTATATTGAAATGTGTCGTGACCTCTACCCGTCAGCAATGATATTAATAGCAGGGGACCTTAATGCCAGGACAGGTCAGAGTGATGCAGATCTTTTTGCGCACTTCCACCTCTGCCCACTGGACTCAGAAATTACTGCACCACTAGGTTCCAGAGCATCCTTGGACAAAACCTGTAACTGGGGAGGTTTACACCTGATACAAACAGCATTTAGACAAAATCTACATATTTTAAATGGAACAGCTCCGGGCGACTTACCAGGCCAATTTACTTTCTGGTCAGGACGGAAGCTCTCTGTAATAGATTACTGTATTATCTCACAAGAGCTGATTCCCCTGATCAACGAGTTCAGAGTAATTCCAAGATCAGAAAGTGACCATTTACCAATAAGTCTGCGATGCATTTTACCCCAAAGCCAACCTCCCCCACAATCCAGACATAGGGCACGCCTTACGACCGATGCAGGTTACAAAAAAGTAAAATGGAATGGCCAAAGGAATGTCCTTGCAGCTAATTGGTACAAGTCCAAAGAAAGTGAGAAGTGGGTGGAATTATTTCAGAAGGGCTGTTTAGAATCGGCAACAAATACATCTGATATGCAAGCATTATACCAGAAGCTGATAACAAGACTTCAAGAATTATTTGTAAAACCATATATTTATAAACCCCAACAAATGACCCACTCAAAGAGATGGTTTGATAAAGAATTGCATAAAAGGAAAAAAAGTTACTGACTCAAGCTTTTATTGAGCATAGGGAAGACCCCTCAGACCATAAAAAGCAGCTTATGATGGAGACCAAAAAAAGCTATAAAAGACTATTGGCAAGGAAAAAACGGGCCGATCTGATGCAACACTGGAAACAACTCATAGAGGCTTCCAAGCATAAAAACCCGTCATTATTCTGGAGGCTAGTTACAGGCCGCCCAACACAGGAGATGACACACTTATCACCTTGCATAACAGTGTCAACCTGGCAGTCGCACTTTCACAACCTGTATGGAGAAGCTAACTCCACATTACCTTCGTTAGACATCCCGGAAGAACAACTCCAACCATGGCCCCCGCCTTCAATAGAGAAAATACACCATTTGATAGATCAGCTAAAGAGTGGTAAGGCCCCAGGGCATGATGATCTCCCACCGGAGGTGTTTAAAATCGACCCGAACTGGTGGGCTCCTGTGTTAGTGGCCCTTTTCTCTTTCATTGACAGAACAACACAGATCCCTGAGGACTGGGGGCTGTCAATTATTATACCTATCTATAAAAAAGGTCCAAGAGATGACCCAAACAACTATAGGCCAATAAGCCTTTTGAACATCCTAAGCAAACTCTACGCCAGCTACTTAAGTGAGAAGTTGTGCATGTGGATAGAATCTAATAATATACTCAATGATGCCCAAGCAGGCTTTAGACAAGGAAAGGGGTTTTTTTTTTTCCCCCCCCCAAAAAACCCAAAAAAAAACTAGACATTGATCTCTCTCTTTTTTCT